>CM062818.1:1319089130-1319529640 GCA_031772625.1 Pinus tabuliformis
CAAGCAGGTTTCCCTCAGACATTGTGAAGATTCTCTTCTTGGGATTCAAGGATATCTCCTATTTCCGACATCACTCAAATATTTTCTTAAGATGGCAAAAGTGGTCTGATCATTGTCTTGAGAGGACTGTCACGTCATCGAGTTAGACAACCATGCTCTATTCGATGATCCCATGGAAGGAAATGTCCATTGCATGCTAAAAATTTTCACTTGCATTCACCAACCCAAATGGCATCCTTCAGAAAGCGAACATACCCCACTTGGTACAGAAGGTAGTTTTATGTTTGTCATGCTCTGGTACCAGAACCTGATTGTATCCTAAAAAGTCATCAAGCAAAGAAAACATCTCTGCTCCAGCTACTGTCTACAGTATATGCTCCATGGACGGCACTGGGTAGTTGTCTTTATCCGAGGCACGGTTGAGGTTATATAAATCTACGCATAGGCGGATCTTCCTAGACTTATTTCTAACAGGGACTAGATTGGAAACCCACGTGGAATGTTGAACTTTGTAAATGATCCTAGCATCCAGCAACTTAGTCAACTCTTTCTGTATGAGGGGCTTAAGTGAAGGATGAACTTTCCTTAGCTTCTGTTGAAAAGGCTTGGACCCTTCCTTGATTGGTATTACATGTTGGATTATTCATGTGTCATATGTCTTGAGGTCATTGTACACCCACGTGAATACATCTTGGTACTTCTTGAAGAGGCAGAAGAAATATTGCCACTCTTGAGGTGTGTAGCACGTACCAAGATTCACAATCTTCGGATCCATGTTTATCCCCCAATTAATTTTTTCATTCAACAATGTAGAGTTGTGGGTTCTAGCATTGACGGGTCCCTGAAAGCAGTTCTACAAGTCCTACATCTTCTCGAGTGATGCCACACCCTTGGGGATGAGTTTGCCTTTGCTTACATCAGTTGCATCCTGCAGAGACTGTTCATGTTCATCCTCGTCTATTGTTGTGTCCTTGAAGATGTCATTTCTATCCATAAAATGAAATATTTGTTAATCATCATAAAAAAACACATAAATTAGTGATGTTATCTAGGACAAATGGTTTATACAAAATTTCAACATAAAATCTATCCCTTAATGGTGTCATCCTAACAACTACATTTTCCAAGGCATCTGCAGCTGCATTATGCATTCTTGGTAAAGAAATAATATTGAAATATTGGAATTGAGAAATGAGTCACCATACCCCTTTTTGGTAACTTTTAAGATAGGGTAACGCATAGTGTATGGTGTTACTTACCTGATGCACCACGATCTCTGAGTCACCTACCACTTTTAGCAAAAAAATGTTGATTTTGATGGCTTTCTGTAAGCCCAAGATGAGTGCTTCATACTCGGTGGCAGTGTTCATGCACTCAAACTCCAAGTGACCAAAGATTAAGTGTTTCCTCTATAGCGGGTATGTTAAGACACAACTAGATCCCAAGCCCTCCTACGTCTTGGAACCGTCAAAGTACATGGTCCACATATCATCTATACAAGGATTGCTTGCCACACTAGTACTACTATCAATATTGCTTCTATTGTTACAATTTATTGTACAAGTTTCATTTTCACCAATTAGGAATGGAAGGAGACCCATTTGTGTGTCTGGTGGGGTCAGGGATGGTTTTGCAAGATATCACCCCAACTGTGTCTCTAGAAATCAATTTCTGAACATAAGTTATGCGAAATCCAATGGTTAATTTTCTCCATTCAAGGGGGTCCATTGTGCTTCATGTATCTCTTTGACAACACCCAAAACTGGTTGTTTCCCCTGGTATGGAAGCCATAAGTGTGACCAGTCAATGGAAAAGTATCCTTATAGCTTGCTTGACCAATATCTATTGAGAAATATGTCGTATGCTTTCGAGATATCCACCATTACAATGTTGATGCATTGATGAACTTGTCTGTCATACGATAACTGGATGGTCACATCCCAGAGTTCACCAATTTCCAGCACACATGTTCTGTCATGTTGGATGATCTACCCAGTTTTCTTGGTCTATTGGGAATTGATCTTCTTCTCAATGGATACTGGAATGACATTAACAATGTAAACTTTGAAACAGGAACTATAAACTCAAAACGGGAACTCTGGCCAAAAAAACCCCGAAAAAACATCAAAAACAGTGCTAAAAACAAAAAGTGTGTATACTGGAATGATGTTTTTATTTTTTAGGCGTCAATTATGAACATGTTTTAAAAATGGCAATGACTAAGAAATTTACTATGAAATTTTCGTGCAAAATATAGCTTCAAAACGAAAATGATGATACTGGAACAATGATTTTTATTTTTGGGGACAATTTTCAAAATTTTAAAATAATGCTAGTAAAACCAAATTTTTATGTGTCATTATGGCACAAGTTTGGTGCTATGACACAGGTGTTGTCCTTGATGGAAACTCACTCAGATGATAGATCACAGTTCAGGTTCTCAAAATTAAGGAGAAAGATATATACGCAGTTTCCTCATAACCAAGTTGCGTATACACGTGGGATTGACGTTCAAAAGGTGCGTATATGTATGCACACACTTTCATGCAAGGAAAAGTGTGTACATGTGGGGAAACTTATTTTTGGTTTGTGGTATTTAGTCCTTGGGATTTGGACCTATGGTTTCAAACCTTGGTTTTGTGTCTTAAGTGTTGAACCCAGGTATTCGGTCCTAGTATTGGTTCTCAATGGTTTTGGACCATGGTTTGAGTAAGGCCTAAGACTATAAAAAGGGAAGGAGATCAATTGGAAAGGGTATTGACTCAAGTATTGAATATCTTAGGAAGAGTAAGATCTATAACACTGGTCATTTGGTTATGGTGCATAGCTGGATCTGAATCAAGGAGGAAGCTGAGCGCAAGGAGAAGGATAAGTTCTATTAAGGGGTTAAGATCTTAAGGCTTGAAGAGAAGTATCTTTGTGTGATTTGATCTATTATATTTGGTTTATGAATTGATCTATAAATCTGATAATATGAGTATAACTGATGTGTGAATAATTGAAAAGGATAAATTATCTTTTATAGATCTGTACACAGGTTCAGCATATCAAAGGCGCGCATGCATGTTGGTTGGGTAATACAAGACAGTGTATATGCTAGTTGGCCTTAATACAGCCGCATATGTACACAGGTTTCTACATTTTGAAGTAGCATATGTCTCATGAAATATGTTTTAGGTGCTTCTATTTATTACTGCAGTGTTCTGGGTTCAGGATTGGTGTCTGGTTATTATTATTGTATTCAGGTTACATCATTCAGAGAAGTGATTGTTTGATTCAGTATTGGGTTGTACAAAGGAGATTCGTTGATGAAGCTATACTTGATGCTTGATTGATGTTATTCATGGATCCAGTCTGAAAATTTATAAAACATGATCCCTGGAAGAGAAGAGAAGGTTGTAGCCTTCTGTAGGTCAGCACCTACGTACCAGTACATCATCTAGTACAAGAGTTAAGGGGGTTGTAGCTCCCTTCTAGGAGAAGCTAGAGAACGAGAGAGAGTTGCAGGCTTTTGCACGTAGAAGCCTGCGTACTGGTATAAGACTATACCTATATAGAAACATTATAAAAAGAAGTTTCTAATTGAAAGAAGATAGAGACGAATTGCAGCAGGTGGTTTTCACCCACATTGGGTTTCCACCTTATATCTTGTGTTCTTGTGTGTGACTGTCTATTCTATTTTTCTATTCCAGGTTATTATTTATATGGTTCTGATACACAGATTAATGATCAACATCTAAAGAATGTATTAAATTATAAGTCAGCAAGTTATACACGAGTTTAATTAACTGAAGTTGCGTATGTACACTTTTTCCACTAACTGAAGTAGCATGTACAAATCTTGTATGAAATGAAAAATAATTGACCTGATAATACTAATTCACCCCCCCCCCCCTCTCAATAGTATTTCCAACAATTGGTATCAGAGCATGTCCTTTAGAAGAACCTTGATCGCTTGAAGGAAGATCTATCATCATGAGAAACTACGAAAAAGAGGCATCGATCCGGCCACCAATTTTTTATAGGAGCAACTTCGTCTATTGGAAGGTAAGAATCACAACCTATCTTCAATCTCTTGGTACAGAAGTTTGGGATATTGTGGAAACAGGATACACATTTCCATCAGCAACTCCTACAGATACTACGGGTAAGAAGCAGTATGAAACAAATGCAAAGGCTGTCAATACTCTATTAGGGAGTCTATCTTAATTAGAATTCGTCAAGGTTATGCAGCTCAAAACCGCAAAAGAAATATGGGACAGGATCGTTCTGAGCTATGAAGCAGACGATCAGGTAAAACGGGAAAAACTACAAACTCTCAGAATTCAGTATGAAAGTGTGGCTAACTATTTCTTATGTAAAGATGAGATTGTTAATTGTATGAAAAACTTGGGTGAAGAAATAAAAGAAGTTACTTTGGTTGAAAAGGTTCTAAGATCTTTGTCTTCTAAGTTTGATTCAAAAGTTTCTGCCATAGAAGAAAAGCAAAATCTACAGAGCATTACCATGTCACAGCTGCAAGGAATCCTAACTACTTACGAAATGAGAAAAGGGGTACCATCAAACAGGAGAGAAGCTACTTTCAAAGCCTCAGGAAAAGGAGATTACAATGAGTCGGGACATATGTCAAAATGAGAGGAAGAATCAAACTTTGTCAAGAACCTTCAATGGGGGACTGGAAGATTTAGAGGCAAGCTACCTTTCAAATGCTTTACTTGTGGAAGAGTCGGTCACTATGCTATCAAGTGTCCTCATAAAGATAAACTTGACAAAGGTAAGGAACCACTTAGATGGAATAGAAAACAGAATGTAAGTAAGAAGAGCTATTATACACATGAAAACAGTGATGGATTTTCAAATAGTGATGAAGATGAACAATGTAATGATTGTAGACTTTTGATGGATTTGGAAGATGATGATTCTTAGATGCTATAGATGAAGAAGGTCTTTATGAAGAAATTTCTAAACTCAAAATTTGTTTAGAAGAAAAGAATATGATTATAGACACTCTGAAATTCCAACTTGCTGAAAGGGAAAAACATAATGAAAAGTTAGAATGTGAAATTGTGGGACTTAGAAAAGATATTGAGAAAACAAAAGCTCTTAATTGTAAATTTGCTAAGGGATCTGAAACTTTAGATGAGATTATCAAAGTGCAGTGTTCTCCTCTAATTAATACAGGTCTTGGATATACTGAAGAAACATCTCAAGCACAGAAGCCTTCCACTTCCAAAAGTTATCTTGATGCAGCAAGGAGAATTGAACAGGTTGATAATCGATAGCCAAGGCATAATGCAGATCACCAGGTAAATCAGGGACAATTTGCTTCAAGAATGAACAAAGATCACCAAGTAAATTGGGGGAAATCTACTTCAAGAATGAATAGAAGCAACAACAAATCACAGGTAAATCATTCTCAATTTGCCTCAAGAATGGATGCGAATAGAAACTACAATCATTTGGTTGGTAGGTTTGATAATCGTAGGAATTTCTTCAATGGACAATGTTTTTCTTGTCATAACTTCGAACACAAAGCTGCTCAATGTGTTGCCTACAAGACTATCATGACTAGAGAAGCCCAAAAACAAAGGAGTATGACTGGGATCATGAAAAGGACCTACAATAACTTTTCTTCTCTTGAAAATGAAATAGAATCTTCTATTTGTAACAACTTCGGTCATGAAGATTCTGAATGCAGAAGTAGGTTTCGGCAAACAACTCAGAAGGAGCAAACTTCATTGAGTCCCAAAACATGGAAAAAGAAAGAACTGCAACCAGAAAGATGTGGTATAGCCTTATATTCGGAAGGGCAAGAAAATCAGTGGTACATCGACAGTGGATGCTCGAAACATATGATAGGTGATAAAGAAAAACTTCAGTAATATAGTGCCTTAGAAAAGGAAAGGAAGGTCTCATTTGGAAATGACACCCCTGCACTCATAAAAGGTAAAGGTTCTGTTCTTTTGAAAGAAAAAGTCAAAGCTGGAAATGTTATGTATGTTGATGGCTAAAGCATAATCTATTGAGTGTCAGTCAAATGTGTGATCAAGGAAATGAGGTAATATTTCGATCAAATGGATGTATTTTTCATGAGCTTGATACAAGAGAAACAGTGATTAAAGGCATAAGAACTCCAAATAATTTATACATACTCAAGGGAGGACAACAAAAATGTTATCTAAGCAAGAATGATGAACATTGGCTATGGCACAGAATATTGGGGCATCTAAGCTTCTCTCAGATAAGGAAAGCATGCAAATATTTGGCGGCTCATGATCTCCCTGACATCAGAATTCTAGACAATAAAATATGAAAATCATGTCAGTTTGGTAAGAAAACCAGAACTAATTTCCCTGAGAAGGAAGGATTAGCTAGCAGGCCTCTTGAACTTGTCCATATTGATGTATGTGGTCCATCTAGGAAAAGGTCACCTCGAGGAGAAGAATATTTTATATTGTCCATTGATGATTTTTCCAGGATTTGTTGGATAGGACTTCTGAAGCATAAAGACAAAGCTTTCAAAAAGTTCAAAGCATTCAAAGCCTTGGTTGAAAACGAATGATATTGTAGAATCAAATTCATTAAGTCTGATCTAGGAGGGGAATTTACCTCAGATGAATTTTTCGATTTTTGTGAAGAACATATAATAAGAAGGGAATTCTCTACTGCAAGGACTCCTCAACAAAATGTAGTGGAAAGGATGAAAAAAACGGTTCAACAAATGGCTCGTGCTATGCTTGATGAGTCTGGAACTCCTGCAACCTTCTGGGGTGGAGCCGTGTTTGTTGCAGCTACTATTCTTAACAAGATGAACGTCTGGGTAAACAACACTCAAACTCCTCATGAACTTTGGTATGGTAAGACTCCCACGGTAAAATACTTCAAAATTTTTGGAAGCAAATGTTACATCAAAAGGATTGATGAAAACCTTAGCAAGTTTGAACCTAGAGAAAATGAAGGCATTCTCCTTGGTTACTCTCCCCACAGTAAAGGATATAAGTGTTACCATAAAATACTTGGAAAAAATGTTGAAAGTATTGATGTAGTGGTTAATGAAGAAGGAAACATTCCTAGGCAGTTAAAATCTAAAGATTTCGAAGATGATGAGGGCTATCCTTCAACATCAAATCAGACTTATGATGAAGAAGAAACCCATGAGGCATCAAAAGAACAGATAAGGATAGAAGAAAATACTCCATCCAGGTACATTTAGAATAATAATCCAGAAACTCAAATTTTGGGGCAAAAAGAGGCAAGCTTACAAACAAGAAGAACTATTTTAGAAGCTCCAAGCTATCCAGCATTGCTCTCCTCCACTGAACCACAAAATGTAAGTGAAGCATGCAAAGATGAATGTTGGGTCAAGACCATGAATGAAGAACTTGAGAAGATTGAAAAGAATAACACTTGGGAGTTGGTTCCTAGACCAAATGATAAGAATGTCATTGGAAAAAAATGGATATTCAAAAACAAGCTGAATGAAAATGGATATGTTATTAGAAACAAGGCCAGACTTGTTTGCAAAGGGTATGCTCAACAAGAAGGCATAGACTTTGAAGAAAATTTTGCACCAGTTGCTAGACTTGAGGCCATAAGAATGTTCCTTGCTCTTTCCAGTTTTCAGAAGTTCAAAGTATTTCAAATGGATGTGAAATCGACCTTTCTGAATGGAGATTTGGATGAAGAAGTGTATATTGAGCAACCAGATGGGTTTATTCTTGGAAATGATTCAAAACTTGTATGTAGTCTCAAAAAGGCTCTATGTGGCCTTAAACAGGCACCAAGGACTTGGTATTATCGTTTGGATAAGTACCTCCATCAACAAGGTTTTACAAAAGGATCAACGGATAGCAATCTATATATAAAAATTGACAATGATAAGTTGCTAATACTTGTTTTGTATGTTGATGATATCATCTTTGGTATTAATGAAGAAGACACGAGTCAAAACTTTGCCCTAGTGATGCAAAAAGAATTTGAAATGTCCCTGCTTGGTGAGCTCACATATTTTCTTGGTTTACAAGTTTAACAAAACAAAGACGGTATTTTTCTATCACAAACCAAGTATCTCAAGCAGATCTTGAAGAAATATGGGATGGAGGGTTCGAAACCAGTGTGTACCCCTATGGTAACAGGATGCAGCCTCAGCACAAATGATGAATCAGCAATAGTACATCAACCAAGCTATAGATCCATGATTGGTAGTCTGCTTTATCTAACAGGTACCCGACCAGATATCATGCATGCAGTGGGAATAGTTGGAACATTTCAGGCAAATCCAAAGGGAACTCATATTCAAGTAGTTAAGAGAATTTTCAAGTATCTTCAAGGAACTCAAAACTATGGTTTATGGTATCCTAGAGATACAGATCTCACACTTCATGCATACACAGATGCAGATTGGGGAGGAAGCATGGATGTAACAAAAAAAAGCACTAGTGGTGGTGGATTCTTTATGGGTTCCAGATTAGTATCTTGGTTTAGTAAGAAATAAAGTTCAATTTCACTATCTACAGCTGAAGCAGAATATGTGGCTACTGCATCTTGCTGCACTCAACTCCTTTGGATGATGCAAACATTGAAAGACATTGAAATCACTTGTACTCCACCTATTTCCATCTTTTGTGACAATACAAGTGCAATCAGTATTTCAAAGAATCCAGTCATGCATTCAAATACCAAGCACATACCTATCAAATACTATTTTCTCTGGTAACAAGTGCTTGAACAAAAGGTCAAATTGGAATATGTTCCCTCAAAGGAACAGGTTGCTGATATACTCACCAAACCATTGCCCAGGGAGACATTTGAATACCTCAGACAAATGCTGGGAGTAGTTGATGCATCATCTTGCTGTTGAAACCTATCTGTTTCAGAGAAAAGTGGTTGTACGCGAGTTTCATAAGGAGGATCCGCGTACATACGCCGGTTGACGTGCATACAGTCGCGTATATGTTGGATTGAAGAAAAACAGTGGGGCCAGATTTAGGATGAAAAGAGTCTAATATGGATTTGACAGAGACCATCTGGCACAGGCTCAGGGGGAGCATATACTTATAATTTTTCATTGTTGGCATTATCTTAGAAGATCTTGGTTCAATTTCACAGTGATTTTTGTTCAAGTGGAACAGGTGCAGAAGAAGGTCATAGTTTCTAGTCTGAATGATGATTGATAGATGCTATTGATGTTAATTGTTGATGATTGATGATGCTGCTAGTCTTGTCTTAGATATTTTTGTCTCTATGTCATGTATTTCTTTTAATATTAAGGTCATGTAATGGCCTATGTTAGTTTCCCCACTATGCCTGGGATGGATGATGTAATGTTCTTGTTTATCATATGTAAACTTTTGGTGTATCCCCAATTGGCTAGGTGGATGAGTCAATATTGGTATATTCCTAATTGGTTGGGAAATGGTTGTATGTATGAGTCTTTGGTGATAGGAAGGTCATGTATAATGTATAAACTCATGTTTCTTCTTGTAAAACATCTTTTTACAAACCTTGCCTACAGTCAGGGGGAGCATGGACAGCACAGCACAGCAGAGGTTTCAGCATGTACTCAGGGGGAGCATAACCCTTTGCCCTTGATAACAAAGGGGGAGAATGACTTTGAGGAACTTGGGGTTGCCATCAAGTCCAAAGGGGGAGATTGTTGGCATTATGGCATAGGTTTGGTGCTATGACACAGGTGTTGTCCTTGATGGCAAATCACTCAGATGACAGATCACAGTTCAAGTTCTCAGAATGAAGGAAAAAGATATATACACAATTTCCTCATAATCAAGTTGTGTATACACATGGGATCGAAGTTCAAAAGGTGCATATACGTATGCATGCACTTTCATGCAAGGAAAGGCGCGTACATGTGGGAAAACTTATTTTTGGTTCGTGGTATTTAGTCCTTGGGATTTGGACCAATGATTTCAGGCCTTGGTTTTGTGTCCTAAGTGTTGAACCCAGGTATTGGGTCCCTAGTATTGGTTCTCAATGGTTTTGCACCATGGTTTGAGTAAGGCCTAAGACTATAAAAAGGGAAGGATATCAATTGGCAAGGGTATTGACTCAAGTATTGAATATCTTACGAAGAGTAAGATCTATAACACTGGTCATTTGGTTATGGTGCATAGCTGGATCTGAATCAAGGAGGAACCTAAGTGCAAGGAGAAGGATAAGTTCTATTGAGGGGTCAAGATCTTAAGGCTTGAAGAGAAGTATCTTTGTGTGATTTTGATCTGTTATATTTGGAGCATGACTTGATCTATCAATCTGATAATCTAAGTATAACTGATGTCTGAATAATTGAAAAGGATAAATTATCTTTTTATAGATCTGTATGCAGGTTCGGCATATCAAAGGCGCATATGCACACTGTTTGGGTAATATAAGCCAACGTATACACTGGTTGGCCTTAATACTATTGTGTATGTATGTAGTTTTCTACATTTGGAAGTAGCATATGTCTCATGAAATATGTTTTAGCTGCTTCTATTTATTACAGCAGTGTTTTGGGTTCAGGATTGGTGTTTGGTTACTATTATTTTATTCTGGTTATAGCATTCAGAGAAGTGATTGTTTGATTCAGTATTGGGTTGTACAAAGGAGATTGGTTGATGAAGATATATTTGATGCTTGATTGATGTTATTCATGGATCCATTCTGAAAATTTATGAAATGTGGTCCCTGGAAGAAAAGAGAAGGTTTTAGCCTTCTGTAGGTTAGCACCTACGTACTAGTACATTAGCTAGTACAAGAGCTAAGGGGGCTGTAGCTCCCTTCTAGGAGAAGTTGGAGAACGAAAGAAGGTTGTAGCCTTCTACAGGTAGAAGCCTGCATACTGGTATAAGGTTGCCCCTGTACATAAACATTGTAAAAAGAAGTTTCTAATTGAAAGAAGATAGAGATGAATTGCAGCAGGTGGTTTTCACCCACATTGGGTTTCCACCTTATATATTGTGTTCTTGTGTGTGACTGTCTGTTCTATTTTTCTATTCTAGGTTACTGTTTATATGGTTTTGATACACAGATTAATGATCAACATCTAAAGAATGTATTAAATTATAAGTCTGCAAGTTATACGCGAGTTTAATTAACTGAAGTTGCGTATACACGATTTTTTCACTAACTGAAGTAGCGTGTACAAATCATGTATGAAATGAAAAATAGTTGACCTAATAATACTGATTCACCCCCCCTCTTAGTATTATTTCCAACAATTTGTATATTGAATAAAACATACATTATATCTCTAATTTAATATTACCTTGTAGATATTTTAAACAATAAAATTTATCATAATTAAGACATATAATCCAACAACATAAAAATGCCTCATAACTTCTCATTTAACACCATATAGAAAAAATTAATTTTATTTGAAGATACGATGCATACATCAGTTATATAAATTGTCTTAAACAATTATTCAAAATCACTCATATTTTCTTGCACACCATTAGAATTCACATCTTCGGATGAGTGACTAGATGCTGACGAAGATGTTCCATATTCTTCTCTTTCATCAATTAGTGCCCCATCTGAGTACACATGCATGCCAAACATTTCAGGTTTCAAAAATCTTCTAGATCTACGACTGGTTTCAGCAGACTCCCATGTCAACATTGTTCCTTCTGGTAACAACATTTTTAGAATCTCTATCGTCTTGAAGTGAAGAGTTCCTCTCTTTGTTAAATTGAATTCATAAATATGTATGTCAACATCCTCCAATTTTAATATGTCTGTGTGGTGGTAATTTATATTTGTACCCTTTCTTTTTCTCTTTCCACCTTTTTTTTTTCAACTACCATCTCTTGCTTATACACACCATTGAATGGGTGTGTATTTGTGGCATACCAATGTACTTCAACACTTGTAACATCCTCATTTTCTGTAAAGACCTTTATAACTTTAGCAACCCATAATGGATAGCCATTGGGATCTCCATCTGCTAGCACTGCAATCATGCAACCCTCCTTAATACCCTGTACTAAACCCCTATAAAGGTCTTCCATGGCTTCATGTTGTGCACGAGATCTTCTGGAACCAATATACATCTCTCTTTCTATTGCCTATGAAGAATTAATAATCCCTTGAGATTGTTGTTGTTCAACAATGTTTAATTCCTCATGTTCATTTGACACATTTTGTGGCCAAATAAATGGATTTTTCAAAGGTATATCTTCATTTGTTCTTGTTGAAATGATAACACTTTGATTATTGAAAAATGACTCCCACCAAATTGAATCAGCAATGTCGAAGTACTCATATGTATATCTAATACATTTTTTAATTTCTTCCAGGAAATTAGAATAATTTATATCTCTATTCTGTCTGTGTGCATTCTGAACTTCAATAACTAATTGTAATACAAATATTTTTGATGCAAATATTGGATGATCTGGAATGAACTTCAAAAATTGCAAACCTGATGATGGTGCCCATTCTGTAGTAGTTGAATAATTCTTGCCCCATATTAGTGTTTTCCCATCAATTTTTTTGATATGAAATTGGTGTTGGAAGCTAATGTCATTAAGTTGTTCAATGCATTTCCCCTCACCATATGATCCTAGAATAAGCCTTCGCATGTCAACAATTTCTTCCAACACATCAAAAGTAGGCTCTGGCATGTATGATTTCTTAATACATTCAATTAGTGATGGCAAGCTCCCAACTTCCTTCCTCCTCAATGTGACTAAAAAACGACTGAACATCTGATCAATATGGTCATGAGTGTGCCCAACAAGAAGGAAACCAACCTTTACCTTTTGAAAAATTCTCAATTCAACAAGCATGTTTAGATATCCAAAAACAACTTGATTTTTGTTTTCACGGCAAGTCTTGTCCAATTGTACATACAAAACTTCAGGAAGATTACCAGACCAAAGAGAAATCACATCATGAATTATGGTTATAGTCATATTTGCATCATTATGAATATTTGGAGCTGTGAAGTAAACCCTTGGCAACATTTTCCCATTGAAGACCATACAATCGACCAAGTGAAACTGAATAAAATTTTCCTCCTATAAATTTTTGGGTGTACTGAAAATCCCTTTTTTATTTAAGAGAAGCATATGTGCTGCAAATCCCCATCCTTGTCTTCTTAGGAATACGGACATTGTTGAATTCCTTCTTCAATACCTTCACAAAATATTGATATGTAATAAATCGGCCATTTCCCTCAGCACCTTCTGCATATTCTTTGTATAAGTTGTAGATTTCTCATCTTGAAAAATTATCTAGAATATGTATTGTCTCTCTATTTGGCATACACTCTCCATGCTTTAAAAAGAAATCTTTCATTCGTGACATTGCAGTATTTGATAACGGCCCAAATTGTCTTTTATGATGTACTTCTTAATAAAATGTGGGATCCTTTTCCAAATTTTCTTGAATTCTCGAGAGACAAAAATTCCCAATCGAATGAAACATTTTGAAAGCTTTTCTAAACATAAATAAATTCCTAATATGACAACCATAACCTAACAATGTAGATTTCATGCACCCAACTAAATATGAATTTTGCATTCTTTTATTCATTGACAAATATCTCTTCATGCTTTCTAATGCAAATGTGAAATCCATATGTTTCAAGCAATTTTTTTGGCAACATTCACTTGAAATGGGAGTGCTAATAGAACTTCTTCTCATCAAATATTCTGCTCTACCCCTTGTATAACTAGAACAGCCTGCATTGATACGAAAAGGTCTACTCCTACTCCTCGATAAAATATTTCTTAGCAACATCTCCATCATTGGATCATCATTTGTATAAGGATTTTCATCATCGTTAAGAGGAATGTTATCCACACTCTGATCAACTCTTCTTTTCAAATATTGACTAGGAGGATATTCTTCATCTTCCCCTTCTTCAGTGCTACTATCATATTCCTTAGAATTCAGACTGAATGGAACATTTGACTCGATGTTTAATAGATATTCTTCCTCCTGTGCATTGTCAGTGCTACTCTCATAGTCCATAGAATTAGGACTACATTGAAAATGTGACTGTTTACTTATTGAAGATGCTACATCCTATCCTTTGTCACTACTACCTTTATACTCATTAGAATTAGGACTAAGTGCATCATCTTATCCTTCATCACTGCTGCTCTCATTGTCCTTAGAATTAGGACTAAGAGGACACTGTGACACTCCATTCTTTTGAAATTCATCATCATGCTCTCCATAATTGTTGCTCTCATAGTCCTTAGAATTAGGACTAAGTGGATTCCATGACACTCTAATCTTTTGAAATTCATCATCCTGCTCTTCATCACTGCTGCTCTCATAGTCCTTAGAATTAGGACTAACTGGACACCGTGACACTCCATACTTTTGAAATTCATCATCATGTAGGTTTTAACCCTGTACAGAAATTACCTGCATACCAATTCTTAAACAAAGAAAATAAACAATGCGAGAACATAACACATAAAACACATATGCACAGAGATTTTCCCCTGAGTCCCAAAACTGGGACTACCAGCTTGATTTTTCATTATATTCCTTTCACTGTTACAATACATATTTATACATGTCGAAGCATCCAATACCATGGACCGAAATCCATCACGTCCAATACCATGGACCGAAAAACCATCGCGTCCAAAAAACATGTGCGAAAATCATGCACAAAAACATAGGCGGGTCCGCCCAACCTAACATAGGGTCTAAAACCAAAATTTTCTGGGGCGCTGCCCCGGACCCAATAAATTGGGGTTACGGGTGCCTTTCAAACCCCCTATTAACTACGTGGAAAGAATATAACACAACCCAACAATCTCCCACTTGTTGTTTTCTTTCCACAGGGGGCCACAGGAGAGCTTAGTCATTTTTTCAGCCCTGAGATGCCCATTGCTTCTCTACACCAAGAGAAATTCTCAGAGCTCACAGATTTTGTCAATGAATCTGTAGTATTCTTCAAAGTGTCCACCTTTACCAGCAACACCTTTCTGTCTTCTATCATATCCCTCACAAAGTGATACTAAACATCAATGTGCTTTGTCTTTGAATGATAAGCAAGGTTCTTTGCCAAGAAAATTGCACTTTGGTTGTCACAATATATTCTTATAGCCCCATGTACTAACCCATACTTGAACGCAATCTCTGCAACCAAACTGCTTCCTTGCTTGCATGAGTGGCTGCCATGTATTCTGCCTCTATAGTTGATAGTGCCACTACAGATTATTTCTTACTCATCCAATTGACTGCACCTCCAAATAGGTTAAACACATACCCACTTGTAGATCTTATCTGATCCAGGTCTCCAACCCAGTTTGCATCAACAAAGCCATGAATATACAACACTCTGTCCAATCCTGGTCTTCCTTGGTAGCACAAACCATAATCACTAGTGCCACGCAAATACCTGAAAACCCGCTTCACTGTTGTCCAATGCTCCTTCCCAGGTTTTCACATAAACCTGCTCAATACTCCCACTGCATGTGCAATGTCTGGTCTAGTACAGACCATTGCATACATCAGGCTACCCACTGCACTTGCATATGGAACACGGGACATGTCCTCTTCCTCTTCTTGTGTCTTGGGACACTGTTCAGCAGATAACCTCACACCTATAGGAATAGGAACCTTTGTCGGTTTACCATCCTGCATATTAAACCTCTGCAGTATTGTCTCGACATACTTCCTCTAGCTTAACTAGAGCTTCCTCTTTGCCCAATCTCTTTTAATTTCCATGCCCAAAATATAGTTTGCAGCACCAAGATCTTTCATGTCGAATTTGGAGGGCAATTGGGTCTTCAAATCCTGGATAATTTCTTTGTTATTTCCAACCAGCGACATATCATCCACATACAAGACCAGATAAATAACACGGTCACCAATTAATTTAAAATACACACAATGATCTGCTTTGCTTCTGGTGAAGCCAAGTCCCCATATTAATGTATCAAATTTCTGATACACATCCTTGGTGACTGTTTTAACCCATACAGAGACTTCTTTAACTTGCATACCAGTTCTTTCTTACCCTTCACCACAAAGCCTTCAGGTTGCTTCATGTAGATTTCCTCTTCCAAATCCCTGTGAAGAAATGTTGTCTTCACATCCATCTGTTCTACCTCAAAATCAAAAGCAGCAGCAACAGATAAAAGTAATTTAATAGAAGTTACCTTGGCAACAGGAGAAAAAATATCACCAAAATCAATTCCCGGCATGGGAATAACCTTTTGCTACCAACCGAGCTTTGTATTTCTCCACCTTTCCTTCTACATTTGTCTTCTTCATGAACACCCATTTGTTGCCAATGGGTTTCCTTCCAACCGGAAACTCCACCAGATCCCAAGCTTCATTTTTGTGCAAAGATGCCATTTCATCAACCATGGCCTCTTTCCAGAGTTTTCCATCCTCTGAATCCACTGCTTCCTTCACAGTTCTGGGATCATCATCAGTAACAGACAAAGCAAAATTTGAATAGAAAGCAGATGGACTATGCCTTTCTGGCTACCTTCTTTCTCGACCTGATCTTCTCACAGCCGGAGTTTGTGGCTCTTCATCTTCTGATTCCTCCTCTGCTGTAGAGTCCGATTATTCCTCCTTTGGCTCAAAATCTATCTTCTTAGGTTCCTTTGGTTGGATTTCATGTTTAATAACATCTTTTACCTCTCTGAACACCACATCTCAGTTGTACACAACCTTCTATGTGATTGGGTTCCAAAGCTTATAACCCTTTAAACCATCTTTATACCCAATAAAGATGCACTTTTCAGATTTACTATCCAACTTGGTTCGTTTCTCCTTTGGAACATGTACATATGCATCACATCCAAAGACCCTCAGATGTGAAAGAGAGGGTTTCTTACCAATCCATACTTCTTGTGGAGTATTATCCTCCAACGTTGATGAAGGTGACCTGTTGACCAGGTAACATGCAGTATCCACCGCCTCTGCCCAGAATTCATGTCCTAACCCAGCACCACTGAGCATGCTTCTTGCCCTTTCCATCAACGTCTTGTTCATTCTTTCTGCGACTCCATTTTGCTGAGGTGTATAGGGAGTAGTCTTCTGTCATGCTATACCACACTTCTTACAGAATTCTTCAAATTCCTTGCTGCAAAATTCTCCACCATTATCTGTCCTCAGCACCTTTATCTTCTTCTCGGTCTGATTTTCCACCATAGCCTTAAATTCTTTAAACCTGTCAAAGACTTCATATTTCTTCTTAAGGAAATATATCCATGTATTCCTTGAGAATTCAACTATAAATGATACATAGTACACAGACTTATCCAGTGATGGAACCTTCACAGGTCCAAACACATCACTATGCACAAGCTCTAATATATGTTTTGTCCTCTTACGATTAGAGGGGAAACTCACCCGATTCTGCTTCCCATATACACAATTTTCACAGAAATCAAAATACAGAGAGCTATTATTCATACCTTCTACCATACCTTTACCATGAAGTATTCGAAGGCCCTTCTCTCCAATATGTCCAAGCCTTTGATGCCACAGCATGGTCTTCTCTCCAGAGACCATTAGATTTTCTACTCCATTTTCAGGAACCATAGAACTATTGCACCCATCAACAATAGTGCTACCTTGCAGCTTCTACAGAGTTCCAATCCGAACTCCTCGCATCAATATTAGTGCTCGTCGAACCATCTTACAGGTATCTTTCTCGAACATTGTCTTTACACCTGCATCATCCAACTTGCTTACAGAAATCAGATTTCTGGCCAATGCAGGAATATGCAGAACATCTGGAAGTGTTCTAACCCTTCCACCTTGCAACTTCAACTTTACTTTTCCGTGACCAATGATTCTAGCCTTCCTATCATCTCCTAAGAAGACATCACCACCATCATATTTTTCATACTCGCAGAACCACTCTCTATGGGGAGTGAAGTGAAAGGATGCACCTGAGTCAATCAACCATGCCTCATGATCTACATGTGTACTTGAAGAAGCCAAGTACACATCCCCACCTTCATCTGAGGTGGTTTTTGCCTCTGCAAAAGGAGCATCATCAGATCCCTTTCCTTTATTAGGAGCTTTAGATTTACAATCCCTTCTAAAGTGCCCTTCCTTTCCACATTTCCAGCACACCACCTTTATAGGTTTTCCTGGAGATTTAGATTTCCCTCTAGATTTAGATCTCCCACTCGATGACTTATTTTTGTTTCTGTTCTGGGACTATCCTCATACAGACAAGGCATCACCATTCTGGTTGTCCATATTTTTCTGTCTCATCTCATCCGTTTGCAAGGCTGAGACTATTTCATCAAACTGCAAAGCAGTTGCACTGCTACCTATTGCAATAACCAGACTATCCCACGAATCTGGTAGAGAACACAACAAACTGATGCACTTATCTTCATCTGAAATTTTAATCTCAACAGATGATAACTGACTTACCACAGTATTAAACGCATTCAGATGCTCTGTCACTGAGTCTCCATCTTTCATCATCAGGTTATACGGCTTTTTCCGCAGGAACATTTTATTCACCAGAGACTTAGATTGGTACAAAGTCCCTAACTTATCCCACAAATCCTTCACCATAGCTTCCCCTGATACATTCAGCAATACTGAATCTGAGACACACAATCATATTGTGCTCTTTGCCTTCTGATCCAACTTCTTCCATTCTTCATCGGTCACTCCCGTTGTTTTAGTACCCGGATCTACCGCGATCCACTGATCTTTATACACCAATAGATCCTCCATCTTGAGTTTACAAAACTCAAAACTCTGACCATTGAACTTCTCAATCTCTATCTTTCCACTTCTCGCCAACTTCTTTCACCACCAGAATCGATCTCGCAGTTCTCCCACTGAACAGGGTCTACCACAGGCTCGAGTGAAACCCCTCAGCAACAAAGGCGTCCCCTTGAAGCCAAAACAACTCTAATACCAAATGTAGGTTTTAACCCTATACAGAAATTACCTGCATACAAATTCTTAAACAAAGAAAATAAACAATGCGAGAACATAACACATATGAACAGAGATTTTCCCCTGGATCCCAAAACTGGGACTACCAGCTTGATTTTTCATTATGTTCCTTTCAATTTTACAATACATATTTATACATGCCGAAGCATCCAATACCATGGACCGAAAAACCATCGCGTCCAAAAAACATGTGCGAAAATCATGCACAAAACCATAGGTGGGTCCGCCCAACCTAACATAGGGTCTAAAACCAAAATTTTCTGGGGCGCTACCCCAGACCCCATAAAGTGGGGTTACGGGTGCCCTTCAAACCCCCTATTAACTACGTGGAAAGAATATAACACAACCCAACACATCATGCTCTTCATCACTGCTGATCTCATAGTCTTTAGAATTAACACTAAGTGGACACCTTGACACTACATTCTTTTGAAATTCGTTATCACGCTCTTCATCACTCTTGCTCTCATAGTCCTTGGAATTAGGAGTAAGTGGACACCGTGACACTCCATTCTTTTGAAATTCGCCATCATGCTCTTCAAAAATGTTGCTCTCATAGTCCTCAGAATTAGGACTAAGTGGACACCATAACACTCCATTCTTTTGAACTTCACCATCATGCTCTTCAAAACTGCTACTCTCATAGTCCTCAGAATTAGGACTAAGTGGACATCATGACACTCCATTCTTTTTAACTTCACCATCATGCTCTTCATCATGGCTGCTTTCATAGTCCTTAGAATTAGGACTAAGTGGAATCTGTGACTCTTTATTTATTTGAAATTCTCCATCTCCTCTTTCATCAGTGTTTCTCTCATAGTCCTTAGAATCAAAACTAAGTGGAAGAATTGAATTTCTATTCATAGTGGAAGAATTCCTACTATATTCATCAATATGAATAGATTTGTTACGCGATGAAGATGTTGATGGTGTATAAATCAAAACTTCACTATCAGAACAATTCATCCCTTTCAAATAGAAGGTGTTGAATGATACAAATGGAGAGTCCCCTAAGGATATTATATAACTTAAAGAATGAAATTTTCCCTCCAAAATTATTCTCTCCAAAAAGTTTCGCGAAAATATTTCCCTCCAAAAATTTTCGCAAAAATATTTCCCTCCAAAAAGTTTGTTAGATTTATTTACCTTCATTATTTTATTTTACAATTTATTGAAAAATGTAAAGTAAATTTTTTTATGAAATAAATCATTAAAATTAAAATTGTAAACTACAACTTCTACATTAATTATTTTAATAGTTAAAGTATATAATATTTACTAAACAATTGAATTCTTTTTTAATTTTTATAATATATTTTAAAACAAATTAATCCCACATTCAACCCGTTGTAAAACAATTCTACAATATTTGCTTTCTAATATTTTAAGACAAATTATCTAACATTAACCGTATGGTAAAACATCTCTGTAATTTCACTTATATATTAAATTTCATTATCACTATTACTCACGTCACATCCAGTTTTTCTGAAGTTCATTGAAAGACTCGTGAATTTGTGGAGCAGCTATATTGTTATCAACAACATATTCAACAAAGAATTCTGGCAATTGAAAGGTAAGTTAAATTTTTTTCTTGAAAATTTTCATATTAAATTAATTTAATGAAGAAGAATTTTTTTTTAAATTAAAAAATTTTTCTGAGCAAAAATAACAATTATGTCCATCGTGAGCATGGTGGGCCCGATAAAACTCAATCACCCAATAGCTGTGGGTGGGCCGTTGTGTTGTCGCACGGTGGGTGGGAAGGTTGGGTGGGGTGTGAGGGCGCGGGGGGGTGGGGTGTGAGGGTTGCGACACCCACCCTAGCGGCTCGCCCGCCTGTTGTGGGGGTTGGGTGATTCTTAGAATCGCCCAAACCCCATGGTGGGCGGGCAAGCTTCCGGGGTGGACGCCTCAACCCGACTCGCCCCCTATCACTAACCCCCCCTCTCGACACTCTCACCCCTTCAACCACACCCCATGGCCCTGCCTCCTTACCCCCCTTCTCGACACTCTAACCCCCTTCAACCACACCCTGTGCCTCTGCCTCCTTACCCCCCCTCCACATCCCCACATGACTCGCCAACACTCCCATCCCTACACACACTTGCCCCCTCACCAACAAGCCCTCCCCATCATCCACCCCCTCACCTCACGTGCCCTCCCAGCCTCACCCATCCTCCCCATGCAGCCACCCTCCACACCCCCTCACGCTCGCCCTCTTGCCCACCTCACCTGCCCTCCCACTCCCCTCCCTCCCACTCTCATCACCCCACCCCTTCCCCCCACACCCACCCTCCACAACTCCCAGCTTGCTCCTTCCCCCTCCCATGGCCTCCCCATACCCCTCCTTGCCTAGTCCTCCCTCTCTCCCCACGCCCCACTAGCACCCCCCTCCTCCCTCCCCAACCACGCTCCCTCCCGCCCTAACCCTTCCCCTACCCCTACCATCCCGCCCCTCCCCGTGCGCCACCCCTCCCTCTCTCCCCACTAGCGTCCTCCCCTCCCTCCCCACCCATCCCCACCACCCACCTCACCGCCCCCCCCCCCCCCCCTACACCCTACCCCCCCCCCCCCCACCCCATCATCCCTCCCCTCCTCGTGCTCCACCCCTCCCTCCCTCTTCACCCATCCCCCCTCCCACGGCCCCCCCACCACCCCCCTCACATGTAATAAACTAGGTCAGTGCCACCCCGACAGCCCACCCCCCCACCTGACCTACAGCTAGGCGATTCCGAGAATCACCTGGTCGCTAGATAGGTAGGGGGGTGGGTCGCCGAAGTGGCGTCAGCCGACGGGGGGTGGGGCAGCGGCCCTCCTCCCCACCTGACCGGCGGGGGTGGCGGGCCACTGGGGTGGCACAGCTAAGGTCTGCGCCACCCCAGCAGCCGGCCCCCCTACCCGACTGGCGGCCGGGCGATTCTGGGAATCGGCCAGTCACCGATCGGGAGGGGGGCGAGCCACCGGCAAGGGCGGGGGAGGCCATGGGAGGGGAGGGGGTCAGAGAAGGGTTGGGGAGGGGCCATGGGTGGCGAGGGGAGGGAGGGAGGAGAGGGGTAGGGGCCATGGGCGGAGGGGAGAGGGGGCGATGAGGAGAGGGAGCGGTGGGGGGGAGCGATAAGGGAGGCCGTGGGAGGGGAGGGAGAGAGGAGAGGGGGGAGAGGGGATGAGGAGGGGGGTGAGGAAAGGGAGGGGGAGTGTGATGGGGGTCCAGTGTGACAAGGGGTAGGTGAGGAGGGCAGGGGGGGGAGGGGGGGCGGGCGCAGGGTGAGGGGTGGAAAGGGCATTGGTGGGTGAGGGGAGGAGCGTGCGGGGGTGGGAGTGGGTGAGGGGAGGATGAGAGGGAGGGGTAGGGTGCGAGGGGGTGGGTGAGGGAAGTGTGTGTTTGGGGGGAGGTGGGGGCACGTGGGTGGAGAGGGTGGCGGGGAAGGAGTGCGGGTGGAAGAGGGCCGGGTGCAACGCCCCCACCCACACCCATGCAACCCTCTCGCCCACACCCACCAGGCCCGCCCGCCAACCCCGCCCGGTTGTCCACCCTGCCCCACCATCCCTCACCCGACCTCCCGCCCACCCATTAGGGGTGGCTGGGTGATTCTGATTATAAAAATAAAAAATTTATGATATATTTTTGTTGTTAATTTAAGTTAATATGATTTTGTTATTTACTGATTTATGTGTTTCTATTTTTTAGGAAAATGGCATCAAAGAAAATTTATGTGAATCTTTCTGGACCAAAGACTCTTAAAGGTGCATCTTCAAAAAACATTAGTGAATGAAATCCACCTGAGCTCATGGCTACAAATCTTTCAAGTGCCTTAAGTGATAAGAAGATAATTTCAGACTAAAAGAATTAAGAGGTGAAATTTCCATCAAGAGTCTGGTATGTGAAAGAAAAAGAAAGCACAAATATGAATATATATCTATATATTGATATACCGAATGATAATGGAAATTTTGAGGTGATGGGAAAATTCATAGATATGTGTTCGGTACTGAACATTGAAGTTGTTTACGTACTTACAAAAGCTCCCAAGTCACATGAAAGGATTAAATACCGACTATCATATTCATTGTATGACATGAGAGAGGTATATACAAAGTTGTGTAAACAAATCGTAAATGAGATGACACAAAACATCGTAAGTATTGTTATTTATATTTGTATTTTACGTTCTTAAAAGTGTCTCGCGATATTTTTTTTAACTTTGTTTTTATTAACATATGATATTTGTTTGGAAGAATTTTGTTGAAAGTTGTTCAATTAGGTTGGGAGGCATTCATTTCATAGAGCATGATATCAAGAAAGTTGTCAGTGATTTTTACTCAGTGTCAGAAGAAGATATGGAAAACAAGTAAAATGTAGTAATTGATGATGCTACAAAACTACATCCAAAGAATCAGAAAAAAAGGCCTCTGGTGGATAAATCTAGCAAGGGTAAACAAGTTACTTTTGAGGATGATGAAGTTGAAACTGACAGTGAAGCATATGCTGCCATTATTGAAGATGACATTGGAACTGAGAAAAGTCATAAAAGACCAAAAGTAACAATGCCTAAGAATAAATCTATTGATAATGTTATGACGAAGAAGATTAAAGTTGAAGATTTTGAAGTAGTCATTACTAGTAGTCAAGAACCTAATGAAACTTCAAAAGAAAGCAGAGAAATCAAAACAAAGCAAAATTCCATTCAACAGAATTTGACAAGGAGAAACTTAATTGATGGTGGTTGTACATTTCAGCTTAATGTCAGACAAACCTATAAGGCAAGTGAATGACAATGTCAATATCAAGTCAGAAAGCCACATCATCTGCATGTTCACAACTTGAAGACATTGATGAGGTATAATCCATATGCTCATTTGGTTAGTTATGTGCTTCTTGTTGATCCACTTCAAGTTCCCAACAAAGAAGCATTTGATAATTCAAAATGTTTTGAATACAATTATTATGTGCTTGGGGAGAACCATTCTGTAAAAGCTCAAAGACAATTGATGGAGGAATATCCTAATAACCCACGTTTTGAAACAATGAAATGTATCATTTATGCTGGTTTAAATGAAACAGAAACAAAGTTAGTGGCATGGGATCATAGTTTAGATAATGAATATAGGATGTCTTTGACTTTCATCCAAAGGGTTAGATTTATTCATAATGAATTTCAAGAAAAATGTGGTGGGGATAGGATAAATGTTACTGCAGATTTCTAAAAGGAATGTTGTATGGAAATAGGCTATCAAATTGAAGATAAAACCAATTCAAAAGGTGGAAAAGGCAACAAAAATAGTAATTTATTCAGTGTTGATAACATTTTCCAATTGGCATTTAGAACTAGAGATGTTTGGAAGTTGATTGATGAGAATTTTAGCATGTGGGAAGACATTGGCATTAAAAGCCGAAGGGTCAAAAAGTCTAAGCCATTGATATGTAGCAACAGTAAATCATCTCCTGAACTGAAGCAACTTCCAGATGATATGACTATCACGCCTTGGAGGGCGATGCAAGGAGTGAAAGATGGAAAAATTGTCAAAACAATATTATCTCGTGTGAGGTCAAGGGAATTATCATTAGAGGAAATGTTTGAAGAATTTCAAAAGTAAGTTTGCTAAATTATTTTTATTTATTTCTAGATTATAGTTATCTTTTAAATAAAACATGTTGTTCTTGGTAGTATTTTTTATACATATCATTATATTAACTTTTTCTTACTTTATCTATGCAGTCACAAAGTTTACATGAAAATTCAACAACAAATGGTTAGATTTTTGAATGAAGATAGTTTGGATGATGTTGTACGCATCTATCCAGATTCAAGTTCTACATCAACATTAAAAGCTTTTTATCTTTTATTTAAAAAGGTATCTTGGTTTGTACATTCATTTTTATTCATCTGTGTACTATTTTTAATTTATAACTTACACATATATTTGTTTATTTTATAAAAGATAAGGAAGGAAGATAATGGAGCACCACATAGTTTCAAGACCTTTATTGAAAAAATAAAGATCGAAAAAATGAGGAAGCAACGTATTAAGAATGTTGAACCTAATCCAACTCTCAATCATTTCATTTGAAATGGACTAGACACTATTCAATATCAAGTAATACAAGGCGACTATGAAGACATTGCTAAACTCATACCAAAAAGGGATTATGCCCTAGTTATTGCAGATATTCCCCATGGTTTCAATATTTCAAACATTTACTATGATAGTGACCCTTATACTTATCAAGCTTTTAATAAAGTGGTTGTGGGATTTGTAGAAGTGACGTCATCACCATTATGGAGATTTGTGACATTTCATTCAGACACACAATTGGCAATGATATTGTCAAGCTTCAAGGGGAAAACAAATTCAAAGATGTAGCTTACATGGTAAGACGTTTAAAATGTATATTTGATTAATGTTGAAAAACTCATTTATGTACAAGTTAATTGAACTTTTACTATTTCATGTTACAGGAAAAAATCAAATCTTCTTAACAATGAAAATCAACAATTTATAAATGATTATGAGTTCATTCATATTGATAGTTGGGCAAAATATGATAGCCATATGTCTATGATTTTTAATCGGGTGGACGAAAAGAGTTATAGCCAAATACTGACTTTTAATGTTGTTTTGAGAAAACTAACATATGAAGACAAATAAACAAAAGGAGAGATAGTTAACATTTATCAAAAACCACAATTATTGATTAACAATCTTATAGACATATGTTCAAATGAAGGAGATTGGGTTCTGGATTTATTTTCTGGCTCAGGTAAGTTTTATTATATGGAATTGAATTTCAATATGTTATTTTTTTAATTAATATGCCATTGTACTAATTTACTTCATTATTTCATTTGTGCTTGATAATTAGGTATAACACTAGCATGCTTCCTTCAAAAAGGAAGAAATTGCATTGCAATTGAGAAAGATCCATTACAGTGCAACTTCATTCAACAAAGAATTAATTCTCTTCAATTTCTTCCAAATGCAATGCAAGAAATTGGGTTGAAGAAAGGGGACTTTAGTGAATCACGTGTGGGAAAAAGAGCAAAGGAACCCAAACCACCATTACATGGAATGTTTGGAAAGACATACATTGGGAGATTTGCAGACATCAAAGATACATTAGAAGAAGAAAATGAGCAAAAGGAAGCAAAAAATATTGTAGAAGAAGACAATGATGAAACTCTAGAGAACAAAGAGTTTGGATTACGTGACATTGTTGATTAAATTTAAGTTATGCTTGGAAATCAAGCTTTGCAATGTTTTGACTTTGACATTTAATGAGAAGAATAATCAATCAATTAAAGTTGTTATGCATTCAATATTTGTAATATGTGATTTTCGTATTGATTTCTAAATTAATCATTATTTTTTGAAAAAAAAAAAGTGATTATTATTATTTTTTTGACATGAAATTCATTAAAAAAACTATTATTTAACCATTTTTAATTAAAAATTTCGTATAAAAATTGTGATTTTGACATGTCAATTCTAGCAAAAAATTATCAAAACGTGTAGTTTTTTTTGTTATATTTATGTTAAAAAGGTTATTTTTATGTCCATTGTTAAAAAATATTTTTTTTAGAAACAATTATTTCATGTGGATTGAAAAATTAATTAAGGATGTATAAATATGTAGATTATTGAAAATTCAAAATATCGAATTTCTAATTTAAAATGCAAAACAATAAAAACCTCACTATGAAAAAAATTAAAATAAAGTAAAAAACAAGAAAATATGAAGAAAACGACCACTTCAAAAACTATCAAATTTAGAAAATAATTAATTTACATTTCATACATTAGAAAATTTAAAGTCAAAAAATAGGTCTTTTAAAAAAAGGTGCGATGCAGAATACTCACTTTTTTAAATCAGCATGAAAATCACTACCATTCTAAAATGTAATGTACATAAAAAAAAAATTAAAGTGCCAAAAACTATGCTCTAAAAAAAACATGTGTGTTCTGCATCACCCCTTTTCAAAATCAAGTCACTTTTTTGCTATCTCTATGAAACAGGTAACAGTATCAGTTCCCGTTTCAAAGTTTACATTGTTCATTGACTTATGCACCAAAATCAACCAAACTGTTGTGGACATTGAAATTTAATATTTCAAATGATGACAAGAAAGGTGGGCAAAGTGAGTTTTCCTCGTCCATACAGAGTGCATTGAGCATGGATGTAAGTGTGTCAAGAGACTTACTTGTTCCCTTGCTGGAAGAGGTAGCATCACCTGTAGATGTCTTCCCAAGTGCGTGTAGAAGAACGTCCTGCTAACTCGTGATTTTGGTTAACTCATACAGAGATATGTTTGCACAAGTCTTCTACGATGTTGTATTTCAAAGCAGGGAGATTCACCAAGGTCTTCAGGGGTAGACATGTCTTCATGGTGTCAGGTGGGTTGCTCTTGTGTTTGTTTCTCATGGACGTGCTCTTGGTTGTATTTGTCTCCCCAAACTTTCTTTGATTTTTTTGTATTGAGTTGACTAATGGATCTACTGACCTTAGTCTGCCTTTTTCATATTTTTCCTCTTGGTATCTCAATCACAGTGGGGAGCCCTTGACTTCTCAAGCTATACCCATTATTTTTCTTCGTGTTCAGAACATCACTCGAAGGCTCCTTCTCAATGGTGGTCTTTTAGGTTGTGCACGAACACTGAAAAATGTTTACTATATGCCCAATACTTGGGGCTTCATCAAATGCAACATCTTCTTCATATTCAACATTGGGATCAGCATGTTCATTGACCATGTTGTCTTCGGAAAGTAGTGTGGCCATTCTGCTCATTATATCATTCCAATCTAAGCACATTCTTTTGGAATGGTGTTCATTGTGAAATGAGAAGTACGAGTTTGTCACGAGATTTTCAAGTTTGAACACCAGGTTGGAGCTCTACAAATATTTGGTTGGCTGGCTATTGTTGTTTCTTGAAGCCGTATTCTTCTTTGGAATGTACCTTAGAGGCCTGTTTCTCATGGTTGTCTCGCTCATCCATTGTTTGAGTTCAACAGCTTCGGTAGGCAAGGACTTGAGGAAATGAGTAAGGCTCTCAATTTCACTTACTTCCTTTTCCTTAGCCTTACTCACAGAGACATGAGACCTCTTGCATGTGTCCTTAGAGTCCTTAGTGGATTTATCATCTGTAATGACTCCAATAGAACACAGGTATTTTTCTATGGCTATAGCCTCTTCGTAATTTTCTGTTAGAGTTTGTCTTGCAACTCGCTTGAAGAACTACACAATGCTAGTCAGAAGTGCAGACATGTAGTAGTCGATGGTGATGGAGTCATGAGGTTTGGTTTCTACTGAAAACTTGTTCAAAATTTGGTTAAACCTCTCATTGAAATATTTTACCTTCTATTTCCGCTCCATCTTGAGACTACCCAACTCCTTTAGCAACATGGCGTGGCGGGGGTCTTGTCTTCAACAAACTTCTCAAAGAAAATTCTCTTAAACACCCCCCAATTCTAGATGGCATTTGGTGGAAGGTTGTGGTACCATATAGTTTCTTTGCCATCCAAGGTACATGGAAACAATCTACATGCAACATCATCATAGCATACCTTGAGTGTCTGCAAATGTAAGTAAAATGTGTCTAAGTGATCTTCTGCTTTCACTATTCTGTCAAGGTCATATTTCATTAAAACATTCTCGACATGTCTTGGCATCTTATGCAACACACCCAGAAGTGCCAATGGGCCCTCAGTCATCCATTCTAAATTTTTCTCTGCCATGTTGTCCTCTTCTTCGTCCTCCTCCTCTTCTTAAAAATCTGATGGTTCTTCCTATGAATTTTTTGGTTTTTATTTTCTTCCACCTCCTTTGATGCCTTCCCCTCCACCTCCTATACTAGAACTTGATCCCAAGAGTAAGAGGTTATCTTCTTCTTCCTTTCAAAATATTAGAGGTTCCTCTTATTTTTCCACAACTTCTTCTACCTCTTTAAGAGTGGCTAATATTTATTCTTCCACATACAAAATTACCACTCTTTTGGGAGTAGTCCTTTGCTTCCCCTGAGAATATGGAAGATCATACACTCTTGGAATCAGTCCAACATATTTAGAAAATTTACAGGTGATGGGACGAATAGTGTGGATATGTTGATACAGAATTTTGTGTTCAAGTCTGGGAGGTGAGAAATGACCAACTTCATAGTTGCGCATAGGGGAGAGGGAGTGAATGTTACTACCTTAACTAGATGATGGATGAGTTAGTTTGGTGGGAAAATCACCCATAAACTACTGGAATCCCTCTTTTTAGTGCCAAAAATGTTGACGGTACTAGACCCACCAACATTCACGGGATATCTCCGGTATGAAGTCCCAATTAAAACTCACATTGTTTGGTGTAGGAGTCCCATCTGGTACAATGGACCAGTTTCCATTTACTTAGAGATTTTCCTTAGCTCTTGATGTTTAGCACATGAGAGTGTTATGCTGGTGTCCTCAAAAAGTGAGGTGAGTATGCCTAGTGAGTGCATAATGTAACTCGTGCCTCGATTCTCTTACTGCAAAGGGAGAGAGTAAAGTGGGCCTCTAAGTGGGAGGTAATAATACCACCTAAGAAAAGGTACATGCAAACCAGGAAGGTCTAGCCAACATCCAGTGGAATAGTCCACATTGGATACAGCAATCATTAAAACTGAAGTGAAGGGGACAACACGTACACCACTCAGCGGATTAGTCCACACGGATGTGATGGTCGTTAGAATTCGAACACAAAGATGGTCTGTCCAATATCCCGCGAGTAGTCCACAAAGATGTGACAGTGGTAATAACTAGAACACAAAGGTGGTCTATTTAATATCTCGCAGAGTAGTCCACAGGGATGAGACAGCGGTGATAACCAATACAGCACATTCCCAACAATGTAAGTACTAAAACAGCTAAAATAGTTCAACTATCTTACTAACATCTCTAAAACATGCATGAAAATGTGTTGGCCTCAACAAGGTTATGTATTAAGAAAAAGTCCCAATACACATTTGTACACCATACATCACTAGTCTCAGTACTGGGATGTTGGAGCCACTCCTCGCTCCTCAAAGAATTGATTTTCAACTCTCAAGGCTATGTGGGAGGATCCAAGGTGAAAATTCCTTACTCATACAATGGGAGGGGTATATATATCCAAGGGTGATGCTTGACCCTTGTGACTCTTGGACTACCCTCATGACCATTGAACTTCCTATGACTTTTCAACTAACATGACTCTTCAACTTCTTGTCTTCGTCCATTGGACTTCCATTTTACATCACATTTAGTTACAACAAATATGGCCCATGGTGGTGATGTGGCTTTGACAACTCATGAAACAACTTGAAATGACATTGTTGAGATATACTATTTGTTTAGCCCCAGAACTACCTCTCTTCTACATACTTTTCTAAACCTTTTCTCTTCCATTTTTCCACATCAGTGCCCCATAAGCTATCAAATATTTTTACATATTGATTATAGAAGTGAATTTAAGTGGTTTTAAAACTATATCCTTGTGTGTGCTATTTGATTTAGATTTTGTTCATTAGCTATGGAATGTAGCCACTTTCCGTAGCTGACTTGCAATTCTGTAGTTTTTTTCATTGTTCTGTAGGTTACAGGTGTCAGTAAAGGAAATGAGGCACGTGGGCAGCTCAAAAATGATCTACACATGGACAAGGCCCTATTTGTTCAACCAAATTCATGAATAAAGGCATCGGTCAAAGAACGGTCAACAAAGAGTCCTACGTCCATTAGGTCTCTATTCTAGCACGTGAAAAAGTCTGAGACCGTTCTTGAGTTTATGGATCCACTTTTGCCAACTGCAGACAGTCTCCATGACATAATATAGCATCCACCTTTCGTAGATTTAATGTTTATGGCAACCAGGAAGCTGAACTTATGGATTTTTGTCATGTTTACATGTCCTCTGCTAAAGATTTTTCTCCAAAAGATAGTTATCTATTTTCCTCTATAAATAAAGTGCTTTCAAATGCAAGTAGTTAGCCTTGATGTTAGCCTTAATGTTGTTGTTTTAGCGTTAGTCTTGTTGTTGTAATGAGAAGACATATTCTCTATTTTGCAATACAAAAACTCTGCTTTCTTATGAAACAATGTAAACTTTGAAATGAGAACCCATATTGTTACCTGTTTTGTAGAGATAGCAAAAAAAGTGACCCGATTTTGAAAAGGGGTTATGCAGAACACACGTGTTTTTTAAAGCTTAGTTTTTGGCACTATAAATTTTTTTATGTACATTATGTTTTATAATGATAGTGTTTTTTATGTTGATTTAAAAACGTGGTAATTCTACACCAAGCCCTTTTTTTAAAAGGTTTTTTGGTTTTTTTTTTTTTAATGTATGAAATGTAAATAATTATTTTGTAAATTTAATAATTTTTGAAGTCGTCTTTTTCTTCATATTTTCTTGTTTTTATTTTAATTTTATTTTTTTTGTAGTAAAGTTTTTATTGTTTCACATATTTAAAGAAGGAGGTTGATATTCTGAATTTTCGATATTCCACATATTTATACGTCGTTAATTAATTTTTCAATCCACAAGAAATAATTGTTTCTAAAAAATATATTTTTTAATAATGGACATAAAAATAGCCATTTTTAACATAAATATAATTAAAAAACTACACGTTTTGATAATTTTTCGCTACAATTGACATGCGAAAATCACAATTTTTATTCGAAAATTTTAACGAAAAATGGTTAAATAATAGTTTTTTTTTTATGAATTTCATGTCAAAAAAATAATAATAATCATTTTTTTTCAAAAAAATAATGGTTAACTTAAAAATTAATGCGGAAATCACATATTACAAATATGGAACGCATAACAACCTTAATTGAGTGTATATTCTTCTCATAAAATGTCAAAGTCAAAACATTGGAAGTATAACTACTTAATAGTTACAAAAAATGAGCTTGATTTCCAAGCATAACTTAAATTTAATCAACAATGTCACGTAATCCAAACTCTTCATCCTTTAGAGTTTCATCATTGTTTTCTTCCTCAATATTTTCTGCTTCCTTTTGCTCATTTTCGTCTTCTAATGGATCTTTCATATCTGCGAGTCTCCCAATGTATATCTTTCCAAACATCCCATGTAATGGTGGTTGAGGTTCCTTTGCCTTTTTTGTGCTGAGAGATGGAAAGTGTTATAACTCTCCTTGTCTATTTCTGGGGTGTGTTACCTTGGAAAATAGTCTTGTAACTTAGGTCTTGTCTACAACCAATATGTCTTTCTCCTCTGAGCTGATGAGGAGGTCATTTTCCTATATAACAGATGCCCCCTAAAGTGTGAGGTCAGAGACAAAGAAGATGGAAAAAATACTTTATAGGTATTTTAGTAAAACGAGAGAGAGGACTAGAGCTTCTGGACTACAGGAGACCTGAAACAAGCTGTATATGTCAAAAACATAAGATCATATCCTGAGTCAGGCATTCCCATGCTCAGTATTTATGTCAAAGTGATTTCTCAAAAAATAGGTATGATGATCATGTCCACCAATAAGCACAATTTTGAATTATGTCATAATATGATCAACCTGACAAGCTGTATCTAAAAACAATATACACAACCTGGGAGAGGAAACAAGGTTGAGTGATGTAAGCCTCTATCTAAGGTCTTCGTCATCGTTTATCTAAACAACATATTTATGCACATGTGAATAAAGAAGTTGAAGTCGAACATGTTAGAAATCGTCTAATTACTAGTCAATGATGAAAAACATTAATAGATGCGAGGATGGCCATTGATAAGGATGATGGTCTCCAAGATGCTTAGTACAATATAGCGAGTGTGAGAAGGATGTTGTCATCAAACACTCACATAATCATTCAATTGGGAGCCTGTTAGCGCTCGAATCTGCCTCAGGCTGAAGAAAGCAAGACACGAGGCAACATCAAACCAAGCTCAGCCTCGTAGCTAGCCCTACGAGGATAGGAGAGGGCTCTCTCTAGTCAATCTCGATAAAATGAGCAATAGGATGCGAGATTACTTAAAACGGGAACTGATTTTAGGCTAGTAAAAGAATTTTAATGAGTGATATTTGATTTAAATGACTAAGTTGCTGGGTTGTATGGGACAATGACAGCATGAGCAGAGATTTAACCAAAGGCACGGGTTATTTCATAAGGCGAGATAAGCATTAGATTTTAGCAATCGAATTAGAACTAAATGGGGTGAAAAGATTGTTTAAGAAGGCTGAAAAGGGCATTAAACTATGAATCCTTCCCAGGCAGAAGAAAAAACATAAAGACTGAACACTTCCTCGAGGCAGAGCAATGACTGAATTTTACCTCTTTCACTTAAAAGCATTCAGCTAAAAACGATTATGAATGGACTGTGAACATAACAAGAAACATATGAGACATGAAGAAGAAACACATGCCAATACTCATACCACAAGAATCTTATAAATCAGGGCTACGCCATTTAATCATTTCTCTGTCAAAACTGTACAGTGATAGTGTTGGGTTTTTTCTTCCCACACTTCTTCTCAGAACTCAGAACCCTTTACACATAAATTTTCATACAATAAATAAACTCAATCTGTGTGAAAACAAATCAATAAAAAAAATAGGGAGCTGGAACACCAACCGAAGAAGATAGGAAAAGAGTTGTCCATCTGTGCTGGCGATAGAACAGTGTTACATTATTCCATTTGAAATCTCTGATGACTAGTTGGAAAGGCATACACTGTAACTGTAGACCCTTTGAATCATAACTAAAGTCCAAAAATAGGAAATCGAATCCTATTTCTCTACTGGGGTAGATATCATTTGTTCTAAATTTGGCTTTTGAAGTTTCACCTTTCACCTTCACTTTCCATTTGAATGAAACCAATTTTTAATAAAATTGGTCTTTAAATAAGGTTTCGCTTGAACAATCCCAGCGACAATTTACTAAGCTCAACACGTGTTTTCAGTTTGAAGACATTTACTTGTGTCACCACTGTTTGATTACTAGCGCACTCCGTTCCAGACATCGGCAACAGCATTATGGGTGTCCAAGTGACACTGTAGTATACCACTTTTTCTCAATACCTGTGTTATCACTCGGGTTTTCCTTGAGTTCCGGAAAGGATACGGCCGAGGTAACCACAAACCAGCTTTAGACTTCAGGTTCTAGCCCGCCTGCAGTTAGAGAGGGCTCTCTCTTTCTGATTTAACTTTGTTTGATAAAGGATTTTAGGCTAGTTATTTAGTTCAAGGGTTTTGTTTGTTTTGGCTAGAAAATTGAAGTTTTCAGGTAAAGAGGCAGGTATAGCATGAGTGTTTCAAACCATTGGGCGTGGAGTTGAAGAGGAGGACTGCAGATGTGTTCTTTGGTCGCAGGACAGATAGATGGAGTACGGTAGCTGCAATTGAAACAACTTTTTAGGATTTAATGGATGGAATGAATGCTAAGCGAAGAGAGGAAGTTAAGAATCTCTCAAACAACCTAACGAGGGGAATAACAGAGCGCTACCTAGGGGCAATAAAGAATCCCTAGATAATTGGCAGACACAGGTGAATTGGGGTAAACATGAGCCAGAAGTAATTCATATTCATAACCAATTCATTCAGATGAAAACATAAAAGAACAGCAGAAATTGAGCATAGAGTGTTGTGAACAAATTCTAAGCTATTCTTTCTTTCTGCTATTTAGATAGTGGTAAAAAATAAACAAAGGTAAGAAGCACTTATTGTTGCAGGTTGCAGCACAAGAATTCCATCTTCAGTCTTCAGAAATATGTTAACAACACATAAGACAGTCCATTCACTGAACTTTCTGCAATCTTTGATTATAGAAACAGAATCAAGCATACAGTGCGAGTCTCTAGCGGAAATTCTCAATTGACCAACCCTTGAAACAATGTAGAGGGTGGTATAAATAGGGAAAAACTATCTACAGAGCTTCTTTATTACATCTTGACCTAACAGGTCATAAAAAATTATTTATTGACCTAACTCTACCAGAAATAAATGCAATGAAATAAACTCGGGCTGCGCTGAGGGTGGCCGTATCAAAACTGAATGAATTATGTGTCCTCGGTGGCTTGGTGTAGGGTCTCCTGAAATAAATGAGTATGGGTTTCTGCTTCTCTACTGTTCGCCTGCATTTAAAGCCTTAACTATGATTTGAGAGCAGGGATGGGCTTCTGCTTCCTGACTTGACTTTTCTGAGGGACTCATTAATGTACAGGTGCCTCGAGCCCCTAAAAAATCTTCGGCTGATACTCTCTGGCTCTTTTCTTCCTCTGATACTCTTTGACAAAATCTGGGCTGCTGCTGTGATGTGCTGTGGGTCTAATCACAAATTTATGGCCGTTGTTCGGCCTCTGTCTCTCTGAAACTATCTTTGGTTCCTTCTGAAAACTTTCGCACTGAAAACGGGTCTTTTTGCGCCTTTTCGGACTTCCTGGGGGCTGCATGCTGAAAAGATTCCCTAAAGATTCACAAATCGCTCATCAAAAACTGCCTCAAAAACTGATTTCGGGGCTCTAGAGTGCGATTTTTGCCTTCTTCGCGCCAGAAGTGCTGATGATGTCAGCATGACATCAGCAGATGGGACTTTGTATGGCAGGTGACGTCAATATGATGACATGGTGGGGTGACGTCAGCATGTACAGAGGTGATGTAGGATGTGATGTGGGATGTGACGTGGGGCTTACGTCACAAGGGGGAGCGGTAAGTGGTATTGGGCACACCACCTTTGGGGGAGAGCGGTTTTGGGGGAGGGGGCTCTGCCACACCCCAGAAGGTGACGCGTGGCGGGAGGTACGGCGGCAATACCGCCCATCTCCCGGACGTTAATCATCGGGCGCTTTGGAGATGGGACGGCCCGCCAACCGTAGATCTGCGGGACTGGGGATCAGACGGCTGGCGGGAAGGACGAGGCGACGGCGGGTTAGGGCGGGGAATATACACGGGAATATTCTCATTTTAATAATGTGCGCGGGTGGGTTATGACTTAGGGAATGGCGGGCTATGGGGTTTAAAACGGCGGGGTTAATATTTTATACAAAAAACTTTGGGTTAGGGGCGAAAAAGGGGGTTTATGGATGTAAAATGAGCGCGTTTAAAATATTTACAGTTGGGACTTAGGGATAAGGGGTAGAACATGGGTTTTTGAGGGTTTTAGGGCTAGGGGAGAGGTTGTTAATCCGACCAGGTGTCAAATTAATCCCTTCTATGACTCGGATGGGCTAAAAACAGCCCCAAATGGACTATTTTTCCCCTAACTTAGAAAAATATGGCTATATTGCCTGGGAGGGGATATTTACATAGGGGAGTTATATATACATAGTTTTAGTAGGGGGAGTGGAAAACTGATAGGGAGTTACATACTAGAGTTAGCAGTTAATATGAAGATGGTAAGCAAGCGCTAAAGTCAGGGACCTTAGGCTAATTTTGGGGAAAGAAACTGAAAAGAAATGAAATCCTTGAGTGAAGCAGATCTTCGCCAAGGAAAACTGATATGGAGGATGATGGAACTAAGAGGAATCAAGCAGATCTTGACCTCTTTGGGGAGTTAGTAAGTGACTTGGGGAATTAGGAGAAGGGGAAGTTAGTGAAATCCAGCTTTGAGCATCCTTTGCATTAAAACTGCCTGCACTGTGATCTGTAAAGATAGAGCACTTTGTAACACAAAATTGATTATAAATCATCATTCTGCAACCTCACAGCTACCTACCCAGCCTACTTTCCTAACATTTTTTCTTCTTTTTGGTGGGTGCACTTAGACTTGCAGACCCATATTTACAATTTTTCTTTTTATTTTTTCTGATTTCCTATCTAAATCTACACTTATTTCTGCCAAGGGCCCAGATTAAACAGTTGGGTCCCTTTGATTCTCTACCTATCTACAAAATCTGCCAAGATTAAACTGTTTGGTCAGATATTATTCTCTATATTCTAAAACAATAAATTGAAACCTAGGGAGACCAAGATTAGACTGTTTGGAACTCCCTTAAAAGAAAACTCTTCAAAACTGGAACAACTCATCAAAATTGGAAACAACAGTGTTATTTGGACTAGCATACTTCTTGTCACCTTCTTTGGTCTCTGTCTGGAAATATGGAACCTTGCAGCATGAAAGATGACATATTTGGCATGTAAAAATGTCAATCATGAAAGATGATACCTTGTTGCAATAGGAGGCTAACAACCTGAACGTCCTCGGTTTTGTCGATCAAGCATTCCATCAAGTCCACATATGACATGAGGGGTTGTGACCAAATTTCTCAGTACAATCGTCTGTTCTGCCATGACTACCTCCAACAAAAAATGCAAGAATGGACCACTTTCTTATAGGCAACCCCCCAAGACCACGAGGTGGTTGCTATAAACCATACAGGTTGGTTTTAGGAAGAGCGACATCCTTGCCTGATACAAAGTAGCCCTCAGATAGGTCGTCAGTGCAAAGAACTTTTATAGCATTCGATCTGAGTTCAGGACACTCTTTTGTTGGGTAAGGACCCCAATCATGGCATGCAACAAAAAGTGATCTCGCCCATGGGTTTTGTTCCAAAAAGGATACTTGGAAGCAATCGTGTTCACCTAGTCTCTTATATATACAGTGATATTTGTGGCACGTTATGCTGTTTTGGTGCAGGAATTCCTCTTCTCATCTCATACACACTGTAGGGCATGTAATATACGTGAGCTTTCCTGAAGTCCTTTGTAACAAACTGTTTATTCTCTTCCATTTGTTTCATAAACCATCCTTCTGATGCATATATGAACACCATGGAAACCTCATGAAAATAGGGTTTCTCTCCATCAGGATAGACATATACCTTCAATACCTTCTCCATCATTTCATAGCTCCTTTTGAGACGAGACACATTATGATAAACCGGATTGTATAACTCTGGATTGTCGAGAACATGGGCTGCATTTTCGATTACATATTTCGCTGAGAGCAGCTGCTACTCAATTGTTATTACCCATTCTTCCCTTTGTGTCATTCAGGGCCACCTCCTCTGTTTTCCGCCGGAGTCCTATGAATTTTCCACAGCCAAGGTTTGGATTTGGTGCCATACAAACTTCTGGATTTTCGAAAATCTATAAAGCTGAAACTGATATGTTATTGTTTAGGGAGGCACCCTGATCATTGGAAAATGAAAGGGAAGGAGGAATCGACTACCAAAGAGCTCTTGCCATGCTTTCAGAATTTCTGAACGGAAATAGTCATGCGGTTTTCCTCATTTGAATCCTTTGTTGTGGAAAACGAGTGGAAACGAATTCTACACCATTTGCTTGCCTTTGTGGAAAGAATGACATATTGAGAAAAATGCCGCAAGCATCAGCATATTGCAAGTATTTTTGTGCCGCATGTAAGATAAAAGCGTTACATTTGTAGTGAGAGACCCCAGAACATGAATTTTCTTCCCAAACAGCTACAAGGCCTTCAACAATTTGACACAAGCTAGAGGCGATTGTTAGAGTTGAGGTCCCTAGTCGATTAATAAGCTCAATGCGATCCTCAAACATTTTTCACAAGGTGAATTCATGTGTTTTGGGCAATTGGAGTGAATCTGGGCAATTCTTTGGCTACCTGGCTATGTGCGCCACGCTCTTCTGCCTGTGCGCCACACCGTTTGTGTGCGTCGTGCACGTGTTATTTTAACACGGTGTGATAGCACCCAGTGCGTTGTGCTCCCTCTGTGCGTCGCGCCAGTCATCCTATGCACATCGCTGGCCAATTTCATCCTTGTTTGTTTTGTTTTCTTAATTTGACAAATGCATACATTTTATTTTCATTTTACATAGATGAGGATATAAACACGATTTCCCAGAAATTCAACTTGTATAAGAATGGGAATTATGATGCTCTTATGGTTGCTGCAGCAGTTGTGCCTTTGATGTTCTGGGAATCTCGAGAATAGGCCAAGTGCACCAGACTAGTACCGCTTGGATACACAGCAAATGTACTGCTCCCTATACACTTGTTACAGAAAGAACAAATGCTTTTAGGTAGAGGAGGAATGACCTGTTGTAGAGTTTTATGAACCCAACTTTTCGGACTACCAAGTGAGTCCATCATCAGGGGAGAATGCGTCAATAGATATTCTTAAAATCATAATGATGTATCCAAGAGCTAAAATTAGGGTATATATATAAGTTATTCAACAAAAGAAATAAGAAAATAGGTCGGCTCTTATCTTTTTATTTAATTAATTAATTAAATTATTTATTATTATTATTATTATTATTATTATATAATTATTATTATTTTTAATTAATTAATTAATTTATTCAATGGGATAACTTAATCGAATAATTTTATTATCTATAGAATTAATTATTATGTTTATTAATTCTATTTTAAATAATTGGTTCAATTGATTCATTAATTTGTTTAAATAATAAATTAAATTGTTTGATTAATCAAATTAATTAATTTAATTATGTATTCATTATTAATATGTTTATTCATTTATTTACATTATTAATTTTATTAATTAATTCATTAATTAATAAGTTTACAGGGATAGATTAATTACTTATTTTTCTATTTCTTGAATTAATTATTAGGTTTAATAAATTTATGAAAAATTAATTTTTATCTTTACAACTCTTTTTCTACTCTTGTAAAGTTCATCTTTAAGCTGCAAATTCTCACCGTGACGAAGGTTCTTTATAACCGACAAATTGTGTCCGGTTCCACTTGATTTTTTTATTTTTTTCAATGCTGGTTTGAGAAACAGAAGCAATTGCTGCAACTTAGTCTCCAAAGGTAGCAAATGCGGTGCCTTCACCACATCGAGACGGTCCCATCTTCGACAGAGAAGATTTAGCGCCTCATCAAGCATCATTCCCTCCATACTCTTACCTCCTTTAGTTGATTCTTCTCCGTCATTCGGTTCAATTTCCGGATCATTGTCAACACCACTAAGATTTTTTGTAGGATCTTCAAGACCTACAATTTCAGAAATCCTTTTTGCCACATGTCCCTTCACTTTATGTGCAAAACCAACTTTTTGAGTTACCGCTCTCCTAGATGCAGTAAGTGTAGCAATAGCTCGATCAAATTCCTTTGATTTATGCGGAGTGAGATACACTTTTAAGAGTGTATGATATATCTTAAGAGCTGTTCTCTGGTCTGGTTGACATAGTTGAGTGGTCCCTGAACTACTTGCCATCATACCATTCATGATTGAGGTGGCAGCAAGATAGATACGGTCACAATAACCAAGAGTAAGCTTTGGCTCATGAAGCTTGAGGATTCTAACAGATTTGTAACCTGATTTGAAAGCTCTCAAAGTTCTTTCTCCACCATATAACAACACTAGAACTGCAAGGTACATCCATGTTGTTTTCTTGTACCATTTGTGACTAAGGTACAGGTATATACCATGGACTATCAACAACACATAGACAATTACGAATGAGTGGTGTGAATATCAGAAAGCATTGAATCATGTAAGCCTTTTCAATGGTTTTGGAAGATTTAAGTTTATTCCTTCTGAACCACGGAGTGGCCAGAACGAATGCTATTTCCATGAAGACCGCCATCATAACACCTGTAATGCCCTCAACTCCTTTGACAAACTACCAGTAGTTGGGAGGCCTATTATGCCCAAAGAATTGTTGCAAGGGCACATATTGCTCATTTGATGCATGGAGAAGACGGGGAAAATCACATGTTAAATGTGCTCCTGCATGAAGCCCCACTCCATATTGCTATTGCTACTGCAATTACCTTGTGGAAATTGAGATTTTTGTCAAATGGAATTGCTAACACCAAGCTTGGTCTTATTGCGGAGCCACGTAATGGTATTTCTACAAACAGGAAGAAAAATCAATGCCATGTTAAATTTGAGTGTCTCTGCAGCTCCCTTAGCTGTGCACACGCAGTAACCCATCACATGGTATACTGTTTTGTGCTTGTATTGTATGAATTTCCATGTAAATAGCTCTGCAAGTATACAAACCCATAGCAGAAGCACCCAGATGCGTTGCCAGTTGTCTTCAACAAAGAATTTTGTTTTCTACAACCACCTTTCAACTGGATTGTTTATCTTGGTGGGCGCCAGCTTTTGCCTTATCATTTGGCTCAAATTAACACTGGTGTTCCCACGTTTTGCATTTTCATTTGGAACCTCCAGTAGCAACATCTCCAGATTTTGAATCTCAATGTATCCCAAATTATCAGGGTCTATTTCTTCCATGATGAGTGCTGCATACTCTTTTGCTTGTTCTTTTAACTTAGAAAGCTTGTTCGTAGATACACTGAGCATGATAACCTCTTTGACTTCTTCTTCAGTGATATGGCCATTAGCATTCTTGTCGACCCGCATGTCAAAGAAGGTCTGTAGCCTAGAATCAGAGTTCTGGTTGGCCATCTCCTGCTAGAACTGGTAGAGCTCATCCTTGGACAAACGATTGGTTTTCACCCCTTTTCGCCGAGCTAATGCATCAAAAATTTCTACTGCAAATTCCTTCAGTATTTCATTTTCTTCTCTGATCTTATTTAGCTGAAATGATGGTTCTTTTGTTTGTGCTTTTGTAGGGATAGGAGAAGCTATAGCTGCTACCATTGAAGAGTTGTACAACTTTGAAACACTTTTACAAATTACATATTTATTACAAAAACACATTTCATGATTTCTTCTTCAAAACAGGGTTTTGAAGAAGAATCAATCTCGCCTTATTGATGATGGCATTCCTGAAATAAAAACTTACTGAACCTCCCTCTGGCCTGCAAGCATTATTTCACACTTCTGGAGACAAAACCCTGGACTCAAGAATTAAAATGACTCTTTTCGACTAAAATGGCATTGGATGACCGCAAATGATGAGAAACGAACCTTGGTGAATTTAACTCTGACAGAGGACTCACAAGAATAACTCTAACATTGGCTCCAATTGGGATGGCAGCTGCCGCTCTGTGGAGGTGCCAAGAACTGCAGATCTTTGGGTGAGCAGACAGTGCCTTCGTCCATTGGGCTATGGAGTCCATTATTCCGAAAAACCAACATTACTCAATTTATTGACTAAAACTTGACTCAAACTGACTCAATGCAAACTGACATGATTGAAAAAAACTCGACTCTAACAAACTAACTCAAAATACCAAGAACTGAACTTAAAACTTAAAGCTTGGTGGTAGTACATGACCACCTGCATTTCTTGCAAGATAATATGCCATTAAACTATATCACAATGCCAATGTAACCAATCAAGCAGATGTCTTCTTGATTGATTCCCCTGATCCAATCTGCTGGTCGACAATACAAAATGATCAATGGGCATCCAAAAACATAGTTGACCATGATCTCCTTCATCACTCAACACTGCAATAAACACTTTCACAGCTGACTGCAACAAATCTGCCATTGGATCCTGAAAAACATGAAGTCTTTCCTCCTGCTGAAGAAACAAGGTGTCCTTTGCTTCAAATTCTGATCTTCCTTCATCATGTACTTCAGTAAAAGTATGCTCCTGGGCTTCAAAAAACTCTGAATGGGTAGATGAGTAGATATCTTCTTGGGAAAACATTTCAACACATGAAACATATGAAGAAGAATCTGAATTAAAATCCTGAATGTTTTGATCTTCTGTGGAGTGAATGTATTGTAGGTCATCTTCATATGATATGACAGCTAGGTTTTCATGTTCCTTATTACGTTCATTAATCATAAGAAGAGAAACTTCACATGATTCTTGAAGCGCACAAATGACATTTCTACCATCTACTAAAGATTCATCCAAAGGAACCTTTTCACTTACTTGAACGAAGGTCTCATTTTTTTGTTCATGCACTAACTGGATTACCTCCTCATGAAGGCTGTATTCTAATGAACTAAGAACATTTGGATCCATAACTGTGTCTTCTGCATCCCAGATGATTTCAACAGCAAAATTCTCTTTCATAGGATTTAGTACAAGGTTTTCTTGGTCATCACAATCTGAATTTGGAACTGAAATAGTTGTCCTGACATTATCACTTTCTGAAATTAGAGCTGAACTTACTTGCATGTCGTCTTCTTCTATTGACAGATCTAAACCGACACTTTTTCTTTCATCATCTTCAACCATATGGAACTCTTCAACCTGCTGATCTATTTCATATAATTCATGTTGACTGTCAAGATGCAGAATTCTTTCATCTTCCACCGTACTACAATCTTGATCATGCTGCAAATTTTCATGATCGTCTTTACACTGCTGAAAGGGATTTTCATACAGGGCTTCCATGATTTCTTCATCCATAAAATTATCATCCTCATATTATTTTTCAAGGCTCTCAATAAAACCATAAGCATGCTTGCAACAGTCATGAACTAGATTTAATAAGGGATAAGATTCTTGATATCTTTCAACGAACATGGCATGGAAATCCTTTTGACACTAAATACAAGAAGGCAGCAAACTTTCATATCAAGCTTGGGCTTCACCTTCCAGAGTGGCCATGAATATATCCATCAAGCAATCTTCAGGAAAATCAACCTTCAACTTGCGAATATGCACGTGAAATCGAACTAGATGTAAAGCAGTGTCCTTCTTACCATCATCTTTAAACGTAGGCAGATTCCTTGACCAATCTACCTTCGGAATTTTATTTGGAAAGCTTGGAATGTGATCTCAGCTCATGGGAGCGTATCTTCTTGCAATCCGCTCCATTTAAAAAAAAAGAAAAATCTCAAAGCTACTGATCCCTCTATAGTGGATTCACCATGAAGCACCGATTACTAGATTCTTCAGTGAAAGGAGTCGCCAGGTGAATGATTTTAGCCGTCTTCTTATGTCTGATCGTTGTTCACCATCAACAATCAACTCTTGAACTTGAGATATATACTGGGGCAAGACAATCTACAAGTAAACCACTTTCTTCCCCAGTATGGTCGCCACTATGTTAGCACTCGAATCTGCCTCAGGCTGAAGAAGGCAAGACTCGAGGCAACATCAAACCAAGCCCAGCCTCGTAGCTAGCCCTACGAGGACAGGAGAGGGCTCTCTCAAGTCAATCTCGATAAAATGAGCAATAGGATGCGAGATGACTTAAAACAGGAACTGATTTTAGGCTAGTAAAAGAATTTTAATGAGTGATATTTGATTTAAATGACTAAGTTGCTGCGTTGTAAGGGACAATGACACCATGAGCAAAGATTTAACCAAAGGCACAGGTTATTTCATAAGGCAAGATAAGCATGAGATTTTAGCAATCGAACTAGAGCTAAATGGGGTGAAAATATTGTTTAAGAAAGCTGAAAAGGGAATTAAAGTATGAATCCTTTCCAGGCAGAAGAAAAAACACAAAGACTGAACACTTCCTCAAGGCAGAGCAATGACTGAATTCTACATCTCTCACTTAAAAGCATTCAGCTGAAAATTATTATGAATGGACTGTGAACATAACAAGAAACATATGAGACATGAAGAAGAAACACATGCCAATACTCATACCACAAGAATCTTATAAATCAGGGCTGCGCCATTTAATCATTTCTATGTCAAAACTGTACAGTGATAGTGTTGGGTTTTTTCTTCCCACACTTCTTCTCAGAACTCAGAACCCTTTACACATAAATTTTCATACAATAAATAAACTCAATTTGTGTGAAAACAAATCGATAAAAAAAAATAGGGAGCTGGAACACCAATTGAAGAAGATAGGAAAAGAGTTGTCTATCTATGCTGGCGACAGAACAGCATTACATTATTCCATTTGAAATCTCTAATGACCAGTTGGAAAGGCGTACACTATAATTGTAGACCCTTTGAATCATAACTAAATTCCAAAAATAGGAAATTGAATCATATTTCTCTGCTAGGGTAGATATCATTTGTTCTAAATTTGGCTTTTGGACTTTGACCTTTCACCTTCGCTTTTTGTTTGAATGAAACCAATTTTTAATAAAATTGGTCTTTAAATAAGGTTTCGCCTGAACAATCCCAGCGACAATTTACTGAGCTCAACACGTGTTTTCAGTTTTAAGACATTTACTTGTGTCACCATTGTTTGATTACCAGCGCACTCCGTTCCAGACATCGGTAATAGCATTATGGGTGTCCAAGTGACACTGTATTATACCACTTTTTCTCAATATCTGAACGTCCTTGGTTTTGTCCATCAAGCGTTCCATCAAGTCCACATATGACATGAGGGGTTGTGACCAAATTTCTCAGTACAATCGTATGTTCTGCCATGACTACCTACAACAAAAAAATGCAAGAATGGATCGCTTTCTTATAGGCAACCCCCCAAGACCACGAGGTGGCTGTTGTAAACCATACAGGCTGGTTTCAGGAAGAGTGCCATCCTTGCCTGATAAAAAGTAGCCCTTAGATAGGTCAGCATTGCAAAGAACTTTTATAGCATTTGATCTGAGTTCAGGACGCTCTCTTGTTGTGTAAGGTCCCCAATCATGGCATGCAACAAAAAGTGATCTCGCCCATGGGTTCTGTTCCAGAAAGGATACTTAGAAGCAATCGCGTTCACCTAGTCTCTTATATACAATGATATTTGTGGCTCGTTATGTTGTTCTGGTGCAGGAATTCCTCTTCTCATCTCATACACCCTGTAGGGCATGTAATATACGTGAGCTTTCCTGAAGTCCTTTGTAACAAATTGTTTATTCTCTTCCATCTGTTTCATAAACCATCCTTCTGATGCATATATGAACACCATGGGACCCTCATGAAAATAGGGTTTCTCTCCATCAGGATAGACATATACCTTAAATAATTTCTCCATCATTTCATAGCTCCTTTTGAGACAAGACACATTATGATAAACCAGACCATATAACTCTGGATTGTCGAGAACAGGGGCTGCATTTTCGATTTCATATTTCGCTGAGAGTAGCTACTGCTCAATTGTTATTACCCATTCTTCCCTTTGTGTCATTCAAGGCCGCCTCCTCTGTTTTCCGTCGGAGTCCTGTGAATTTTCCACGGCCAAGGTTCGGATTTGGTGCCATACAAACTTCCGGATTTTCGAAAATATATAAAGCTGAAACTGATCTGTTATTGTTTAGGGAGGCACCCTGATCGTTGGAAAATGCAAGGGAAGGAGGAATCAACTACCAAAGAGCTCTTGCCATGCTTTCAGAATTTCTGAACGGAAATAATCATGTGGCTTTCCTCATTTGAATCCTTTGCTGTGGAAAACGAGTGGAAACGAATTCTACACCATTTGCTCGCCTTTGTGGAAAGAATGACATATTGAGAAAAATGCCACAAGCATCAACATATTGCAAGTATTGTTGTGCCACATGTAAGATAAAGGCGTTACATTTGCAGTGGGAGACCCCAGAACATGAATTTTCTTCCCAAACAGCTACAAGGCCTTCAACAATTTGACACAAGTTAGAGGCGATTGTTAGAGTTGAGGTCCCTGATCGATTAATAAGCTCAATGCGATCCTCAAACATTTGTCACAAGGCAAATTCACGCGTTTTTGGCAATTGGAGTGAATTTGGGCAATTCTTAGGCTTCCTGGCTGTGTGCGCCATGCCCTTCTGCCTGTGCGTCGCACCGTTTGTGTGCGTCGCGCACGTGTTATTTTAACATGGTGTGATAGCGCCCAGTGCGCCGCACTTCCTCTGTGCACCATGCCAGTCATCCTATGCACCGCGCTGGCCAATTTCATCCTTATTTCTCTTGTTTTCTTCATTTGAAAAATGCATACATTTTATTTTCATTTTACAAAGATGAGGATATAAACACGATTTCCCAAAAATTCAACCTGTATTAGAATGGGAATTATGATGATCTTATGGTTGCTGCAATAGTTATGCCTTTGATGTTCTGGGAATCTCGAAAACAGGCCAAGTGCACCAGACTAGTACCGCTTGGATACACAGCAAATGTACTGCTCCCTATACACTTGTTATAGAGAGAACAAATGCTTTCATTACTGATCTTTACAACTCTTTTTCTGCTCTTGTAAAGTTCATCTTTAAGCTACAAATTCTCACCATGACGAAGGCTATTTATAACCGACAAATTGCGTCTGGTTCCACTTGATTTATTTTTTTTCAATGTTGGTTTGAGAAACGGAAGAAATTGCTGCAACTTAGTCTCCGAAGGTAGAAAATGCGGTGCCTTAACCACATCGAGATGGTCCCATCTTCGACGGAGAAGATTTAGCGCCTCATCAAGCATCATTCCCTCCATACCCTTACCTCCTCTAGTTGATTCTTCTCCGTCATTCCGTTCAATTTCCGGATCACTGACAGCACCACTAAGATTTTTCGTAGGATCTTCAAGACCTACAATTTAAAAAATCCTTTTTTCCACGTCCCTTCACTTTATGTGCAAAACCAACTTTTTGAGTTACCACTCTCCTGGATGCAGTAAGTGTAGCAACAGCTCAATCAAATTCCTTTGATTTTTGCGGAGTGAGATACACTTTTAAGAGTGTGTGATATATCTTGAGAGCTGTTCTCTAGTCTGGTTGATGTAGTTGAGTAGTCCCTGAACTACTTGCCATCATACCATTCATGACTGAGGTGGCAGCAAGATAGATACGGTCACAATAACCAAGAGAAAGCTCTAGCTCATGAAGCTTGAGGATTTTAACGGATTTGTAACCCGATCTGAAAGCTCTCAAAGTTCTTTCTCCACCATATAACAACACTGGAACTGCAAGGTACATCCATGTCATTTTCTTGTATCATTTGTGACTAAGGTACAAATATATACCATGGACTATCAACAGCACATAGACGATTATGAATTAGTGGTGTGAATACCAGAAAGCATTGAATCCTGTAAGCCTTTTCAATGGTTTTGGAAGATTTAAGTTTATTTCTTCTGAACCACGAAGTGGCTAGAACGAATGTTATTTCCATGAAGACGACCATCACAACGCCTGTAATGCCCTCAACTCCTTTGACAAACTACCAGTAGTTGGGAGGCTTGTTATTCCCAAAGAACTGTTGCAAGGGCACATATTGCTCATTTGATGCATAGAGAAGACGTGGAAAATCATATGTTAAACGTGCTCCTGCATGAAGCCCCACTCCATATTGCTATGCTACTGCAATTACCTTGTGGAAATTGAGATTGTCGTCAAATGGAATTTCTAACACCAAGCTTGGTCATATTGTGGAGCCATGTAATGGTATTTCTACAAACAGGAAGCAAAATCAATGCCATGTTTAAATTTGAGTGTCTCTGCAGCTCCCTTAGCCATGCACACGCAGTAACCCATCACATGGTATACTATTTTGTGCCTGTATTGTATGAATTTCCATGTAAATAGCCCTGCAAGTATACAAAGCCATAGCAGAAGCACCCAGATGCGTTGCCAGTTATCTTCAACAAAGAATTTTGTTTTCTACAACCACCTTTCAACTGGATTGTTTATCTTGGTGGGCGCCAGCTTATGGCTTATCATTTGGCTCAAATTAACGTTGGTGTTCCCATGTTTTGCATTTTCATTTGGAACCTCTAGCAGCAACATCTTCACATTTTGAATCTCAATGTATCCCAAATGATTAGGGTCTAGTTCTTCCATGATGAGTGTTGCATACTCTTCTTCTTGTTCTTTTAACTTAGAAAGCTTGTTGGCAAATACACTGAGCATGATAACCTCTTTGACTTCTTCTTCAGTGATACGGCCATTAGCATTCTTGTCGACCCGCATGTCAAAGAAGGTCTGTAGCCTAGAATCAGAGTTCTGGTCGGCCATCTCCTACCAGAATTGGTAGAGCTCATCCTTGGACAAATGATTAGTTTTCACCCCTTTTCGCCAAGCTAATGCATCAAAGATTTCTACTGCAAATTCCTTTGAGTCTTTCATTTTCTTCTCTGGGCTTCTTTATTTGAAATGATGGTTCTTTTGTTTGTGCTTTTGCAGGGATAGGAGCAGCTATAGCTGCTGCCATTGAAGAGTTGTACAACTTCGAAACACTTTGACAAATTACATATTTATTACAAAAACACATTTGATGATTTCTTCTTCAAAATAGGGTTTTGAAGAAGAATCAATCTCGTCTTATTGACGATGGCATTCCTGAAATAAAAACTTACTGAACCTCCCTCTGGCCTGCAAGCTTTATTTCACACTTCTAGAGACAAAACCCTGGACTCAAGAATTAAAATGACTCTTTTCGACCAAAATGGTGTTGGATGACTGCAAATGATGAGAAACAAACCTTGGTGAATTTAACTGGGGGGGGTCCCTTTGTCATGTTTGATAACCGAGTGCAAAAAAGGTTTAATAGTATACTCAGAAAAATTCATTTTCTATAAGGTAGTATACTAAGTCTGGATAAAGTGATAAACCTGTTAGCCTCCTATACCAATAGGTGTCATTATTCATGATTGACTGTGGAAGTGCCAAATATATTCATCCTTTCCATGCTGCAAAGGTTCCATATTTCCAAGCAATCACTAATTTTGTTACAGTTAAGGGATGCCAAACTGCTTAATCTTGGCCTCCCTAGGTTTAAATTTCCTGTTTTAGTAATAGAGAATAAAAATCTGTCCAAATTATTTAATCTTGGCAGATCATTAGATAGGTAGAGAAGCAAGGGTGCTCAACAGCTTAATCTGAGCCCCTAGAAGATATAAGGATAGATTTAGATAGGAGGATAGCTAAAAGAAAAGAAGAAAAGTTGGGTTTGCTAGTCTAAGTGCACCCAAACAAAGAGAAGAGAAAATGCTAGGCAAAATAGGCTGGGTAGGAAGTTTTGACATTGTAGAATGAAGAACTGTGATAAATTTTGTGTTTCAAGGTGTTAAATTTACTTCAGATCACAATTGCAAGGCATATTCCCTTGGAGCAGCTCAAGCGAGGCATGACTAACTTCCCCTTCATCCTTTTCCCCAAATCAATCACTAATTTCCCCCAGAGATGTTAAGATCTGCTTGATATCTCTAAATCATTCATCTCATTCCTTGTATAAGTCATTTTTCCCTTTAAAAGCCTAAGTTTCTCATACTTAGCACTTTCTTCACAAATTCATATTAATTTCTAACTTTATTATATAAATCCCTCCTTAATTTCCCTCCCCATATTAAAAATATGATAAAAATCCCCTTTATATACATATCCCCTCCTTTGGTTGAAATATAACCATAAATAGTGCTTTGGGAATTACTAAGTTTACTTGAAACTTAGTAAGAACCCTCTTCCTATGCAATTGGACCCCTTCCAATGCATTTAACCTTCCTCCGATCTCAAAAAACCCCTTCCGATGCATTAAAACCCCCTCTGATGTACAAAAACCCTCTTTCAACCTTGTTTACCCTTCTCCCATCATTAAAACCTTCCTCTGATCCGATTGGATCCCCTCCGACGCGATATCGCAAGTCGGAGGTAGCAGTCACAGTATTGGCCCCCCTCTATGGTTTCCCTGATGACAACCCTCCGATGCGATTGTGCAATCGCATATCGTAATGGTTATATGCCCCAGTGCATTCCTCTGCTGAGATATCGCTATCGCATCCGAAGCGATATCACTATCACAAATCATCGCAATCTCTTCTTTTTCCATATATCTCCGCTTTATCGTAAATCCATCATTTTTCCAAAATCTATCGTTTTACCGCATTTCTCCATTTTTCCGCAAATTCCATGTTTTTATCGCAAATCATATATTTATCGCTATATCGCATTTTTTCTTTTCGCAATCGCATATGTACAAGGGCCCATGTCCCCTTCCCCTCCGTCGACACGATATAGCAATCGCCCCATCTGCCGTCCGATTAACCCCCCGCCATCCAACGGTTTATGTTATATCGCATCACCCATTTCGCTTTGCTATCGCGCGTATATAAAAGCCTCCCCCGATATGCGATCGCCGATGCGATATCGCTATCGCTATATCGCATATCGCCCATATATAAAAGACTCCGCCCCATTGCCCACCCCCGATGCGATATTGCAACTTAACCTCCGTCGTTGGATCTGCCCTCGCTAGATCCAACGGCCCGCATTTATTCCTCTCTACAGTGATCGCTCCTGCCCTCTAATTCATGAAATTTCCCGTGTAAAGTCGTTTTTTGCCTTATAAAGGGAAAAAAGGATTTTTTGCTTATATTTCCATTCGGTGCCTGTGCGTGCTCCAAGTGCAAAGGAAGCAGGTCATTCTTCATCCATTTTTCATCGCCTCCATCCAGAAAAGCTCTGAACTGTTAACACTCAGGTTGTTCCCTTTGACTCCTAAGGGAATACTACCGAGGTAACCACAAACCAACCTTTGGATTGTAGGTTCTAGCCCACCTGCAATCAGAGAGAGCTCTCTCTTTATAATATAGCTTTGTTTAAGGGTGATTTTAGGCTATTTATGATGTTCTTGGGTTTTGTTTGAGTTTAGTGGGAAGGATGATGATTCAGACAGAGTTGGCATGAAAAATATAAGAAATTCAGACCATTGGGCATGGAGTCAAGGTTTGAGGGCTGCTGTATGTGTTCTCTGTGGCAAAGAGAGACTACAGGGCATGATAGCTGAACATAGAACAATTTCAAGCTGAAATAAGGATGAAATAGAGGTCAGGCAATGAGAGCCAGTCAAGTAGCTCTCATTATGCTAACAGAAGGGAGGTGAGTGAGCATTACATAGGAGCAGTTAAGAATTCCTAAATAGCAGTCATATATGAATGAAATAGAGCAAATATGAGTAGTGGAGTATTCATATTTATGCCTAATTCAGAGGAAAACATAGAGAAATTGCAGAAATTGAGAACAGAGTACCATTCAGCAACATCTAAGCTATTCTTTCTTCCTGCAACTTGGATCATGACACATAGATGATATAGCATACATAATAACTTGAAAAACAGGTGAGAAAGACTTATTGTTCAATATATAAGCACTAGAATCCTGCAATCATCTCTTTAGCCATCAAATCCACACCAAAACAGTTCAAAGCATGATATTCCAGCAATCTTTGTTCATAAAACACTCAAAAGATATAGCGCAAGTCTGGAAATGAGTTATCAACCAACCAACCCTTACAAAATTGCTCAGGGTGGTTTAAATAGGAAAAATATATACAAACAGCAGATCTGATAGCAGATCTGGGAAATAACTGCTTTCAACCTAATATCTGCTGAAATAAATGCAAAAAATATATATCTAAGCTATGTTGGAGGCAGCTGCCTCAAAAATGAGTTAATATGGGTCCTTTGAGCTATGCGTTGGCCATTTGGCCATAACTGTGCTTTGGAAGCTGAAGTGCTACCCTCATGTGGCTTAAATGCATTAAACTATGATCTGGTGAGCCTTAAATGGGCTTTTACTGCTTTTTTGACTTGGATGGAGGCCTCTTTATTGTCTATCTGCCTTGGAAATAAAGATTTCCACTGAAAAACATTAACTGATACTCTCTGCCGCAACTCTGATACACTTTAACTTGAATCGGGCCTCTTTCCTCTCACTGATACACTTCAAACTATCAAATCGCCCCTTTTCTGCTACTTTATGGCGAGATTTGACCGCTGTTGGGCTTTCTGTGGGTTTCTAGAGGTTTCAGCGCTTGGTTGATCACAAAAGTGATAAATTTGAAGAAAAACAGTAAAATAGAGGAGGACTGGATGTTTCAAGGCTTGCTGAGGCAAAAATCCTACTGCCCAGAGCTTATTTGGGCTGTAGCGATCAAGAAATGATGAAGAATGAAGAAACTTCCCTTGCTGATAAACCACGCGCGGGCGCCGAACAGACATATGCAGAAAAGACCCTTTTTCTTTATAAAAGGCAAAAAACCCTTTTACATGGGAAATCCAATGAAAACAGAGGCGGGAGTGATACTGTAGCTCAAAATAGATCTGGGTCGTTGGATTACGCAAAGGTAGATCCAACGGCTGCGATGAAGTCGCAATATCGCTATCAGCGAGGAGCGGGGTGGAGTGTTATCATATATATATTGGTTTGCGATAGAGCAATCGCTGATATCACATCGGCGATCGGTTATCGGGGAGACTTAACCATATATGCGATGGGCGAGAGAAATGGGGGCAAGCGATAAGATCTGGACCGTCGGATCTGGGGGCAGATCGGACGGCTGCCGCGTGATCGATGATATCGCGTCGGCGGAGGTCGATGGGTGCAGGACTTTATACAATTGCGATAGCGATAAGGCTTGCAATGCGATGAATTGTGGGGTTTTGCAATAAACCAAGGTTTGCGTTAAAAACCTTGATTAACGGTAAAACAAGGGATTACGGAGATATATGGATAAAAGGGGAAATGCGATAATGAATGGATTGCGATGCGATATCACTTTGGGTGCGATAGCAATATCGCATCGGAGGATGGCTTGGGGGAATGCATGTGGGCATATATACATTGTGACATGTCGATTGCGAAATCACATCAGTGAAAAATGGATCGGGGAGACCATAAAAGGAGGCCAACACTGTTATTGCCACCTCCAACAGCGATATCGCATCGGAGGGGGGGGGATGTAATTCAGAGGAGAGATTTAAATGATCGGAAGGGTTTATAATGACTCGGCAAAGGGATTTTATGATTGGGGGAAGGCTTTATAGATTGGAGAAGGGTTTCTCCAATCGGAAGTAGGCATTATGCAGTCGGAAGGGGCTTTTGCATGATCAGAAGGGTTTTTAGAGATCGGAGAATGATTTTAATAATCGTAGAAGGCCTTTTTAAAGCTTTGGAAGGGTTTCAATGCATTGAAAGGGGTCTGATTGCATAGGAAGGGGGGTTTAATGCCTTAGAAGGATTTCTATGCATTGGGGAAGGATTTTTATGCATTGAAAAGGGGATTTATGAAAATGGAAGAAGTCCAAATGCATGGAAAGAGTTTAGAGAGGGAAACTAAGGGTTCTTACTAAGTTTCAAGTAAACTTAGTAATTCCCAAGCATATTTATGGTTATTTTTCAACCAAAGGGAGGCGATATATAAATAATGGGGCTTTTATACATATTTCTAGTAAGAGGAGGGGAAATAGATAGGGATTTACATAATAAGTTAGAAGTTAATATGAGATTTGATAAAAAAGCGCTAAGGATGGAAATCTTAGGATACAAAGGGGAGAAATGATTTATAGAAGAAGTATGAGCACTCCTAAGTAAATAAGATCTTTACTTAGGCAAACGTTATGGAATATGATGAAATTTGAAGATATTAAGCAGATCTTAACATCTGTAGGGGAAATTAGTGAATGATTTGGGGAAAAGGAAGAAGGGGAAGTTAGACATGCCTCTCTTGAGCTTCTCCAAGGGAAAACTGCCTTGCAATTGTGATTTGAGTAGATATAACACTTGAAAACATAAAATTGATCACAATTTATCATTATGCCACCTCAAAACTACCTACCCAGCCTACTTACCTAGCATTTTCTCTTCTTTTTGTTTTGGGTGCACTTGAACTAGCAAACCCGGCTTTTCATCTTTTCTTTTTTCTATCCTCCTATCTAAATCAATCCTTATTTCTTCCGGGGCTCAGATTAAGCTGTTGAGCACCCTTGCTTCTCTACTTATCTACAAATCTGTCAAGATTAAACAGTTTGGACAGATATTCATCTCTATCTTCTAAAACAAGCAATTTAAACCTAGGGAGGCCAAGATTAAGCTGTTTGGCCTTCCTTAACTGAAAAACTCTTCAAAATGGTATGATTCTTCAAAAATTAAGTTTCTTAGAAATATGGAACCTTTGCAGCATGACAAAGATGACATATTTGGCATTTTAACTGTCTATCATGAAATATGAAAACCTATTGCAATAGGAGGCTAACAGTGGCTCCACTTGGGGATGGCTTTTCCTTGTGAAAAGTCAAGAATAGCAGGTCAGATGGCCTTATATTCAACTGTTTGCTGTAAAATGAAAACTTCCGTTTGATTGCTGCTTTATTGTATGTATCACAACACACTTGTGGAGCTTAGGGCCTTCTCTTCGGGCTTCAACTGCAACAAGTTACTGTCCATGTTACAGGGAAAACCGTCTATACAGAACTTCTCTATCCCACTAAGGTGTGGCAGCTACCTTAGAAACAAACGAAGTAAAGTCTACCTTCATTTTCTTTTATGAAATATAGATGAGAGAAGAATAAAGGAGACCAACCTCTGTCTTGTGCTTGACTCCTTGTTCAGTTCCTCTCTCTTCTGATAGTCTTTTGCTACTTGCCTTCTCGTATACCCAGCTTCATAGAGTACCTGTAAGATCAAAGAAGCATAAAACTATACAAGAACATGGATCTATTATCATAAACAATCTAGGGTCAGATGTAAGTTAACCATACAAATGCACAAAACATAGATTACACAAGAGTATGGAAGAAAACTAGAATAGCTTTATTGATAATCAAGAAAAATCCAAGAGAGTTACAACCAGCTATTTCGACCCAGCATCATCCTCTTGGCAAGAAAGCCCTCTTTCACCTCATACAAATCTTAGATCACCCAACACACACTGATGTTGCCTCAAGATACTAACAGCAATTCCTTACAAGATGCAAAATTCCAGCCTCTGGATCTCTGGGATGAGGGATCCATATATAGATATCTATAAGGGAGATGAGTCAGCTTGTGTTTTGATTAGTGTCCTCCCTCTGATATTTCTTGTTTCCACTTGGAGATTGATGATCTCTTACTCATCCTTGGTCGAATTCAGAGAGGCAAGTGTCACAGGAGAAACTTCTGGAAGATTCCATGCTTTTCCACCTTGCAGAATGACACTGCCATTTGTCTCTTCCCGCTCATCGCACCCCATAGAAGGGCTTTGTGAAATTCAACACACCCACTGAGTGTACTTAGGTGAGATGCATCACACCCTGGCCATGTAGCAAGTGCAATGATCTTGTTTTGACCAGTTCTGAGTGGTTTTTCATGGAGAACTTCTGGGAGAAGCTGTAATCAGTTGACCTTGTTCCTTTAGGGGTTGGAACAACACTTTTAGGGACTTAGGAGCCTTTAGTTTATGGATATTTTATGCTTGGGGTTGCAGGGCCCAAAAATATCTATAACATTTGCCCCCTAAAGCATGAGGTTGTTAATTCTTTTTAGATGTTGAGTGAAATGCTTTATAATGAGGATCCGAAGTTCTTTCAAGCCGAGAGGAGACCTGTAATAAGACACAGTACAATACATTATCTTCATAATATTTTCATGACCTAGCTGAGGCAGGCATTCCCATGGTCAGCTTTATAAATTCGTTTTCATGTACATAGGACAGACAATCGTCTGAGTGTAGACTGATGATTCTGGTAGAGTCATCATCCCTTTGATTGGGTGATTATCTGTGCAGCAATGATGTACATTTGATGTCTTTATTTTCCTGAATATATATCACATCCCGAATGGATGAAACTATATCTGGGGTCTTCAATCTCATTCGATCTTTACTCAAAGTACAAGTCGATCCATGTGAGAGATGTTTTGGTGTCGAACATGGAAAGACATCGCCTAATTACCAGCCAATGATGTAAGTTGTTAACAGGCGCGAGAGGAATCACCGATAATGATAATGACCCTCAAGGTACTGCAGTACAATTCACGTGGTGTGAATAAAGGACTTGGCGTCAAACACCACAAAAAATCTTTCGGTCGAAGGCCATTGATGTAAACCTTTCGCCGGAAGTGAGAAACTTTCCATTGAGGCATGCAAGCTTCAAAGTACTGAAGGGGTGTTCCTAGATCGACTTCTTGGATAATGAGCTGATGTCAAAAAGAAGTGATCCATCATAGGAGGGCCTTAATGAATCCCACATCAATGACACAGAACAAAGCAAATGATTTTAATGGAGGTGAAAACGGTCTGGTGATATGAGGTTCAGGGTGGCGGTAATGAAAGAATGGAGCGTAAATGTATTGCAGCGGGTGAGACACAGGTGAATTCTCTGAATGACTTCTCTTGAACATATCGGCGACACTGACATGATGGATTGGTAGCATTAACCCCAAATGTGGATGGTGTGATGTGACCATGGTGATGTGACCGGTGAATGAAACAACCCAACCCGACATGGATGCGGAATGAAAGTGTCATGTTCAAGAGCGACTTGCTACCAACAAAGTTTCTTCAAGTTTTCTTCCCAATTTTCCCCAGTCATTGCTAACCAATACCTCTTTATTTCTGTCAAGCTTGAGTAGGATAACATATGCTTGTTCTATAATTTGCCCTTCGGGCAAACCCATCGCTATGTTTTAACGAGCCTAGCGATAGTGAAACTCGTTCTTGTCTGCCATGGACAAGTTTGTCGCTCTTATGTTTTTAACGAGTTTAATGACAAAGATAACTCGGTCCTTTTCAATTTGAGAGAGTCTGAAAAGGGACGTAAAGAAAACTCCAAAATTCCTTTTTCGTCATCTAACCCCTTAAGTCCGAAAAAGCATAAAACAATACAGAAGGGATGAATATTTGATACTTTTAACGAGCCGAACAAAACAATTGCTCGATCTTTTTGTGTAATAATCCCTCATGTCCAAAAAGATTAAAATCTAAAGGAGGGATAGCACTTCCGACCATTTTAACGAGCTGGAGAGGCCAATGGCTCGAAAATCTTTTCATATTTTACCAGTCAGTTGAAAAGAGCTTAAAGAAGACTCGTCCTTTGAGGAACGAGTGATAACAAAGGGTAGCAGTTGTTTCCAGGTAGGGTTTGGAATTTTCCAATCACATCAGTGTTACAAGGATGGCTAACATGATCACTCTTCGCAGCTGTTCCTCAAAATGGGTAAACAATCAAATGGAGGTGAATGATCGGCCAATGTAAAAGTGGAGGTGACGGTGCAAACACGACCAAAGCTTTAAAGGCTGAAGTATTACATTCACGATGGTTATTTACCAGAAATTGGTTCATTTTTTAATGAGCTTAAACTCTGGAGGAACATGTGCTCATTGCTTATGTTTATTTTTTAACGAGCATGAAGTCCGCGTTAAAACTGCTCGATAAATCCAGTCGTGTAATAAGAATGTCTCATTTAAAATGGCAATTTTTCAACTCTTTGCCCCACACCCTTTCTTTATGCAAGTTAGGAAACGACCAATCCAAAAAGAAGATAAATGATCGCTCTTCACTTGCACGCCAAAAGGTTTGCATGCCCCCAGGTATAAAATAGAGTTTCGAGGTTACCCCTCAATTTACAGACAAAACATGCTTGTTTTATCAGGAAAGGCCTACCTCTTACAGGTTACCAAAGAAAAACACTTCTTCGGCGATGTCTACCGAAATAGACAAAGGTGAGTGGCGATGCCTGCCAACCCACATAACTTTGACAAGAGAATCTTATTCCAGTCCAACTCCCTCTTCCAATCACGGACGGGAGTACGGAGGTCATATACCTCTCGCGGAAACCTGTCCTATACTCGAAGTTTTTTCTACCGAAGCAGACCAGGGTGCATGCCCCCTAGGTTTCAGTCACGCCCCCGAATCACTCGCACTCATCGGGCGGACAGACTGGGGATTGATGAGACATTCCTCGTGTGAAAAGACCATTTAGGGATGGTATATGACTATTTGCTATGTTTGAACCGGGAAATGAAAGCTGGTCTACGAGCTTGACCACTCTTCCTTCGTGCGGAAAACACATTACTCTAAAGAGTGAGGAGACAATCGCTCCCATGCAATAAATATAGTCTCTCCCAAGGAGTAGATTATAATCCAGGGGTCCTTGGACTACCATCGTGTTCATTTGAACGGTTTTCCTTCTCAATGTTATGGGCACATTGGGAAGGATCCCTAATGGTCGACTGGTTCCTTTGTCAAAACCTATTAGATTTCTCATCTCAGGCAAAAGCGATGGCGAACCAAGCGCTTTCCAAGTAGTCGAGGGAAAAGTGTCTATACATAACTGCTCTATCCTACTAAGGTGTGGCAGCTACCTTAGAAACAAACAAAGTAAAGTCTACTTTTGTTTTCTTTTATGAAAGATAGATGAGAGAAGAATAAAGGATACCAACCTTTGTCTTGCACTTGACTCCTTGTTCAGTTCCTCTCTCTTCTGATAGTCTTTCGCTACTTGCCTTCTTGTATACCCAGCTTCACAGAGTACCTGTAAGATCAAAGCAGCATAAAACTATACAAGAACATGGATCTATTATCATAAACAATCTAGGGTCAGATGTAAATTGACCATACAAATGCACAAAACATAGATTACACAAGAGTATGGAAGAAAACTAGAATAGCTTTATTGATAATCAAGAAAAAGCCAAGAGAGTTACAACCAGCTGTTCCGACCCAGCATCATCCTCTTGGCAAGAAAGCCCTCTTTCACCTCATACAAAGCTTAGATCACCCAACACACACTGATGTTGCCTCAAGAAACTAACAACAATTCCTTACAAGATGCAAAATTCCAACCTCTGGATCTCTGGGATGAGGGATCCATATATAGATATCTGTAAGGGAGATGAGTCAACTTGTGTTTTGATTAGTGTCCTCCCTCTGATAGTTCTTGTTTCCACTTGGAGATTGATGATCTCTTACTCATCCTTGGTCGAATTCAGAGAGGCAAGTGTCACAGGAGAAACTTCTGGAAGATTCCATGCTTTTCCACCTTGCAGAATGACACTGCCATTTGTCTCTTCCCGCTCATCGCACCCCATAGAAGGGATTTTTGAAATGCAACGCACCCACTGAGTGTACTTAGGTGAGATGCATCGCACCCTGGCCATGGAGCAAGTGCAATGATCCTGTTTTGACCAGTTCTGAGTGGTTTTTCATGGAGAACTTCTGGGAGAAGCTGTAATCAGTTGACCTTGTTCCTTTAGGGGTTGGAACAACACTTTTAGGGACTTAGGAGCCCTTAGTTTATGGATATTTTATGCCTGGGGTTGCAGGGCCCAAAAATATCTATAACAGTCTATGCCATACTAAACTGCATGTTTTATTTTTTCTTACTTCTTGAATCCTTCTTGAGCACTCTGTGTCTTCGGGAGGAGCTTTCAGCCTTGGTCCTTTATCACAATCTTCTTAATATTTTCTTGCACAACTATGAGATCTGGCCTGAAACAAAAAGGTGCTGCACTTTTCAAGGAAAATCAGTAAATCATCAAGATCCTGGATTCAAGCATTTAAGGATTTATTTTGTAATCTACTGCAAACTGAATTAAACTAGAATCCTACCTACTCTATTCTATTGAAAAGCAGGTTGAATTAAACAACACAAAAGTGCCAATGAAGCCAATCAAGAAATTGCAAAAATAAATGGACTGCTTGACTGATAGTCAGTGAAATCAGAAGCATAATTCGGTCATGTGCCCCTATAATCGAAATTGTGACATAGCAAGGCCACTTCTGATGTATTTGGTCCTCATAGAGAAAACATGTTAAAGATTTAGAGTTGAGAAAGACCTCCATGTAATCTACTATAGGATCCCCAAAAGCATCATATGGGATAGTTTCTTCTGGGCCTTCTTGGTCTAATTGAATAACTGTATCCTCAATAATAAACCCAGCAACTAATTTTTCAGTCTTTGTCTTGAAAGCATGATTATCTTCAATCTGTAAATCAGAAGGTAGTACAATTTCCTCACGACTTGGAGAAGGAATATTTTGCAAGAATTCCTTGGGATCACGAAAATCATATGATTGAATTTGAAAGTGCAAGAGTTCAATTTCATTTTCATATTTTTCAACAACTAAGTCAAGAAAATACATTTTGATTTTATGAGGCTGTTCTGTTGCTTTGACCGCTAAAAACACCACTTTAAAAAATTCTTCATCAAGCTGAAAATTCGATAACATTTGCCTGAATTCATCTAAAGCTTCATCAAGTGAAAGATCTTCCACAAACCCGGTCATTCTATCTAACTATTAATGCTTTGGAATATGGACTATTTGGTTGTAGAATTGCTCTAAAACTTAAAGATTTTCCCTTTCAGGCTCACTCCTCCAATGGAGTCTTAATTGTAAAAATGAAGTGGAGTCGTCAGGTGGATGATTTAATCTTGGTGTGTCTGATCTCTATCCACCATCACAGATCAGATCTAAACGTGGAAAATAACTCTGAAGAAAAAGGGGCACTTTCTCCAGAAAACAAGATTTTTGAGATTTTTAAGATTTATTTGATTTTTTGGGAGTTTTCAAAACGATCTAAAGATTTTATTTAAGGCAAGGAACTGATCCGATCTTTGGATTTGTAGTAATAAACAAAATGATTTAGGTCCCTAATGGAGTCGCCAATGATGTTAACACTCAGGCTGTTCCCTTTGACTCCTAAGGGAATGCGGCCGAGGTAACCACAAACAAATCTTTGGATTGCAAGTTCTTGCCCACCTGCAATCAAAGAGGGCTCTCTCTTTATAATATAGCTTTTTTTAAGGGTGATTTTAGGCTAGTTATGATGTTCTTGGGTTTTGTTTGAGTTTGGTGGGAAGGATGATGATTCAGACAGAGTTGGCATGCAAAATATAAGAAATTCAGACCATTGGGCATGGAGTCAAGGTTTGAGCGCTGTTGTATGTGCTTTCTGTGGCAAAGAGAGACTACAGGGCATGATCGCTGAACATAGAACAATTTCAAGCTAAAATAAGGATGAAATGGAGGTCAGGGAATGAGAGGTAGTCAAGTAGCTCTCATTATGCTAACAGGAGGGAGGTGAGTGAGCATTACATAGGAGCAGTTAAGAATTCCTAAATAACAGTCATATATGAATGAAATAGAGAAAATATGAGCAGTGGAGTATTCATATTTATGCCTAATTCAGAGGAAAACATAGAGAAATTGCAGAAATTGAGAACAAAGTACCACTAAGAAACATCTAAACGATTCTTTCTTCCTGCAACTTGGATCATGACACAAGATGATATAGCATACATAATAACTTAAAAAACAGGTGAGAAAGACATTGTTCCATATATAAACACTAGAATCCTACAATCATCTCTTTAGCCATCAAATCCACACCAAAACAGTTCAAAGCATGATATTCCAGTAATCTTTGTTCATAAAACTCTCAAAAGATACAGCGCAAGTCTGGAAATGAGTTATCAACCAACCCTTAAAACATTGCTCAGGGTGGTTTAAATAGGCAAAATATCTACAAACAACAGATCTGATAGCAGATCTGGGAAATAACTGTCTTCAACCTAATATCTGCTCAAATAAATGCAAAAAATATCTATCTAAGTCGCACTGGAGGCAGCTGCCTCAAAAATGAGTTAATATGGGTCCTTTGAGCTATGCGCTGGCCATTTGGCCATAACTGTGCTTTTGAAGCTGAAGTGTTGCCCTCATGTGGCTTAAATGCATTAAACTATGATCTGGTGATCCTTAAACGGGCTTTTACTGCTTTTTGAATTGGATGGAGGCCTCTTTATTGTCTATCTGCCTTGGAAATAAAGATTTCCACTGGAAAACATTAACTAATACTCTCTGCCGCAACTCTAATACACTTTAACTTGAATCGGGCCTCTTTCCTCCCACTGATACACTTCAAACTGTCAAATCACCCCTTTTCTGCTACTTTATGGCAAGATTTGACCGTTGTTGGGCTTTCTGGAGGTTTCGGTGCTTGGCCAATCACAAAAGTGCTAAATCTGAAGAAAAATTGTAAAATAGAGGAGGACTGGATGCTTTAAGGCTTGTTGAGGCAAAAATCTTACTGCTGGGAGCTTATTTGGGCTGGAGCGATCAAGAAATGATGAACAATGAAGAAACTTCCCTTATTGATAAACCGCGCATGGGCGCCGAATAGACATATGCAGAAAAGGCCCTTTTTCTTTATAAAAGGCAAAAGACCCTTTTACACAGGAAATTCAATGAAAACAGAGGTGGGAGCGATACTGTAGCTCAAAATAGATCTAGGTCGTTGGATCGCGAGAAGGCAGATCCAATGGCTGCGACAAAGTCGCAATATCACTATCAGCAGGGAGTGGGGGCCGAGTGTTATCATATATATTGGCTTGCGATGGATCGATCGCCAATATTGCATCGACGATCAGCTATCGGGGAGACTTAACCATATATGTGATGGGCGAGCGAAATGGGGGCAAGCGATAAGATCTGGACCGTCGGATCTGGGGGTAGATCGGACGGCTGTCGCGCGATTGGCGATATCGCATCGGCGAAGGTCTATGGGTGCAGGCCTTTATACAATTGCGATAGCGATAGCGATAAGGCTTGCAATGCGATGAATTGTGGGGTTTTGAAATAAACCAAGGTTTGCATTAAAAACCTTGATTAACGGTAAAACAAGGGATTGTGGAGATATATGGATAAAAGGGGAAATGCGATAATGAATGGATTGCGATGCGATATCGCTTCGGGTGCGATAGCGATATCGCATCGGAGGATGGCTTGGGGGAATGCATGTGGGCATATATACATTGCGACATGCCGATTGCGAAATCGCATCAGCGAAAAATGGATCGGGGAGACCATGAAAGCGGGCCAACACTGTTATTGCCACCTCCGACAGCGATATTACATCGGAGGGGGGGGAATGTAATTTGGAGGAGGGATTTAAATGATTGAAAGGGTTTATAGTGACTCGACAAAGGTTTTTTGTGATCGGGGGAAGGCTTTATAGATCAGAGAAGGGTTTCTCCGATCGGAAGAAGGCTTTATGTAGTCGGAAGGGGCTTTTGCATGATCGGAAGGTTTTTTAGAGATCGGAGAATGATTTTAATAATCGGAGAAGGCATTTTTAAAGCTTTGGAAGGGTTTCAATGCATCAGAAGGGGTCTGATTGCATAGGAAGGGGGGTTTAATGCCTTAGAAGGATTTCTATGCATTGGGGAAGGATTTTTATGCATTGAAAATGGGATTTATGCAAATGGAAGAAGTCCAAACGCATGGAAAGAGTTTAGAGAGGGAAACTAAGGGTTCTTACTAAGTTTCAAGTAAACTTAGTAATTCCCAAGCATATTTATGGTTATTTTTCAACCAAAGGGAGGGGATATATAAATAATGGGGCTTTTATACATATTTCTAGTAAGAGGAGGGGAAATAGATAGGGATTTACATAATAAGTTAGAAGTTAATATGAGATTTGATCAGAAAGCGCTAAGGATGGAAATCTTAGGCTACAAAGGGGAGAAATGATTTATAGAAGAAGTATGAGCACTCCTAAGTAAAGCAGATCTTTACTTAGGCAAATGTTATGGAATATGATGAAATTTGAAGATATTAAGCAGATCTTAACATCTGTAGGAGAAATTAGTGAATGTTTTGGGGAAAAGGAAGAAGGGGAAGTTAGACATGCCTCTCTTGAGCTTCTCCAAGGGAAAATTGCCTTGCAATTGTGATTTGAGTAGATATAACACTTGAAAACATAAAATGGATCAAAATTTATCATTTTTCCACCTCAAAACTACCTACCCAGCCTACTTACCTAGCATTTTCTCTTGTTTTTGGTTTGGGTGCACTTGAACTAGCTAACCCAACTTTTCGTCTTTTCTTTTTGCTATCCTCCTATCTAAATCGATCCTTATTTCTTCCAGGGCTCAGATTAAGCCGTTGAGCGCCCTTGCTTCTCTAACTATCTACAAATCTACCAAGATTAAATAGTTTGGACAGATATTCATCTCTATCTTCTAAAACAAGCAATTTAAACCTAGGGAAGCCAAGATTAAGCTGTTTGGCCTTCCCTTAACTGAAAAAATCTTCAAAATGGTATGATTCTTCAAAAATGGAGTTTCTTAGAAACATGGAACCTTTGCAGCATGAAAAAGATGACATATTTGGCATTTTAACTGTCAATCATGAAATATGAAAACCTATTGCAATAGGATGCTAACACAGACAACGAGCTTGCGGCCTCAGCACAAGTTAGCATCATGCAGTCCTCCTTTTTTGATATCATTCAGCGTAGAAAGACTTCCAAGCCCGCAGAAAGCAATAAAGAACACCACAGCAGTTCTATTTTGCAAATAAAGTGGAAAGCAAGGGCGATTTAGTAGAAAAAGAGTATCAGTGATAAAGTGTATCAATGGAGCAGTAAAATCCAAAGCAAATGAACATTTAAGAGGATCCAATAAGTCAAAGAGTATCAATACAGAGTTAAAGCCATTAAAAGCCAAATCAAATCAGAATTAATGAGAATCAGAGCCCTCTAAGAGCAGCGGATCAAAGATTAAAGAGCAGTTATTTCACACAGTCGATGCAGAGCCACCAAGGACACCTTTTGAGCTATATTTTGAAGGAGTTGCCTCCAGCGCAACATATGCTAGACATTTTAATTTACTTGTTGTTTAAGTTAGGTTAAACTTAGACATTTCTTAGATCTCTTGATGAGATGGGTTTGTATATATTTTGTTTATAAATACCTCCCCAAGCGATATATTGAGGGTTGGTTGTTATCTCATTTCTGAACTGCGCTGTAATTGTGAGAACTATTCTGAATAAAAGGTTGCTGGAATGCATTGTTACTGAACTCTGGATGTGGGATTGATTACAGGGAGCTATGTTATAGAATTCTTGAATCGTTCTATGGATCAATAATACTTTCTCTTACTTATGTCTTCAATTTCTGTCTTTCTATATCACAATCTTTCATAATCTAAATATCAGGGAAAAGGAATGGCCCAAAATTTTCTTAACTGTAATATGTGTTCAATCTCTGTTATTTTCTATGTTTTCTTCATAATTATCACAAATAGTGGATCCTTAACTGCTCTTGTTTCCCTAGTTATCACATTTTGATTACAGGCTAAGAAATCCTTAATTTCTTCTTGGTCTTAATCATTCACTTTCCCTCTGTCAGATGAAGGATTCTTAGTTGCCCTTCACCTCTGACCCCATTCCATCTGACTTCAGCTTGCAGATTGTTCCATGGTTGATTCCCTGCTTTGTAGTGATTCTTTCTATCAAAGAAACCATATCCAACTCATCCTCATGGACTCCATAGCCCAATGGACTGAAATTCTTAGATTTGCACCCTGTTCCATTGAATGACACCATCCATCCACCCAAACTTAAAAACAAACTCCGCACTTCATAACTAGCCTAAAATCATACCAAAAAAAGTTAAATCATAAAGAGAGAGCCCTCTCTGGTTGTAGATAGGCTAGGAACTGCAACTAAAAAACTGGTTTGTGGTTACCTCAACCGTATTCCCTTAGGAGTCAAAGGGAACAACCTGAGTGATAACATCATTGGCGACTCAACTGGGGATCTGAATCATTTTTTTATTACTTCAAATCCAAAGACTTGATCAGTCCCTTGTCTCAAATAAAATCTTTAAGTTGTTTTGAAAAATCCCAAAAAATCAAAATAATCATAAAAATCTCAAAAAATCTTCTTTCCTAGAGAAAGTGAACCTTTTCTTCAGAATTATTTCACGTTTATATCTGATCTGTGACGGTGGACATGGATCAGACACACCAAAGGTTAAATCATCCACCTGGAAACTCCACATCATTTTCATAATCAAGACTCCACTGGAGAAATGAACCCGAAAGAACTGTATGAGCAGATCAGGCTTTTGACCTAGATTATTATCCAAGAGATTATGTTCTTTCTCATCCATAAGATTTTGCTATGTATATTGTATTTTAGAGATAATTTTTTTAATTTTCCTTTAAAATATGTAGATGAAAAGTCTCCTTGTAAATTAGAACAACAGTCTTCTAATTCTATTGAAGACCATCACATAGCCAAGGAGAACCCAAATATCAATCCAATCATCCAATCCCTGTACATATTCCCATGCCTCATAAAGTTCCTGATAGATATAAGCCACTCATTTTTCCTCCCACGCTCAATCCTTTACCTAACGATCATCCCAAGTATCTCCAAAAATCTGATGGAGAGAATGGTGTCATTACCCAAAAGCATATCCAAGTTTTTGAAGATTATCTTAACATATTTGAAGTGGATGATGAGGATGTTAGTTTTAGGCTTTTCGCTCTTTCTTTGCAAGGCAAAGTTAGGACTTGGTTCAAAACCTTGCCTGAAGCTAGCATCTCAAGTCTTGAGTAGTTTCTCAAACTCTTCCTTGATAGATGGATAATCAAAGTCAATCTCCTCATGCTCATAGAAGAATATAATCAGTTAAAAAGACATCCTGATGAAACAGTGCAAAAATTTTCAAACAGATTCAATCAAATCTATCATTCAATGCCATTAAATATAAGACCTCCCCCTGATTTAGCTCTACTAAATTATCCAAGAGCTTTTGATTCAGAGATTGAATTCCGTCTGAGATAAAGAAGCCCATCCACTATGAAACAGATGTAGGACATGGCAGTGGACGTGGAGGTTAATCTGAAGATTAGGGAAGAAAAGCGGAAAACAGAGAAAGAGGAGAATCTTGATAGCTTGATAAAGAAATCAGAGGAAATGATGCAAAATATCACAATGAAAGCTAAATGTATAGAGTGCCAGAACACATCGGTTTTGTAGGAGGAAGGAATTGATATTCACGAACAAATTTTGCCAAATCAGATGACATATTCATAGAGCAATATGTGGAGGAGCAATCTCCTGATCTACTGTGTGAATATAATAGCTTTTCTTCTTTCAGTTGTCTACCCAAATATGATCAATATGATGATGATTATGCTCCTCAAATCCAAATCAACCTTGTAGAGGAGTCAGAAGCTATTTTGGGAGAATGAATGTTCAGGTTCAGCAGCCTGAACCCAGTGATCAGCTTGTTCATTTCAGCTATGAAGAGGAGGAGGAAAATGCAGAAAATTTTGAAACCAGCGAAGGAACTTTACCTTTTTGTTTTGAGTCTTTTCAGTTTATCAGGGATAACTATCATACAGTTAGAAATCAAGGGTCAACATGCTTTGAGATTGACCATCAAGATGATAATAAAATCTTTGCTCATAATGCATCACCTCTAGTTTTGCAGCCCCAAAATGCCATTGAATGTCAGATTTCAGAAGGAGACTTGGAAGCAGCAACTTATGATCAAATGATCCAAGTTGTTTCTCTGCCGCTTTGTTTTGAATCATCTGAACTATTTAAAGAAAGGGAGGAGGAGCCTGTGCAAATTAGTCAAGTACCATCTGAACTTATGTGTAATAACTTGCAAGATTCATTCCAAGTTCTCTGTAATCCATCAGCTGACACGTTGTGTGATGGAGGAAGTCAGAATTCTGCTCCATTAGCAAGCTGTAAGGGTCAAAATCAAGATGGTGGTGATTTCCCGATTCCAAGGCATGATAGCTATCCAAAGCATTTGTACAGTTGTTTAATTCCGCTCAAGAATCATGTATATATTTTGCAGGACCCTTTTGTACAGTTTCTAGATTCAGCAAAGGAGATCAGGACTTTCCTTATCTTCTCAAAGGTTAACACAGCTATATCTGATTGCAAGATCTCTATTTTAAACACCAACAAGCACAAGCAACAAAGGTCACTGATGTATATAATGCTTAAGTGGCTGCATTGGCTGTTTCATTTCACCTAACCAGCAAACAAAGTGCTGATTAGAGTAAGTAGGTAGGATTTCAGTTTTTTGTTTGGATAGTAGCTTGCTGCAGTTGAAGCCCGAAGAGAAGGCCCTAAGCTCCTCAAGTGTGCTGTCATATATATAAATAAGGCAACCAGCAAAGGGAAGTTTTCAGAATACAGCAACAATTGAATATAAGGCCATCTGACCTGCTGTTCTTGACTTTTCACAAGGAAAATCCATCCCCAAGTGGAGCCACTGTTAGCCTCCTATACCAATAGGTGTCATTTTTCGTGATTGACTATGGAAGTGCAAAATATGTTCATCCTTTCCATGCTGCAAAGGTTCCATATTTCCAAGCAATCACTAATTTTGTTACAGTTAAGGGATGCCAAACTGCATAATCTTGGCCTCCCTAGGTTTAAATTTCCTGTTTTAGTAATAGAGAATAAAAATCTGTCCAAACTGTTTAATCTTGGCAGATCATTAGATAGGTAGAGAAGCAAGGGTGCTCAACAGCTTAATCTGAGCCCCTGGAAGACATAAGGATAGATTTAGATAGGAGGATAGCTAAAAGAAAAGAAGAAAAGTTGGGTTTGCTAGTCTAAGTGCACCCAAACAAAGAGAAGAGAAAATGCTAGGCAAAGTAGGCTGGGTAGGCAATTTTGAGATTGTAGAATGAAGAATTGTGATAAATTTTGTGTTTCAAGGTGTTAAATTTACTTCAGATCACAAGTGCAACGCATATTCCCTTGGAGCAGCTTAAGCGAGGCATGACTAACTTCCCCTTCATCCTTTTCCCCGAATCATTCACTAATTTCCCCCATAGATGTTAAGATCTGCTTGATATCTCTAAATCATTCATCTCATTCCTTGTATAAGTCCTTTTTCCCTTTAAAAGCCTAAGTTTCTCATACTTAGCGCTTTCTTCACAAATTCATATTAATTGCTAACTTTATTATATAAATCCCTCCTTAATTTCCCTCCCCATATTAAAAATATGATAAAAATCCCATTTATATACATATCCCCTCCTTTGGTTGAAATATAACCATAAATAGTGCTTTGGGAATTACTAAGTTTACTTGAAACTTAGTAAGAACCCTCTTTCCATGCAATTGGACCCCTTCCAATGCATTTAACCTTCCTCCGATCTCAAAAAACCCCTTTGTTATAGACAATTTTGTGCCTTGCAGCATCAGGCATGAATTGTCAATAATCCAAGGGATCCAAAGTCCCTAAACATGATGTTCCTACCCCTAGAGGAACAAGGTCAGCAAACCAACAGCTCTCAGATCAGTTCTCCACCTGAAAACACTCAAAAACAAGCAATCCTGAAATCAAAGCAGGTGCTCCACTAGGCTTCTGCGTTGAAACTCAACTCCTCCATGGTGTACCTGTGTTGCAAAGCAGGTAGAACAAAGGCCACCTGCGCTGAGCGAGATGGGACAAGTGGCACACTGAGTCATTGCTCTGGAATCTTCCAAAAATGACACTTGGATTAGGGATTTCGCCTTGTGATGAGTCAGAGGCTCTGTTTCTCCAAGTGGAAGAAAGGTTCTCCAAGTGGACTCAAGAACTGAGGATCAACTGAAGAGAGAGAGGACACAAGGTAGCTACACATCAGTTGCAAGCTGACTCATCCTTTCTCAATTCATCTATATATTGAGCTCTCTCCTATGAGCTCAGGGGGCTGGAATTTTGTGTAAAATAATGATATGCTGTTGGTTTCACTATAGAACTATTGGGTGATTGCTTGAAGGAGGTGAAGAGGAGAAATTCTTTCTGCTGGGAGGTGTTGCTGGATTGGGGTCTTCAATAGTTGTAACACTCTCAGAACTTTACTTCTTCCATTAATAAAAGCTATTGAGGTTCTTCTATATGCACTTGTTTCAATGATGTATTGTGATAATTGTATATTTGATTTATGCTAATCCTTGAATCAGTTATGATTGCATGCTTCTTGTAGTTTCCTTCTTTGTTATTTTGCAGGATCTCATTGCAGCTGGGCCAGAAAAAGAGCAAAGAGCTAGGAGAAAGCAGCGAAGAGAAGAGATTGGAGCAAATATTAAGCGCAAGGCAACGGTTAGTGCATTTCTTCATTCTCTCTTGCTTTCATAAAGAAGTAAACCTTAAGTAGTTTTATTTACAGTTGTTGCTGAGGTACTATCACCCTTAGAGTGGGATAGGGTCATCTGAATCGGATACTTTTCCCTACAACAAACTGGTGACTCCACTGGGGATCGTATCTATTTGATTGTTTGTAGTATTTTGCTATTCATTTCCTGAACAAAAGAGTACCAAATCGAAAAGATTTTGACTATATCAAAAGCGAAGTAGAGGGCAGCTACTCTAGCTCATTTCTGAGCATGTTCATGATTTGAAGAGCTGATCTACAAGGATCCTTGTAAGCTCTTAGTGATAGCTTTTCATCTTCCTTGTCATCCCTTAGTGTGTGCTTGACTGACAGCTTCTGATTTGAGCAAAAACTATGAATTTTTTAGAAAATTGTGACCCGGAAACTGAGAAAACGCAACTTTCGTTTTCCAAAGCAGGTAGTACACAGGCTACCTACTTTGCAACGCAGGTCCCGAAGGGGCTACCTGCGCTGAGAGCCAGACTGGCTGTGTAGCACCTGCGTTGGCCCAATTTTGCCTTGTGCATTTGGGGTTTCCTCCCTTTTTCTTGCCTGTTTTCACTATAGATTTTGCAGCCAGTTACCAGTCTTGTACCTGTTCTGAAACCAACCTTACTTGCCATCATTCCGCCTCTGTTATATAACGAAATTGTACTTGTTCTTTTGTATTTCTTACATCATTTACAATTTCCCATAACGAAAGTGAACTAGTCTTGCTTTGGCCTCTTAGATCTGAACCTGTGTTAGGCATTTTGCTGGTCTAAAGAGTTAGCTTGTTTGCTGTCCATAGCTGATTACTCTTTTTACTTTCGTCATTATGGTTTGATTTCATGTATTTCCAGTGATTAAACAAGTAAATCTTAAGGTGTCTTTTGATTTTGGACAAGCTTGTTTGTTTTCGCTTTAAATCGAAATCAAAGTTAAATAACAACTTTCTTTTTGTAATACATCAACATTAAGAAAGGGAAAAGAAAATACATGCATTGCGCATTTTGCATTTGAAAAAGTTTGCATGATGATTTAGGAGAAAGTGCATTAGTTTGTGCTGTATGAACTGTGTGAAAAGATATTCCTTTCTTCTCCCTCAGTAGTTAAGATTTTCATCCGTCAAAAAGATTTGAAAAAGCTTGCTTCTCATCTTAGACTACATTTAGGAATTTGTATCAAACATCTCGTGGTGAACCTTGAAAGGCAAACTTTAAAAAAGATCAACTTAAAATATATTGAATGGACCTAAAAACGCTTTGAAACATAACGCAAACACATAGAGGTCTAAGTTAGAGACGTGTTCCAGCGTCGTTAAACATAGTGACTGTCGATCTCGACGAAGGTGGGTGATTCCTCCTGAGAGTCGGTGGCACTAATACCGACTTGTGCTCCCACGTACCGTCGCGTATATATTGGGAGACCCCTATAGGCATATATCTTTTATCCATAGGAAGCTGTGTCGGCCGCCCTACTGATCGCAATGCAGTGAACACAACATTCACGAAGATCGACCACCCGTACCGTAAAACGTATTCTGTGGTTTTGCGAAAGGTTTGGCACACCCTCTGCCTAGATCTCCAGAGCAGTTTCTTTTGGCCTTTTTCAAACTCTATAACTGAAAAAGTCCATCCGAGCATTTGTCACTTCGGGCTCGTTAAAACATCGAAGGAGACTAGAGTCATCTTTAGCTTTTTCTCGACTCTTTAAAACTGAAAAAGCAAGTTGTGTCTAAAGCGTCGTTATAAAATTTATTTTAAGCGGAATAATCATCACCCTTCCCTCGTTGATCTTCGAAGTTAGTCCACCACAAGTGGAAGTTCCTGTAGAATCGCTAAGAAATCTTTTGGATAGACTAGATACGTCTGAACAACCGTCGACATCTAGGACTGTGTCGTCCGACACAGCAGTACCAGAGCCTCCTGCTGCTACTCCAACGATGTTCGCTGGTATACCATCTGTCCCGGAAAATTGTCAACAACAAGCCGAAGTCCCATCAGGGACGATGACATGGTTAGTTCCTATTTCTTCGTCCGGATTATCATCTGGTATTTCTAATGTTGAAACTCAACAAATCAATCCAACGTGTCTTCAAAGGCCAATCTACCCTTTAAGTACTGGATTGCCACCATATGGAGGACAGTATGCCTTTTCATTGTTCCCCCCTGGAGAACAACCATATGGGAGTTTACAACAAAATTCAGGTCAAACTGGAATTACATCCAGCGGTTGGGTACCAATACTGCCTCAGCAACCAAGAGTTGCATATTCAATGCAACCAGTCCACCCTGTGTCGAATGTTGCCACTATACCTGGTATGGTGATTGCGTCGCAAGTACAAGCGCTGCCTACTGTATGTCAACCCCAAGTTTCTCAGGTTGCCATACAACAGCCTCTTGTCTCGACATCTCAATCGCAACCTCAGGTCAGTGCCTCCTTATCCGGAGCGACTCAGGATCAAACAAGTACTGTGACTCCTCATCTTGGTCAATCATCTAGTATTGGGCATCAGCAAATGGTCCAACAACCAGAGTTGGTTCAAACTCAACAACCGCCATTCCAGCAATCATGTCAAGGACCTGAGCAACAAGTCTTTGTAAGTAATGGGAAACCATACTATAATGGTTATGCCCATCAACCTTGTCAAAGTTGCCAACATTATGCTGGTATGAAAAGACCCACTGCTCAGGCAATTCCATCTTATCCTGGATATGCTTCGCCTAACCTGAATCAACAGTTGCCCTTTGTAGCAACTCTAGAATTACCAGATCTAAACCGGCTGACGAATGATCCAATTGCTTATGCCCCTTGGTGGCCAGCGATTCCGCATAAACTTCCATCAGACATTCCTAAATTTAATGGAAATCCGGGTGAAGATCCGTCAAATCATGTGATGACATTCCATCTATGGTGTTCATCGAACACCCTAAATGATGATTCGATAAGACTTCGCCTCTTTCAGAGGACGTTAACGGGTCCAGCATCAAAATGGTACATTGAATTGCCTAGAGCTTCGTTCGACAGCTTCAGTACCTTAGCCACAACCTTTTTAACCCATTTTCAATTACCGATAAGGTATGAAACAGGAACAGAACTCCTTACCAATTTCAAACAGACGACTGCCACCCACATATCTGATCATATACATGAGTGGCGACGTCGTCGTAGGATGGTAAAAACGTACGTTCCTGATCAGCTATTAGCTGAATGGTTTATCAAGTCGTTACTTCCCACTATAACGGAAGACGTGGCAAAGGGAGGAGTCGTAACGGAAGAGCAAGTTATCGCTTGTGCGCAATATCTAGACTTGGTCTATACTCAGTCTGGCACGCTCTACGACAAAATACCTAACGCCCCTAGACCGGAATTCTCTATTCCTCCTCCTCCTAAATCAAACAATGACACTCGCGCCGGTAATGGCGTGATTGGAAAGCACAAAATTTCTAGTCAAAATGCAAGTGAAGAACTTCTTGCCTCGGAAGTAAATGCCATGTCGACCGACAAGGGCAAAAAACTGAAGCAACCAGGGGGCAAGAAGAAAAAGAGAGGGAGAAAAAGGAAACCCATTGCAGGGTGTCATATATGCGATGAGGATCATTGGACGAAATATTGTCCACATATAGCTGAAGTTAAGAAACTCTTCAAGAGTTCAGAAACCCCAGCAGTATTGACTGATCCGTTTCCTAATCCAAGTCAAAATCTAGTTGCTAATCAAAATGCTTCCGGATCCCAAGTGCTTATGTTGTCTACCTCAAAGAAACAGAATAATGCTTTGACAAGGAGTAAAGATTACGGGAATCCAAAGCTGTCGAACAACAAGGTTAATGAACGACCTAGTAGTTCGACAACAACTTTGACCGAAGTTGTGCCACCCATCGTTCCTGAGCCAATGATAAAGTCGCCAAAGGGAGTAGTACACAAATCGACATTTAATCCTCGTGCCAAAGGAGCACATAATTATAATATAGTAAAGGACCTGGCCCAATCACCGTCCACTATTTCGACACTTGAGGTAGCACAAAATTGCCCCTCCCAAGAGCAAGCTTTATCATCAGCAATAGGTGGGATTGGCCCAATGGATTCCAATCTTGTGGCCTTTGATCATAAAGGATATGACCCTCAGTTACCAGCTCAACTAGCTTTCCTTATTCAAGTGAAAGCCCTCAACAAAACTGTTCATCGAACAATTATTGATGAGGGGGCATCTACATGTCTTATGTCGATGAGTTGCTGGAAAGATTTAGGCTCACCACCCTTGTCGAAATCGTCAACGACGTTAAAAGCATTTGATGGACGATCATATACTCCATACGGGATTTTAAGTAACTTGCAAGTTGAACCGGGGGGCAAAACAGTAGGAATTAATGTTGAAGTAATTGATGGAAACCTCAATTACATCATCCTACTTGGAAGACCATGGATCTATGCCATGGCCGCAGTTGTGTCGACCTACTTCAGGAAGATTGCATTTCCCTTCCAAGGAGGAATTACAATCGTCGACCAACAAACTTTTCTCCCCGGCAGTCCACAAGTTACGGGAAGCATCCCAATGATCCATGGAAGGAATCATTCGCTCCAAAATATCGGAGTAGGCGTCCTAAAAGACCCTACCTTAATGGGTACTTTCACCCTACCGCCTCCAAATAATCTGGCGAGAGTGGCCACGGTGGAAACCTACAAAATGAAATCTAATCCAATCTTCTGGTTGGATTCAGAAGATTCCTAAATATTTTGTCGGCATGGATCATCGCCCTAATAGAAATACTGTAAATACAGTGGGCTTCGAGGACGGTTCTTATCTTGTGTCAACCTCGTTAAAAAATGAAACAAGGAGTCGAGGATAGTTCCTATCTTGTATCAACCTCATTAAAAAATGAAACAAATCCCCGAGGTAAACCTTCATTCCAACCACCGAGTTGGATGCAATGAAGCTTGGGGGGCATGCACCTCGATTTGCATTATTATACTGGGGGCATGCAAACTTATCTCCGAGCAGTTTTAGCACATAGTTCATGCTCGTTAAAAAATAGACATAAGTTGTGAGCAATCTTCCCCTAGAGTTCAAGCTCACCCAGAAAAAATGAACCGGTAAATAACCTTGGTAAATGTAACCTTTGACAGCCATATTAAAGCCCTTGGTCATGTTCTTGCAGTCTCACCTCCATCCGTTGATTTGGCCAATCGTTCATCTCCATATGTTTGTTTACCCATTTTGAGGAAGAGCTGCGAAGAGTGATTTCACTAAGCCATCCTTGTGACACTGCCGTGATTGGAATATTCCAACCTGTACCTGGAATCTGCTGCTGCCCTGTTCATCACTCGTTCCTCAAGAGACGAGTCTTCTTTGAGCTCTTTTTCACTGACTCGTAAAATATGAAAAGTTTGCCGAGTTTTGGCCTTCCAGCTCGTTAAAGCAACCGGAAGAGCTATCCCTCCTCTAGATTTTAATCTTTTTTGACCTGAGGGATTATTGCACAAAAAGATCGAGCGCTTGTTTTGTTTGGCTCGTTAAAGCAATCGAAAATTCATCCCTTTTGTATTGTTTTATACTTTTTCGGACTTAAGGGATTAGATGACGAAAAAGGAATTCTGGAGTTGACTTTATGTACCTTTTCAGACTCTCTAAAAATGAAAAGGACCGAGTCATCCTTGTCGTTAGACTCGTTAAATTCATTAAATAGCGACAAACTTGTCTTTAGATGAGAACGAGTTTCCCTATCGCTAGGCTCATTAAAACATAGCGATGGGCTTGCCCGAAGGGCAGGTTATAGAACAAGCATATGTTATCCTCCTCAAGCTTGACAAAAATAAAGAGGTACTGGTCAGCAATGACTGGGGAAAAATTGGGAGCACCTCACAGCTTTAATGGTAGCAAGTCGCTCTTGAACATGACACTTTGTCCTCCGTATCACATCGGGTTGGGTTGTTTCATTCACCGGTCTCATCACCATGGTCCTCACCACACCATCTACATTTGGGGTAATGCTACCGATCCATCACATCAGTGTCGTTATATGTTCAAGAGATGTTGTTCTGCAAAGAGTCAACCGTGTCCCATCCACTGCCATACATTGTCCTTCATCCATTTCATGACCGCCACCCTGAATCATACATCACAGTTTGTTTTCACCTCATCACAATCACTCGCTCCGTTCCGTGTCACTGATGTGGGATTCATTAAGGCCCTCCTTTGACGGATCGCTCCTTGTCGACATCAGCTCATTATCCAAGGAGTTGATCTAGGAACAACCCCTTCAGTACTTTGAAGCTTGCATGCCTCAATGGCAAGTTTCTCACTTCCGGCGACAGGTATACATCAATGACCTTCGACCAGAAGATTTTGCATGGTGGTCGACGCCAAGTCCTTTATTCCCACCATGTGAATTGTACTGTTGTACCTTGAGGGTCATCATCCTTATCGGTGATTCCTCTCGCGCTTGTTAACGGTTTACATCATTGACCGGTAATCAAGCGATGTCTTTCCATGTTCGACTTCAAGAAATTCTCACATGGATCGACTTGTACATCGAGTGAAGATCAGAAGAGATTGAAGACCCCGGATGTAGTTTCATCCATCCGGGCTGCGATATATATTCAGGATATAAAGAAATTTGATGTGTACATCATTGCAGCAGATGATCATCCTTCTCAAAGGATGATAATTTCAGCAGAGAATTATCAGTCTACCATCAGACGATCGTCTGTTCTATGTACCAAAATGAATTTATAAAGCTGAGCATGGGAATGCCCGCCTCAGCTAGATCATGAAAAGGTATGAAAAATAATGTATTGTATTGTATCTTATTACAGGACACTTCTCAGCAGATTGAATGAACTTCGGATCCTCCTAATAAAGAATTTCACCCGATAAACGACCTCATACTTTAGGGGGCATCTGTTAGAGACAATTTTGTGCCTTGCAGCATCAGGCATGAATTGTCAATAATCCAAGGGATCCAAAGTCCCTAAACATGATGTTCCTACCCCTAGAGGAACAAGGTCAGCAAACCAACAGCTCTCAGATCAGTTCTCCACCTGAAAACACTCAAAAACAAGCAATCCTGAAATCAAAGCAGGTGCTCCACTAGGCTTCTGCACTGAAACTCAACTCCTCCATGGTGTACCTACGTTGCAAAGCAGGTAGAACAAAGGCCACCTACGCTGAGCGAGATGGGACAAGTGGCACACTGAGTCATTGCTCTGGAATCTTCCAAAAATGACACTTGGATCAGGGATTTCGCCTTGTGATGAGTCAGAGGCTTTGTTTCTCCAAGTGGAAGAAAGGTTCTCCAAGTGGACTCAAGAACTGAAGATCAACTGAAGAGAGAGAGGACACAAGGCAGCTACACATCAGTTGCAAGCTGACTCATCCTTTCTCAATTCATCTATATATTGAGCTCTCTCCTATGAGCTCAGGGGGCTGGAATTTTGTGTAAAGTAATGATATGCTGTTGGTTTCACTATAGAACTATTGGGTGATTGCTTGAAGGAGGTGAAGAGGAGAAATTCTTTCTGCTGGGAGGTGTTGCTGGATTGGGGCCTTCAATGGTTGTAACACTCTCAGAACTTTACTTCTTCCATTAATAAAAGCTATTGAGGTTCTTCTATATGCACTTGTTTCAATGATGTATTGTGATAATTGTATATTTGATTTATGCTAATCCTTGAATCAGTTATGATTGCATGCTTCTTGTAGTTTCCTTCTTTGTTATTTTGCAGGATCTCATTGTAGCTGGGCCAGCAAAAGAGCAAAGAGCTAGGAGCAAGCCGCGAAGAGAAGAGATTGGAGAAAATATTAAGCGCGAGGCAACGGTTAGTGCATTTCTTCATTCTCTCTTGCTTTCATAAAGAAGTAAACCTTAAGTAGTTTTATTTACAGTTGTTGCTGAGGTACTATCACCCTTAGAGTGGGATAGGGTCATCCGAATCGGATACTTTTCCCTACAACACCCTTCCAATGCATTAAAACCCCCCTCAGATGTACAAAAACCCTCTTTCAACCTTGTTTACCCTTCTCTGATCATTAAAACCTTCCTCCGATCCGATTGGATCCCCTCCGACACGATATCGCAAGTCGGAGGTAACAGTCGCAACATTGCCCCCCCTCTATGGTTTCCCCGATGACAACCTTCCGATGCGATTGCGTAATCGCATATCGCAATGGTTATATGCCCCAGTTCATTCCTCTGATGTGATATCGCTATCGTATCCGAAGCAATATTGCTATCGCAATCTCTGCTTTCTCCATATATCTCCTCTTTATCATAAATCCGTCATTTTTCTAAAATCTATCGTTTCACCGCATTTCTCCATTTTTCCGCAAATTCCATGTTTTTATCGCAAATCATATATTTATCGCTATATCGCATTTTCGCTTTTCGCAACCGCATATGTACAAAGGCCCATGTCCCCTTCCCCTCCGCCGACGCGATATAGCGATCGCCCCATCCGCCGTCTGATTAACCCCCTACCATCCAACGGTTTATGTTATATCGCATCGCCCATTTCACTTCACTATCGCTTGTATATTAAAGACTCCCCCGATATGTGATCGCTGATGCGATATCGCTATCGTTGTATCACATATCACCCATATATAAAAGACTCCACCCCATTGCCCACCCTTGATGCGATATTGCGACTTAACCTCCGCCGTTGGATCTGCCCTCGCTAGATCCAACGGCCCGCATTTATTCCTCTCTACAGTGATCGCTCCCGCCCTCTAATTCATGAAATTTCCCATGTAAAGTCATTTTTTGCCTTATAAAGGGAAAAAATGATTTTTTTCTTATATTTCCATTTGGCACCTGTGCGCGCTCCAAGTGCAAAGGAAGCAGGTCATTCTTCATCCATTTTTCATTGCCTCCATCCAGAAAAGCTCCGAACAGCGAGCTTGCGGCCTCAGCACAAGTTAGCATCATGCAGTCCTCCTTTTTTGATATCATTCAGCGCAGAAAGACTTCTAAGCCCACAGGAAGCAATAAAGAACACCGCAGCAGTTCTATTTTGCGAATAAAGTGGAAAGCGAGGGCGATTTAGTAGAAAAAGAGTATTAGTGATAAAGTGTATCAGTGGAGCAGTAAAAGACAAAGCAAATGAACAGTTAAGAGGATCCAATAAGTCAAAGAGTATCAGTACAAATTTAAAGCCATTAAAAGCCAAATCAAATCAGAATTAATGAGAATCAGAGCCCTCTAAGAGCAGTGGATCAAAGATTAAAGAGCAGTTATTGCACACAGTTGGCGCAGAGCCACCAAGGACACCTTTTGAGCTATATTTTGAAGGAGCTGCCTCCAACGCAGCATATGCTAGATATTTTACTTTACTTGTTGTTTAAGTTAGGTTAAACTTAGACATTTCTCATATCTCTTGATGAGATGGATTTGTAGATATTTTGTTTATAAATGCCTCCCCAAGCGATGTATTCAGGGTTGGTTGTTGTTGGTTGTTATCTCATTTCTGAACTGCGTTGTAATTGTGAGAACTATTCTGAATAAAAGGTTTCTGGAATGCATTGTTGCTGAACTCTGGATGTGGGATTGATGACAGGGAGCTATGTTACAGAATTCTTGAATCGTTTTATGGATCAATAAGTCTTTCTCTTAGTTATGTCTTCAATTTCTGTCTTTCTATATCACAATCTTTCGTAATCTAAATATTAGGGAAAAGGAATGGCCCAAAATTTGCTTAACTGTAATCTGTGTTCAATCTCTATTATTTTCTATGTTTTCTTCATAATTAGCACAAACAGTGGATCCTTAACTGCTCTTGTTTCCCTAGTTATAACATTTTGATTACAGGCTAAGAAATCCTTAATTGCTTCTTGGTCTTAATCCTTCACTTTCCCTCTGTCAGATGAAGGATTCTTAGTTTCCCTTCACCTCTAACCCCATTCCATCTGACTTCAACCTGCAGATTGTTCCATGGTTGATTCCCTGCTCTGTAGTGATTCTTTCTGTCAAAGAAACCATATCCATCTCATCCTCATGGACTCCATAGCCCAATGGACTGAACTTCTTAGATTTGCACCCTTTTCCTTTGAATGACACCATCCATCCAACCAAACTTAAAAACAAACTCCACACTTCATAACTAGCCTAAATTCATACCAAAACAAAGCTAAATCATAAAGAGAGAGCCCTCTCTGGTTGCAGGTAGGCTAGGACCTGCAACTAAAATATTGGTTTGTGGTTACCTCGGCCGTACTCCCTTAGGAGTCAAAGGGAACAACTTGAGTGATAACAAAACTTATGCTCAGTAGATTCAAACTCATTTTGTTATGAGTATGAGGAGACAAATTTTACAAATTAATCAAGATAATCAATCAAATGACTGACAAATCCGAGCATGTTTATGATAGATTTTTCGGCGAAAATCACATGAGAAACCATTTGTCGACGCGTTTCGAACCAACCAGTGTGGTTCATCGTCAGGACAAGTTTCAAATGACTGACAAATCCAAGCATATAGGATGGGAAAATACCTTAGAGGTCAAGACACACTGGATTCTAAGGAAGAAACTTTAAAAGTTCTCACATTCAAGGATCAACGCTACTTTAGATACCAAAACCCATGATGATTGGGTTATCATTGCTTTTCATAGCCAAACCCGCGATAGTCGGGGTCATCAGCATTACTTTGTATAGCAAAAGTAGTGATGATTTTCAATGTGGGTAAATAGTGAAGAATTTTTTTTAATCGCAATTGTACAGGTAAAAACTCGCGCTGCCAGTGCTACTGTTAGAGCTAAACCCATGATGGGCGAGTAATATGGGAAAAAACAAAAAATATTCCAAGAAACAATATAGACTTAGCACTCTAAGGCAGTAATCAGTGATGGTATAAACCTAGACTGATGCAGAAAAGCCAAGAAATCAATGATTGGTCTAACTAGTCAAAGGATATAATTGAAGGAATTGATGGAAAGGTTTATAGATTCCCCAATGGAGTTTCCATTTTGTTGTCTAGGCAATCCTCTCTGCAGATAGAGACGATCCCTCTAACCCAATGAGTGGGACTAGCAACCTACGTGACAATCTATTGGACACTTTCCTAAGTTACAATTGAAATAGGAGACGAGGAAGACGGCCTACCTCATTATGATGCTATAATGTCTTCCTTTGTTGAAGACCTCAAATAATTTGTGCTACAGGTACAGTATCACTGCTCACAGCATTTAAATTCCTACACAAAAGAATAGAACACAACAAAGCATGCAATGACAAATATCATAATCAAAATTAACCTACTTAACAGATCAAGGAGTGTTAATATAAATGATACATCAATATACACATTTATTGAAAATGAACAACAACAGTTGTATATATTAATAGAATAAAGGAGGAAGCATACAATGAAGCCTTGATGTCAATAAGCTCTCCTTGAGTGAATATCCAAGTCCAAGCTCAATCTCTCCAAGCACTCCTTCTTCAAGCAAAATGAGTAACATATAGGCACAATCTCAGCATAAGGGTGAAAATAGCCAAAGACCAATCATTTGGGAATGGGAGAGGATGTATATATAGGTAGAGAAAGGAAGTTAGGAGCTCTACAAATATAAGAAAAGGCCCTCATCTCAAGGAGGTAGCTCATAGGGATAAGACAAAAAGGCCAAGTTGAAATAACTCGACCTCATCCACGCCGAACAACCTCCAGCTCGTCATTTTGGAAGCTTCTAGATCACAAAGTTTCTTGTCCTCTTTGGGAAAATTTCATTTTAGGGATCATCACGAGTATCCAAGCCAACAGAGAGATGGAATTGTGGGGAAAATAAAGTGCAACTAGTGACCATCGCGGTTTTCAATATCAAAGGAGCGATGGTTCTAAAATTAGGGTTTTAGAGCCATTTCCGTCAGGGGAAGCTCAAAGCATTTTTCAATCAATGGTTTAGGGAGGATCTAAGCTACATATCTGAATAAGTACATTGCATGGTGGTCATGTTTCAAGCACTTCAGGGTATGTCACACGGAAGTGTGGGAGGTGTGACAAAATATTGTGTAACAGGGATCAACGTGATTGTTTCAAAAGAAAACGCGTTGGCAGCATGACTATAAGAGATAAAAATGAGATGGGTGAGGAAAAAGGCAAAAAATAAAAATATTTCCACAAACACTCTAAGGTAGCAATTAGTGATTGTGTAGACCTATAAAGACTCAAACTAACTGAGAACTTGATGGTCGGTCAAATTGATCAAGAGATCATATGAGAAAAGAGGATGAAGAGGCTATAGCATCCCCAACAGAGTCACCATTTTGTTGTGAAGGTAAATCCCCTCTGTGGACAAAGGGAATCCCTCTAGCCCAATGAGTGGGTCTATCAAAAAAATAAACAAACTAACATACACTTTCCTAGATTATGTTTAACAAATGCAGAGAGAAGGAGAAACCTACCTCGCTCTGATGCTAATCACTCAATCCTTTTGGGGATGACTTTGATTCTTTCACTTTAGGCCTCACTCTTTACTTGTTCTTCACGTCCCAGTAACTGCAAGAAAGATCAAAAAGATATGCACAATACAAGAGCATATATGGGATACATCAAACATAAACTACTTAATAGATCAAGGAGTATTAAGTTAAAAGCATAGTACTTAACACAATTATGGAAAGTGAACATTAGATGTATATATTAATAAGCTAAAAAGGGAAGCATACAACCTATTCCTTGATGTTGGAGAGCTCCTTTTGGTGGATGTCCAAGTCCAATCAAAGACTCTTTAAGCACTCCTTCTCCAAGTTAGAATGGGCATCATGTAAGCATAATCTCAATATATGAATGCAACAACTAGTGAACAACCATTTAGGGATGGAAGGGAGATTATTTATAGGAAGGGAGAGGGAGTTAGGGATCCACAAAAGAGGGAGGAAAATACACATCTCAATGGGAAAGCCCATAATGATAAGATCAAGAGGTCCAAATGGGAGAGCTTGACCATATCATCAACAACCAATATCTAGCTAGTTGTTCTTGAAGTTTCTGGTGCAAGAAGCTTCTCCTCCAGTTTAGGAAAACTTGCCAGAAGAATATGAAAACCCACGCTGACAGTGCTAGGGTAAAGTAGTGCAACCTGCGATCAGCACGGGCATGTAGAGGAGAAAAACATGTTGGCCCTAAAAATCAAGTTTTAGCTAACCTTCTTTAGAATTAACTCAAGGAAGTTTTCCTTTAATTATTCAAGGAGGTTTTGGTTTGTATATCATGATGGATATGTGGCACAATAGTCGACATTTTGGCACTTCGGGATATGGAACATGAAGTGAGTAGGAGGTGGGACAAAATAATGTGTAACAATAGCCATTCATTCAATTGATACCTCAAGGTGCCCCCATGGCCCCAGATTAAGCCCTCATGAAAAATAGATCTTACCCAATGGTGAAAATATCCTTGCTTTCCACCATTGAATCCAACCACTTTTATCATGATTTTACCGACATAAGAAACAATCTAAATATGCCTTCTATATAAATACAACTTTCTTTACAATAGTGATTTAAGTAGTGAGAAAAAACGAAGGTGGGAGAGGATGGCAACCGTTCTGATCTGTAGATATGGTTAATCGCTCTTTTACCCTTTGTTACTGCAAGTTTCGTTCCTAGGGCTCACTGTCACACCTTGCTACCTGTTTCTACCGTTCGCGCCCACTATTGATCCTATCAGTTATGGTCGCCCCGATTTTGTTGTAGTGTGGAGGATATGGATTTTGAAGTGGTTGAATACTCTATTGACCCTAATCCCAACCAGCCTATCTTTAGGTGACCTAACCCTACAATGACCCTAACTGCTCACTGTGACCTGTCTGCTTCATTTCACAGTAACTCACCTCCTGTGGTTACCTTACCGGGGCCATCCACATCCAACCTCCCCTTTGCTACCCTCTCCATTGATTCTCCAGAGATTGACTGCCCTCCACTCTCTCCAGCGACCCTACACCTTCTCGCTGCATGCTATCCCTCCTCCCTGTCCTTCGAATCCTTTCCTCTTAGTGACCTCTTTTACTCGTCTCACTTCACTTACCCATCTAGGATAAATCATCCAGATGTGCCTATGCATCATCCCCTACAGCCCGACATCCCTTCCTCCTTTATGGCGGTAGCATCCTCAGTTTTACCATCTGGGTGCTTTGAAACCCTGGTTATTAAGGTTCGACACACCATGCAGAGTCTACAACAGGAGATCCAGGGTTCATACGATCCTTTTCTAGACCATCCAACCATGCCCAGATCTGGTAAATGGAAGGTCAAGTGTGTGAAGGCCTCTGGGAAATATTTAACCCTCAACTTTGGTGAAGGACTAAACATGCGCGAGGTGGTAACCACGGCTGGAAAGGTTCTGGTGGGTAGGGTTAGAGGTCATGCCTACTCCATGGAACTCCTCAGCCATTGGGTCAAGGAGATCTGGGGCAATATCTTCAAAGACCTCCTTGAGGTATAGATTATGCCCCGTGGCTAGTTTGCGCTCCATTTCCCTCACGAGGAATACACGAACTTGGCCCTTGCTTGATATTGGCACATCGAAATGGCCCTAGTCATGATGAAGCATTGGAGCCCGCTCTTCGATCCTGAAAGAGAGCAGATTGGGGCCGGGCCATTATGGGATAGACTACTTGGCCTCTCCCTACAATATTGGTCTGAAGATGTGTTTGTCCACATTGGGAACGTTTTGGGCACATATTTGGATTATGATAAGTCCTACATTCAAACCAGGAACAGATCATTAGCCTGAATCCTGGTGCACCTGAACACGAGAGAAGGACTGGAAGAGAAAATCACTTTGCAATGGAGGAATTTCACCAAGATAAAAATCCTGGATTATGAGGGTGTCCCATTTAGATGTCGTAGGTGTCACAAAGTGGGACACTTATATAAGGAATTCCCAATGGTGTGCAAGGTTTCAGACTCTCCCATGGGACTAGAAGGTGTGGTGGAAAAGACTACTGCATCCATCCCTAGGTCGACTCCACTAGTTATAGCGAAAATGAATAGGAATGAATCTCCATCCCACCGGGCTACTTCCAGCGCTCCTCGTCCTCCCTCCTTGCCAATGACCAGAACGCGGGCTCCTACTGAGGTTGCTCACTCCTCAGGTACTCCTCCTTCCCTGAAATTTGTTTTTACTTCTTCTCCTGCATATTATGAATTGCATGTGCACTCTACATCTACATCAGATTTCTCCCTCTCCACCATCCCCTATCTCCTTACCCCTCACATGCTGGTCTTCTCCACCACCCCCCCATCCTTTCCTCCCGATCCCCCTCCTGCCCCCTCCTCCACTCATTCTCTTCCCTCTGATCCACCCCATCCCTACAATCTTAGGCCTTCCCCCCTCATCCAAGGAATTCCACACCCCCTCTGGATTGGGCCTGATCCCCTCTCCTCTTCCCCTCAAATCCAACCATGGTCGTAAATCACATCTATCAAAAGCTATCTAGATTGTTGGGGGCAGAAGTAGCCTCGGGCAGACAATCCTCTCTCGATCGGGTTCTTAGAGCTATGAACACCCATTCTCATCTGCCCACATGAAGTTACTCTCTTCAACTGTAGGGGCATGGCTAGCTTGCCCAAAAATCTTACCCTCGGAAGACTCTTTGAATCCGAGTCTATAGACATCATTTTCTTACAAGAAACTTTGGGAGAGGCTAACCTTACCTCCCACACTCTTAGCTCTCTAAAGCCTGGTTGGATATTTCAATCCCTTGATGTAATAGGGTGATCAGGTGGATTTTCCCTAGGATATAACCCCCACATCATAAACCCGAGGGCCTCCTGGAGAGGGGCTGGATTAATTGGTATGGATATTTTTTCATCTGAACTAGGGATGGACCTTTGTATAATCAATGTATATGGGCCATGTCATAGTAGAGAGGCATTCTAGAATCAATTCCTCAACCTATCAATCACTTCCTCATATAACCTCATCATAGGTGGTGACCTAAACTTCTCCATTGGCTACGGAGAATCCAGGGGGACAAATGCACAGGTGGATTTGCTTACTGAAACTATGGAGTCAGTACTTGAACAACATCATCTCATAGACATTCTTATGATCAAACCTCTCCCCACCTGGAGGAATCAGAGAGTGGGTGAGGCTGCATTAGCTAGGATACTGGATAGACTCTTGATCAAGGACGCTTTGATTCAAAAACTATCCCTTTACAGACAATGGGTGGGATCTGACAGTATTTCAAACCACTCCCCCATTTTTATGGAGATTTCTGGTCCCCAAAAAAAACAAGGGCACCATTTAAATTCAACTCTACCTGGCTAAAGGACCCATCCTACATCTAAATGGTAAATTATTTCTGGCTTACAAATCGTCATCTAGGGGTAGAACTGAGGTAGAAGGTTTCTGCGCCAACCTCTATGTTCTCAAAAGACTCTCCATTAATTAGGCCAAGGAAAAAGCCAAGAGGGATGACAATACCCTCGCTGAAGTTGAGATATCACTGGCTACTATTTTGGGTGGCTAGAATAAAGGATTCATATTTGTTGATGCAAAGTCCCATCTATTAGATCTAGAAAATCAAATAGCTAAAAAATTGAAGGATCGAGAAGAAACCTGGCGACTTCGAAGCTATGCAGTCTGGTTACAAGTTGGAGATGAGAACACCAAGTTCTTCCAAAGCTATGCCAAGGGAAGGAAATTCACCAATACTATCTAGAATATGCCCATGGAAGATGGTAGCATGACATCTACTTTCAGCCAGTTCTCCCACCTGGGGAATTCACATTTCAGACACCTCTTCAAGGCTCTCCTAGGAGCCACCCTTTCTAAAATTGTCAGAATTGCTAGACACTTCCCTATATTTTTGGATATGGATATAGCTGAGGAGCTCAACTCGCCCATCACATAGGCAGAGCTAGAAGAAATGTTGAAATGGTTCAAAAAGGATAGATTCCATGACCAGATGGCTAGACTATCAAATTCTACCTTGCTTTCTATGATCTCATAGGACATGACCTGCTTAGGGTGGTGGAAGAATGTAGGACTTCCGTGCATATTTATGAGGCCATTAACTCCACTTTCATTGCTTTGATCCCTAAATCCAACTCCCCCACATCCTTCAACGATTTTTGCCCCATATCCCTCTGTAATTGCTTATACAAAATCATAGTCAAGATCCTTGAAAACAGGCTCAAACCCATACTATCTCGTCACATCTCCCTGAGAAATTTTCTTTCCTTCAGAACAGACAAATACATGAAGCTATTGGATTTTCCCAAGAAGCACTCCATTCTATCAAGAACAAAAATCTAAAAGGATCCTCAAAATCAATCTAGAAAAATATTTTGGTAAGGTCAAATGGCTTTATATCAAAATGATCCTCATCCATTTGGTCGTTTCCCCTCCCTTCATTGACTGGATCATGTGTTGCATCACCTTGGCATCTTTCAGTGTCCTCATTAATGGCTCTGTATCACATTTTTTCCATGTTGAGCGAGGCCTTCGGCAAGGCTACCCACTTTCCCTGCTTCTCTTTCTAATTGTAATGGAAGGCCTCAATAGACTCATTGCATCAACCAAGAAGGATGGGTGACTACAAGAGTTGAAAATGAATGAACAATGCTATCTCAGCCATCTTATTTTTGTTAACGATGTCCTTATTTTCCTTGATGGAAGCCAATGGGACTCATCTACCTTCCATTATATCCTCACTCTTTTTTCCCTGGCTACCAGCATGGAAGAAAATCACTCCAAATATACCATCACCCTCTCATATACATCCCCCAAGGAAGTGAGAATTGCTCATCAATTTTTCCCCTTCCAACACCATCATCTGGAGGACAACCTCAAATACCTGGGATTCTAGCTCAAGCTCCATTGCTACAGAATAACGGATTGGATTTGGCTTGTGATTAAAATTGAGAAGTGACTGACAAATTGGAACCATAGATTCCTTTCAAGAGTTGGTCACCTTGTCCTCATTAAATCTGCCTTGGAAGCTACCCGCATATACTAGAATTCCTTAGCTTGGATCCCGAAAGGAATTCTTGCTTGCATTCAGAAGATTTGCTACAGACTACTTTGGAATGTTTATAAAGAGGGCAACCCTTTTGCTTGGGTAGGATGGAAGAAAATCGCTCTCCCTAAGTAATGGGGAGGTTGGAGACTAAAATATCTCTCTATTTTTGCTCATGCATTAATAGCCAAGATGGGATGGATCCTGCTCACTACACAGAACCTCTGGAACGTAGTGGCATATCACAAATACATTTGGCCATACCATCTCATGGACTGGATTCGTATACCATCCTGGCCTTGTACAGGGGTTTCTATTGTTTGGAAAGCTATATTACACACTATGCCCTTCATCACAGTGGTCCTTGCATGGAGAATAAATGATGGAAATTTGGCCCATATAGGCATGGATCCATGGACTGGTGGGGGAAACATGCATCAACTACCTCTAGAACTCATCCACTTCCTAAATCAAAGGCACATCATGGTGATCGCCCAAATAGCAGACATGGAAAATAGCTCCATCTTTGAACAAGCATGGTTATCTGCTTGAAAACTGGGTATCCTAAACACTGGCAACAAACCTGGGATGGTTATATAAATGCCATGAACGAATCACATGTGTGCATAAAGAAGGGCCTCGATGAGCTCATACAGACCTCGATCGAACATGGGAAGTACTCCCCAAAAGCTGGCTATCCAAACCTTCTCACTGAGTGCAAACCACCTGTTCTTTTGGATTGGTGGCAAAAGATCTAGAAACTCAAAGCGCCTCCTAAAACTAGACTCTTTATGTGGAATGTGCTCAACAACAAGACACCTACCGGATAAAACCTCATGTGCAGATCTCACCATGGGTTACATTGGTGCATTCTCTATACACAGGTGGAGGAGACAAATTATCACGTATTTCTACACTGCCCAAAGTGTGTAGAGTTGTGGCAAAAAGTCTTACGTCTCCTCTCCATGCATGGCAGATGGCATGGTCCTTTGATCCCTAAAACAACTAGATCATTGCGTATCAACACATAAATTCTCTATGTCTTCCTCTCCTCATCTGTTGGTCTATCTGGTTGACAAGGAATGATATTATCTTTAAAGGAACAAAGGCATGATGGACACTTATAATATCTAAGATCATTGTTGCCTACCATGAAATCTCGGAGGAACCCCATTATACTTCAATTCGATCACATACCTCTAAGACGATTGACCACTCCATACCGTGGGCATACTTTGATGGAGCAGCCCAAGCTCAAGGATGTGGTGGGGATATCCTTCTATTCCTATCAAATCAATACCATTACAAAATAAAGTTTGGATTGGGAGAGGGAACCAATAACTATGCAGAACTGATCACTCTCAGGCATCTCTTGCATTTTTCATTGGCACACTCTTGCATTAATCTTTAGATCTTCAAAGACTCCAAAATCATCATAAATTGGTTTATTAACATCAATAATTGTCATGCTCATACTCTTAGGAACATTTTGGATGAAATTATGGTTTACAAGGCACAATTTAACTCTATCACCTATCAACACATCTATAGGGAACATAACGAGGCTGTTGACAAATTATTCGATGCCATGGCACACCCCAGAGGCTTGTGGATGGTATAGGAACAACTTGGTGTAGAACAATATCAGTATTATCACTGACCCTACATAGACAGAGTATGTCCTAGGGTGGACAGGCCCTAAATTTTTGGTGTTATTTTATAGTTGATACTTAGTATCATTATATGTATATATTTATGTTTTTATTTCTGCATACTAGACACAATTAACACCCTATGAGGTGAATATGTACAACTTATTTTTGGGAATGGATTAGGCCATAACTAATATTTTTAATAGCTACTTTGATTGGCCTAGGAAAAACAGTTATGCATATGCCACTGGCATCTACTATATGTAATTTTTCAAATTAATGGAAGAATATGATTTTTCTGTGGGAAAAAAATAGTGATTTAAGTAGTAATTTAAAATAGTGATTTTACTCACAATAACACTAAAAATGTGTTCTCTTTCATATCATTGGACAAATGCACTTTGATAAAAGTTTTAGCCGACAACTTAAAATGGTATGATATAACAACCTCCATTTAAATACATTTTCCTAACTTAGACAATTGTTAAAAATAGGAACAAGAAATTCCAATTTAATTTGTCCTTGAATTAAATTATGAATCAAAATGAATTTTTATTCTCATAGCAACTTGTAATAGTTAATTAAGTTAAATTGACTTAATTGGCTTAGGAAATTCGAGTTGGAAGTCTATCTAGAGTCACGTAGAGCGATCCCTAAATTTTAGGGGCCCAGGTTGAGTTTTTTGGAGTTGTAATTAGATAACTCAGTGTAACTGAGTTATAGTCAGTTAAACTAGTTCTAATTGTTGGAGGAACTGGTAGAGGTCTAGTAGTGGAGTACTACACCAGTGCATCACTAGTACCACACCAGTTAACTAAAAATTCACTCACAAATAACTCATGCATGTCAGTTCAGATGAAGACCCTATTGAGATTAGAGTTTTGGGACAATGTACTATCAGTTGTATAATTATCCGAGTTGTACAGATGGTTAATGCAATTAGTTGAGGACCTATGTTTGGATTGCAAAGTTATGGAGAGTGTATTTCCCATTAAATATGGGTTAATTCCTATAGGAATTGTGCAAGGAGGTAGGGGCTTGGAATGCATCATAATTGGCTAAGTGTTAGCTTGAGCTCGCTTATGAAGCAGAAAGTTAGAATGTACTAGTGCATGAATTGTTCAGAACGAACATGCATTTTTTTTCTTCTCAAGTCTTCTGGTCAATGAAATATAGATAGTCAAGTTTTTTAGCAGTTGCTTTCCAAAGAGAAATATTGTGTTATGTGCGATTAATATTCTACTTCTTTCTACTTATTGTTTTCATCGATCATTTTTGGTTTTTATTGATAAGAATAGAGTATATTCTTGTCTTGTGTTTTAGCATATCACATAAGTTGTTGAATATACAGTAAAAATATACATGGTATCAGAGGTGAAGACAATATAGAAGAGGACAATTCAAGTTTGTTATGCAGGTGAAAACCGAATTTGCAAGTTCATACTTCAGAGCAGCAATATGTCTTTCTACGAGTTACGACTTGAGTATGCCTTGGAAGTTAGGTCAAATTACATAACTTGGAAGGACATGATGGAGGTAGTGTTGGAAGATAATGGCCTCAAGGAATTCATAGCTTGTGACATTCCTAAGCCTCCATCATTGAATGCGAAATATCCAATTGAATGGAGAAAGTGTGTGGCAAAAGCGAGAAGGATTATCCAGGAGGGAGTTTGAGACCACATTATCTCAAAGTCTCAATAAAAGGGATACCCCATACTCAATGTGGAAGGCGTTGAAGGAACTGTTTCAAAATAGAATTGACCATAGGAAATTGGAATTGCCAAATAAACTCAGAAAGATAAAGATGAAGAAGGGCGACTCTATTCCAAAGTACCTGACCAAGTTCACCCATTGTCAGGATGTGCTTGGAAGTGTCAGTATTACTATCGTCGAGGAAAATATGGTGAGCCTGCCTCTTCTAAGACTTCCCAAGAGTTCGCATAGTTATCAAGACTCTATCAATGAGAGGGAGAAGCTACCAGGTTGGGAATGACTGTTGTCCAATTTGGTATAGGAAGAGAGTCAGAGGAATACCATAAACGTATCCTCATCAAGGACTGATGATGAGGAGAATTGTGCCTTAGTGGGTAAGGCAAAGAAAGGGAAGGGGAAGGCATCACATTCCAAATCGGATTCTTACTGTGGAGGCAAGAAGAAGGATATGTCGAAAGTCAAGTGCTTTCATTGTCATGAGCTTGGACATTTTTCCACAAAGTGTCCGCTCAAGAAGGCCAGTAAGAAGCCCTCATGAGGAGCAGTAGGAGGTGAGGCTCTTGCCTCACAATTCAAACTGAACTTTACCCTCATCAGATGTATGGTGTCATCGATGATGGGTAGTGTATGGTACATGGATAATGGAGCTTCTTTCCACATGACAGGTAACAAAGAGCTCTTCAGTAACTTGGAGGAGAAGGATCTCCAGATGCATGTCAATATGGGTGAGGATGGGAGGTATAGTGCTACTAGGCTTATTAAAGTTACCTATCAGAGGGAGTTCGGTGCTACCCTCACTTTGCGAGATGTTATGTATGTTCTTGGTTTAAATAAGAACTTGGCATATGTTTCCATGTTGGAGGACACAGACTATGATGTGATCTTTAGTAAGGGAAAGGCGTTACTTTGTCACATAGCCAAAAGACAGGTAAATATGATAGGGGTTTGGGTGAAGAATCTCTACAAGCTAGAGGTAGAAGATTATGATGCCTTGAGCATGAAATTAAGAGGGTGCAAAGCCAAGACATCGGTGAGTTGTGGCATAGGCAGTTGGGTCACTTGCATCATGCCACTTTGAAAATCATGCAACAAATTTCTACCAGTCTTCCTTTTATAGCACCATTTACCACCCTTGGTAGATTCGATACTCTGTGTTATGGCCTAGGGCAACCCTTCCCTTCCAGACTTGGTCCAAATTCTAAAAAACAATTTCTTAAATCCCATATGTTGTTTTGTCCTGTATAAAAAGTGTGTACACATGGGTCTATCTATACTTAACCTATGTATATGTGTTAAAACATTAAAAAAATATATAATCTCCTTAAATTTGGGCGGAGGTTGCAGTTTTTACCTGTTACTCACCTATTGTGCCCATGGCCCAACTATTTCCCAACTGAAAAACTAATTTGGAGAAGTATAAATAGACCTCCATGGGAAGTCCTAAAGGAGGAGAAAATATTAGATATTGATATTATAGTTGATTACATCCCTGATCAAGTCTATAGAAATCCTTATGCCTTTTCCACTCCCAAGTCATAGGAAACCTTTGTTTCCTTCTTGAGATGTCCTTCATCCCTTTATGACATCCTTGTGTATACCTATGGAGGAGGATTGTTGAGGCTTATCTTAGAGCCGGTGGATGACTCAGGTTGTAGTTCTTCCGTAATTTCTTTTGTTTACATCAATAAAGAGGTGTTGTTTTGTTCCTAATATTTAAGGTCTTAACGTATTAATCTATGTTATGATTTTCTTATGAAATATTATGTTAATTATTATTTGCTTGCATTCTTATATGATCTAACACCTATATTAAGAACATGTTTTGTATTACTGTTGTTGTATATGATTTTCTTGAATGAGTTGAAACTTCTAAATCATTTAAAGAAGAAGAGGGTTTCGACCCTATGGGAATGACCTCAAACTTTAGACCTCCAAGTAATACCTCTTCTTCCTACTTTAGTAGTTTAAGTATTATGATTGCCTATTTGCATGCCACTTTATGCTATAAGCCCTCCGTTCTTTTGGGGTTCTCAACCCAAGACCCTAGGGTGAATTTACCCGTAACAAAATTGGTGACTCTACTGGGATCAGATTTGAGACCCACTCACTTAAAGGAATGGGGTATATGAAACCCACCTTAAGCAACTTTTCAACCTTAACTTTGATAGTTGTTTCTTTTATAGGGTTTAACGATCGAAGCTTCTAGTGAATAGGTTTTGCATTTTCATATATCTTGATCTCATGTTGGACTATAGATGGATCTATCCCGGAAATTTCCTCATAAGACCAAGCGAATACATCTCGAAACTCTTTAAAGAGATTGGTATAAGTTTGAATTTCTTCAGGGGAACAATCATCTCTAATGAATACATTTTCGATAATGTTGGGATTCCTAGAGATGTTCATTGGAATAGTTTGTGTAATAAAATACATGTTACCCTCGGCAGAAAACTGTGATGGAGCCAAAGGATTTAAAACTACATTAACATCACTATCAGATGAAGGACTGGACAAGCTTAATTCTACTTCTCACAAATCAGGGAGGAAATATGACTGATGATGCAAATCATCCCACGGTCTCTCAACACCTATTTTTTCTTTTAGAATTTCTTCGTTGGATGGAAAAACAATATCTAAGCAATCCATAGGAAAAGCTGAATCTAGAGTCTAGGCCACAACCACATCCCCATCTACCTCCTCTGGTGAAAAAGGAGTAGGATCAGGGTCTGCAGTGTTAACTATAGACTGATAAGAAATTTCAACTCCAGACTTAGGAAATTCCATTCCACCCACCTACCCCTCATCTAAAGTGGTGGTAAAAGAGGGTAAGGGCCAAGGATCCAAAAAATATTGAGTTCTAAAGAACTCTCTTTGAGAAGGTGCCTTGTGTAGAAAAACTGTGATAGGTTAACCTGATAATGCAATATAAATCAAAGAAGAATACTATAACCTACTTCTACTATCAATTTGCAGAAGCTTAAAGATCGAGCTGAACATTATAACCAGAAGAAGAAGAATCAATGGCACAATACACATGAAAATACTTTGGGGATGGTCTTAGATAAAAACCCCACACCATTGTATTATCATACATGGTGGAAATACATAGAAATTATACAAAGCCTTAGCTCTCGCAGCTAGCCAGCTCTCAGTACAATCCTCACAGATGCTCACAGGCAATCTTGGCTTCTTTCCAGCCTTCCTCTTTGCCCTCCAGGATCCTATTTCCTTGCGTTGTTCCTTGTGGATGATTAGCCTATTACCAAGTGGAAAAACAAGCCTTCAAAACCGTACAATCCTCAAGGATGAATCCTTGACTGTATGCATGAGTTTTCTCCATGAGAAAACACATGCAACTGATAGTACACTATCCTTGAACATTAATCTCAACTGGGTCTTTCTCAAAATAGACAAGTTTTTGATGAGGGAATCTTCAGTTAACTAGAGTAGCACTAGTTGAGTGCATTAATGCATCAACTGACTATTAACTCACTATTGGTTCCTCAAACAGATTATAACTAATTTAACTAGAATTAACTCAATAAACTGAGTTAACTAGTTACAACTCAAAAATAAATCAATCTTATCTCCTTAATTTAAGGGATAACTCTTCCATGACTTCAAAAAGACTTCTAAGTTCAATTTCTCCAACTAATTAATTTAACATAAATTAATTAATTATTTCCAAATAGTTGTTAAGACTAAATTCGATTTTCATTCACAATTTAATTCAAGGTCAAATTAAATTGGAATATTCTTGTTGCCATATTTCAACACTCCCTCTCAACAAGAAAGGGATTATCTACCACCCCGATTCTGTCCCTATGGAACTTGAATTTACACTTTGACAATGCCTTTATCAAAATGTCAGCATCTTGCTCCTTTGTCGAAATATACTGCAGCAACATGATCCTCCTCGCTACACAATCTTTGAGATGATGATACTGGATGTCAATGTGCTTGGACCTATCATGAAATACTGGATTCTTAGAGATTTTGATAGAACTCTAATTATCACAAAAGATCACAGTTGGATCCATCCTCCGATCAAACAAACCAACTAGGATTTTCCGCATATAGATGGCCTCACATGCTACCTACTTGCAACCATGTATTCTGCCTCTACCGATATGAGTGCAACCGATCTATGTTTCCTGCTATACCAAGAAACTGTTGCTGACCTAAGTTTGAAAATCCCTCCTAATGTGCTCTTCTTATCTAATGGACTCCCTGCCCAATCTACATCAATGAAGCCCTATACCTTCACTCCCTTTGTCTATCTGTACCATAATCCTTACTAAGATGTGCCTCTGAGGTATATCAATACATGCTTTTCTGCCTTCAAAAATATCTTGGTAGGCTGAACCATCACTTGACTTGGTTCACTGCATAGCGCAAGTCTAGTCATGTGTTCCTTAAGTACATCAGTGAACCCACAAGCTACCTATACACAATAGCCTCTACCAATTCTCTTGAAGTAGCAACCTCCTTCCTCTAGTTACCTGTTAGAGGAGTCTACATGGGCTTGCACTTCTCCATGTGAAATCTCTTGAGTATCTTGTTGGCATACCTACCCTAAGACATAAACAAATCCCCATCCTTCTGCCACACTTCCATGCCAAGGAAGCAATGCATGAGACTCATGTCTTTCATCTCGAATTATCTTGCAAGAAATGATCAGCTAATCATCACCAGTCAATATGAGAACATCAACATAAAGTACGATTATCAACAACTTACCTTTCACCATGATGTTGTACAGGTTAACATCCACTTCACTCTTTGTGAAGCCCAACCCAGTGAAGTAGTTATCTATCTTGGTGTACCAAGCATGAGGTGCTTGCTTCAGCCCGTACAATGCTCTCTTGAGTCAGCACACATGCGACTCAATATAGAAGGTCTCAAAACCTTCTAGCTACTCTATGTACATCTCTTCCTCAATATGGCCATTGAGGAATGTAGTCTTCACATCCATCTGATGGATCTTCCAACCCATCTGTGCTGATAGTACCAACATAGATCTGATAGATGAGTACCTTGCGACAGGAGAAAAATTCTCATCATAGTCAATCTCCTCGACCTGTGAAAAGCCACAGGCAACAAATCTTGTCTTATGCTTCTCCACACTACCATCAACAACTTTCTTTACCTTGTAAAGTGAACGGGAACTCACAACTGACTTGTTCTCTGGTCTCATAACCACGTCCCAAACACTGTTACGAACTATGGAGTCATACTCCACCATAGCATCAACCCAAATCGCCTGTTGCACTACTTCCTCAAATGAATATGGCTCGGTCTCAACACATTCCCCCAGCAAAGGCCATGTATCCAGTGTACCTCTTAGGTGACCTCCTCTATCTGCGCTGAGAAGATGGTGCTCCCACATTCTCTTTCGTATCCTCCAACAATTTGTCAGCTTCGCTTGTGCACTTCCGTCCATCTTTGGAAGACTCTACTTGAGTGGATGTCTCCACTCATGGAACCTTTACATGCAGCTGCTCCACATCATTCTGAGGCTCCTCCTCCTTAGGAACCAATAATTACTCCATAGCCTATAGTTGGAGCTCCCTCTCAAGGGAAACTCGCATGGCCTTCTACTCATCAAACTTGAGATCTCTTTGAACCACTGTCCTCTGACTAGTAGGAAAGTACACCCAATAGTTGTGAGGCGTATCAGTGTACCCCACAAATATCCCCAACTCTGTTGTCGGCTCAAGCTTCTTATGTGCATCCTTTGTCACATGGTAATATATTGATGAGCCAAAGATCTTGAAGTGACCCACATCTGATCTCTTACCTGAGAAAGCTTCCTTGGTGTCTTCATCCCAAGTATGTGATGCGGGCTTCTATTATGCAAATAGACCATTGTGTTGCATGCTTCATCCTACAAGTGAATTGGTAGGTCTTGGTCATGTAGCATTGCCCGTGCTACCCCTACAATAGTTTTGTTCTTCCTCTCGGCCACCCCATTCTATTGTGGGTTATGAGGTGCCATCAACTCTCATTTAATTCCTTCCAATGCACAGAATTCCTTAAACTCTTGAGAGACATATTCTCAACCATTGTCACTTCTCAAGGCCTTGATCTTCTTCCCTGACTCTTTCTCGACCAAAGCTTTGAACTCACAAAACTTTGTGAAGGTTTGGTCCTTCTTCTGCATGAAATAAATCCATCATTTACGAGAATAGCCATCAATGAAAATCACATAATACCTTTGCTTCGATGTGGATGTCATCAAGAATGGTCCACACAAATCAACATGAACTCACTCTAAGATAGCCTCAGCTCGACTGTCTCGATCATGAAAGGAAGACTTGGTGTACTTTCCCAAGGTACAACCTTTGCATGTGTCAACTTTCTCAAGTTTACCTTTTGGAAGCCCTATATATATCTGTTGCATTATCTTCAAAGCCCCATGATGCAAATGGCCCAATCGCCTATGCCACAACTCGCCAATGTCTTGGCTTTGCACCAATTCTGCATTCGTACTTAATGCTGCACAATCATCTACCTCTAGTTTATAGAGATTCTTCACCCGAATTCCTATCCTCTTGGTTCGACCTATGGCTCTGTGTCTTAGGAATTCCTTTCCTTTATTGAAGACAACATCGTAGTGTTTGTCCTCCAACATCGCAACTGATACCAAGTTCTTCTTCAGTCCAGACACATACATCACATCTGTCAAGGTGAGAGGAGATCCATTCTCCCTCTGAAAAGCAATTGTGCCCACTCTTGAAACATTATATGTTCCATCGTCACCCATGTCTATGCGCATCTTGAGGTATTTCTCCTCCAAGGCACTGAATAAATTTTTATCACCAGTCATGTGGAATGAGGCTCCACTGTCAAGATACTAGACACAACCCATAATCAATGACACCACGCATGCGATGAGGCTAAAGTCCATTTCGAACTGAGAGGCTAATGCCTTACCTTCCAATCCTTCTGAGGATCCCTTCTTGGACTTATTTGATGGGAAATTAGTCACATAATGTCCCATCTTGTGACAATTAAAGTATCTTACTTCAGACATGTCACCCTTCTTCCCTCCATGAGAAGAATTCGATTTGAAATGGGAAGCCTTCCCATTCCCTTTCCTTGCCTTACTTCCTAAGGCCAAATTTTCTTCATCATCATTCTTGGATGAAGAACCATCTCCTGTGCTTCTCTTGATCTCCTCTTGCATAAGATCCAACCATAGTCATTCCCAATCTGACAGTTTCTCTCTTCCATTCACAGAGTTCTGGTAGCTATTCCAACTCTTTGGAAGGCCAAGGAGAGCAAGGCTCACCATATCTTCATCGGCAGTAGTTATTCCCACACTGCCAAGCTCATCTCTAGAGTTGGTGAGCTTATTTAGATATGTGGAAATAGTATTTCCCTTCTCCATCTTGATTCTTCGAAGCTTATCCTTGAGCGCCAATTTCCTCTGGTCGTTATTGTTCTGGTAGAGGTCCTTCAATGTCTTGCACATCGAAAATGGAGTATCCTTCCCATGGATACTCGAGACAATATGGTCTCAAACTCCCTCAAGGATGATCTATCTCGCCTTCGTTGCACACTTCTTCCACTCAACCAACTCTTGTGCATTAGCTGAAGTTGGATTTGGGATTTCTTGATCAATGAATTCCTTCAAGCCATTGTCTTCTAATAAAACCTCCATTCTATCTTTCCATGTTATGTAATTCGAGCTACCTTCCAAGGCATACTTGAGTCTCAATCCATAGAACGCCATTGGCCAACCTTGAAGTATGATATGAATTCGATTTGCACCTGCAACCCTGAACTTCAAACTTCGAATTCTCTTCTCAGTACACTGTTCACAGATCCAATACCATGTAGAAAATATGTGATAGGTTAACCCAATAATGCAATATAAATCAAAGAAGAATACTATAACCTACTTCTACTATTAATTTGCGGAAGCTTAAAGATCAAATTGAAAAATATAACCAAAAGAAGAAGAATCAATGGCACAATACACATGAAAATACTTTGGGGAAAGTCTCAGATAAAAACCCCACACTGTTGTATTATCATACATGGTGGAAATACACAGGAATAATACAAAGCCTTAGCTATCACAGCTAGCCAACTCTCAGTACAATCCTCACAAATGCTCACAGGAAATCTTGTATTCTCTCCAACCTTCTTCTTTTCCCTCCAAGCTCCTATTTCCTTGTGATGTTCCTTGTGGATGATTAGCCTATTACCAAGTGGAAAAACAAGCCTTCAAAACTATGCAATCCTCAAGGATGAATCCTTGACTGCATGCATGAGTTTTCTCCATGAGAAAACACATGCAATTGATAGTACATTATCCTTGAACATTAATCTCAACTGGGTCTTTCTCATAATAGACATGCATGAGTTTCCGATGAGGGAATATTCAATTAACTGGAGTAGCACTAGTTGAGTGCATTAATGCATCAACTGACCGTTAACTCATTATTGGTTCCTCAAACAGTTTGGAACTAATTTAATTGAACTTAACTCAGTAACCTGATTTAACTAATTACAACTCAAATATAATTCAATCTTATCTCCTTAATTTGAGGGATAACTCTTGCATGACTTCAGAAAGACTTATAACTTGAATTTCTCCAACCAACTAATTTAAAATAAATTAATTAATTATTTCCAAGTAGTTGTTAAGACTAAATTCGATTTTAATTCATAATTTAATTCAAGGAAAAATTAAATTGGAATATTATTGTTGCCATATTTCAACACCGTGGAGGATGAGATAGCGTTAATTTTAGCAATAGGAGTAGGAAAATCAAAGGTACCCATTAAGGAAGAGTACATTCCAACTCCTAGATTCTATATAGGTTGCTTTGAATTGTTCACTAATGGAATAGTAGATTCAAAAGATGCATTGGACTCACTTGGAGAATAATCCATCTGATCAACCGTTACAATTCTCACTTCATGAGGAAAATAGAGGATGCGAATAACAATGATACAATAGCATCCATCTCATAAATCCAATTTATACCTAAAAGGATATTGTAATCCAAATTTGCATCAACTATTTCTACTTCAATATTTACCACCTTACCCCCAACCTAGACGGGAAAGGCTGGAATAATCCCATGTGGTCTATGATAGTGACCATCAAATTTTGTTAATAGAGTAGGTGAAGGAACAACCTGAATTGATCCAATAGCCTTCCAACATGATATAGACATTAAACATGTGGAAGCTCCCTCATCAACTACGGTTCGAAAGATATTGGTCTTTCAGTATGTACACTTGATTTAAAAAGCCATATGATGTGGGAGTCTCTTCTTGATGTTTGACATGTCAAATGTACGAACAAGAGAGTTTTTTGGATCAACTGCTCCGATCGCAGTGACTAATGCACTCCTTTGTGTTGGGCACAACTTGAGTACCTCTAATGCTGACATGGCATAAGGAATTTGAGCCAGATATTCTACAATAGAGTAGTTGTGAGCTTCCTTAGCATTGGGATTAATTGTCGAACGTTTTGCAGAGCCTTTCGGCATTCAAGATATAGACTCAACTATGGGATTCTCGTTATGGAGTGGCTTTGAAACATCAGGAGTAGTCTTAGCCTTAGAGGATCCTGATTCACCATAATCACGTGACCATGTAGCAATGTTAATATGTGAACTCATCATATAAACATTTGATGTATTTTCCCCTTCTTGGTTGCCCCCGACAGGGGTACCAGTACTAAGATTCGTGCCAGCAAACAACTGTTGCCCTTGGAGAAAAGGGTTAGTGAGCACAACTTGGGAGCTAGAAGACCCTTGTTGAACCAACAAGTGCTGAGCATCTTGAAAGGGAAAATATGAGTCAAATGGTCACCATTGCATAACTTTCATGGAAACTTTACTTTCTTCTCAAACTCTTTTTTACCCCCCCTAGCATCATTTTCGGGCTTATTTGCATTACCCTTCCCATCCTGATTATTTTTCCTACCATGTACTTTCTTCTTCCCATTGGATTGTTGGTTTCCTTTTGGCTTATAAGTTTGAATGACATTTATAGATGAAATTTTAGAAAGAATGGGCACCGATGGAGATGCATGCATAGAATAAGAAGTTTGTAAAGACAACTATTGCAATTGATTTAGCAGGTTAGTTGTGCTATGATTAATCTATCTGTCTAGCCCGTTGGTATGGGGACCTGGCTTTCACTTGACTAGGTCAACCTTAGATCTAGGAGCATCAGGAAAAGAAATTTGAAGAACCCCAGATTGAAAATATATAAGTTCTAGCTATTGGGCTCTAAAAATAACCTGTTCTTTGGTGATACACCGGAGAGCGATACATCCTTAGAAATTTCAGGCTGCAATGATTTGAGAAACCATTGTTGACAAGGTTAATCCTCTCTGCTGACAGAGACAATCCCTCTAGCCAATGAGTGGGTCTAGAAACTGAAGTGATAATCAACTAGACATCTTCCTAGGTTATAATTGAAAAGAAGAACGAAGGAGATGGCCTACCTTGTTCTGATGCTATTTCGATTTCCTTTATTGAGGACCCTGAGCCGCTTGTGTGTCAAGCTTGTTCCTACTTCTCTCAGTGTTTATGCACCTTCACGAGTGATCAAGTCACAACAAGGCATGCCAAAATAATAACAAATGCAATAGCAGCCTACTTAACTGATCAAGGAATGTCAAGCTAAATGATACATGAACATATACATTTTGGGAAGATGAACCAGTAGTTGTGTATTATTAGAAAGTAAATGGAATATTAAAACCAAAGCCTTGATGTTGATAGGCTCTCCTTGGGTGGTAATCCAATTCCAAGCCAAGAACTCTCCAAGCACTCCTTCTCCAAGTCAAATGAATAGCTTCTAGGCACAATCTTAGCATAAGGGTGCAAATAGACATATACCAACCATTTGGCAATGGGAGAGGATGAATTTATAGGCTGGGAAAGGGAGTTATGACCTCTCCAAATATAGGATTAGGCCCTCATCTCAAGGAGGTAGATCATAGGGATAATACCAAGAGGCCAAGCTGGGAGGATTCAACCTCATCTATGCCAAACAACCTCTAAATCATCGCTCTGGAAGCTTCTAGATCACAAAGCTTCTCATCCTCTTTGGGAAAATTACCTCTTTGGGGTCATCGCAGGTATGCAAGGGAACATAGTGATACCATCATTGGTCAAGTATAGTGCAACAGGTGACCTTCATTGTTTTAAGTCTTATAAGAGCTATAATTCTCATTTTAGGGTTTTAAGAGTTATTTATTTAGCAAAACCTCAAGGCATTTTCCAATCAAAGTCTTAGTTCGGTCTCATCATGGTGATGAGTCTTTTGTTGTAAAATTTTAACGAGTTCGGTGAAAGAATAACTCAGCATCTTTTTCATATTTAGAGAGTTTGAAAAGGAGATGAAAAATAAAACTCCATCATATCCCTTTTCGTAATTTGTCCCTCGAATCTGAAAAGGTAGAAAACAACATCTGAGAGAACCTCTTGACCATGTCAATCAAGGTGTACCTTTTTCATAAGTATTCAATCTCATCCCAAAAAATGGGTAAACCTATTCTGAGGTGATGTTAATTCATTTAATTTAACGAGTTCAAAAAGGCAAGTACTTGGCAATCTTTTCAGTTTTTGAGAGTCAGGAAAGAGCCCAAAGATGACTCGAGGGGGGGGTTCCTTTTTCATTTTTTCAATGAGTCTGAAAAAGAGATAAAACAAAATTCACAAGAATCAATCAATAATGATCATTGTTCACTTGAAGGTACCTATAACTGCACAAAGAAACGCACCCATCACTGATATCAAGAAATAATAATAAAATATTATTAAAATATTGACAAAAATGACTTGCAAAACTTATAAATAACCAAAAGTAAATTTATTTTTTACCATTTTACGATAGTAAGCTCTAAAAGTGAATTTGTGCCCTAATTTTCTTGATTTTAAAGTGGCCGTTACGGGAGATTCAGAGTGCCATTTCATGAACCATATGCAACAGGTAAGAGGACCATCCCTGTTGTTGCATTTTATCGCATTTTTATGTGTTTTTAACAGTAATTTATGTGCTTTAGAGTATTTTCAATTTCTAGGTTGTAAACAATCATTGTAGGTATGGTCGTCAGGCTGGCTATGATCGCACTTGAGCCAAAAGGCCCATGCGATGATATCACTCTGTTTGTAAAACAGGTGTGATGGCGCTAAGACAAAGTTTTTGGAAGAAAACCCCTTCTTTTCAAGCAAAAAACTTTGATTTTAATCCATGAAAAAACATTAATTAGTTTTAAATGATGTTTTACATGAGATCATGGTTTTGGAATGGAAAGAAAGAGGCCTTGAGGCTGAATACCACCAAGCAGCTCAAGATCTTAAATGCATCAATGCTTTAGGGAACTTTGGGTTGCTAAAGTTCTTTAAGACCATAGGGTTAAGGACCCAGATGGAATTGCTACCCTACTTGATTAGTCTTTGGGATGTACATTGAGAGATATTCATCATAAAATGTTAGGAATTCAACCTTGAGGAGGCGGATATTTACTTCATCACGGGATTTTCTTGAAGAGGAGAAGTGATGCAACTCTTTGGATCTCACCCAGGATATGAAAGTATGAGAACTATAGTCTAGAAGCATTATACAGGTGCTGAAATGGCCAACGAGGGAGGGTGAAGATAGCAAAAATCACCAACAACCTTCTCTTGAGAACGATCTTGTTCACTATGGAGCATGTATTTGGCAAGTAAGCCTTGCATGAGGCTTTGAAATCCCAGTTCCAGTATGCTATTGTGTGTTTGACCCCCGCCATATTTAACTGGTGTGGAGGCCTTCTGGTGAATATGAAAAGAAAACTAACCAAGGGGAAGCATGGACACCTGAAGCAATTTGGGTTCAGTTCGATACTAGTGACCTTCTTTTTAGAGAGGTTACCCTTATTCTAGTATTAGTGGATAGAGGTACCAAATCTTGTCCCCCGAGATACGAGACTAGTGAGATGGAGTCAACTCATGCCTCGAGGAGGAATGGGTCAGCAGATGAATTACCCACCACAATTTTTCGCTTGGCTAGAATGCCAATTACTCATGGTAGATGACTATGCTTATGCTGGCAAAAATTTTAGGTGGGATCTAGATCTACCTCTGCCACCAGCAGAACAGAGGACCGATGCAGGTAAAAACTTGTTTTTTGAATTTTTTCAAGTTTTATGATTTTTTTGTAAAAGTGTAAACTAAGACTCAACTTGCAATAAATGTGCAAATGTGGGACCAGAGAGACCACCTAGCATGTTGCAATAGCATGATGAACTACTCATCAGATAGTGGGTGCAAACTATGAAGAAGGGGCAGACCCCTTAACTGAGATGGAGCGCAACTTGGAGGCGATAACTCGAGGAATCCCAAATTATGCCACTATTGATGAGGTTCCACTGTGTTGGTAGAGACACACAATGGGAGTATTTGCAATACTACATCATCTGTTAGGCCTAGTGATTAGAGCAGTCTCGCGCTATCATGAGCATCGTGTAGGTTGATAGCCTTTCTAGCTCTTTTACACATTTTGTAGGCATTGAAAGCCAAGTGTCCCAAAACACTCTATTTTTTGATATCTTGATGTAAACACTCTAATAGATGAAATATATATATATATTTCATCTATTAGAGTGTTTACATCAAGATATCAAAAAAATAGAGTGTTCTGGGATATTTATATATTCTACTTAAGTGTCCATAATATGATTAATTTTATAAATGTTGCAAATGCCTATCAAGAATAAAATTTGCTAATGCATCTGTTAATGTATTTAAATTATGTGGAAGATGTTGATATGTGGTGAAATCAAAATCTCTTTCCAGTAATATAAAACGTAGATACATATGCAATATTTGTGGATTTCTCACTGAGTAATGATTGTTTAATTATAACAAAATGAGCTGTGTATCCAACTTGACAACTAAATCCCTAATTCCAAGGGCAACTACTTCTGACAAGAGTTCAATGACACACTATATTCAACAATATTATTAGTTGTTCAACAAAGTCATATACCTTGTAAGTTAATTCGTTCGCCATCAGGGGCATAGAGTACCCATGCAACAGAACACAGTTTCTGTGTGCTATGACAAGCACCATCAACAAAACCAACGTAATAACTTGACGACATCTGCAAACTGAGTGGAACATAGGATAAGCAGAAAAACACATGTCTGCAAAGTAAACAAACACACCAAAACTCAAAACGCACACTAATGAATTGACACTAATGTACAAAATTCATTACATGTATTTCATGCATAATACTTCTTTCGATACAACCCATTTCGAGGTTGTGACAATGCATTTCCCTCATAATCACATAGCTCATTGGCACCTTTTTATAATACATGCATAGCGATTTAGGGCCCATGCCACATGGGTTCGAACTTTCTTGCTCCCAATTGTTGGGTAGCGCAAGCCCCACGGAATGAGTATGGGGTGCGAAGCCCAGAATTGTTGGTAATATTAGGGTAAAAGACTCTGGGGAAAGCGCAGAGCACAAACTATAGTAGGTTGAGCCAAAGGGTAGTTTGCCCAAAATAATGTAAAGAAATAGAAATAGAGTCAACCCACGAAGGGATTGCAGGCCAAGGGAAAGTATAAATAGAGCGAGACTCTATGAGGGAATGTAGTTCTTAGGAAAGATGGAATGTAATGGGTTCTGAAAGGAAATAGCCTAAAAGCGTCTGTAGGACTGAGTCAGGGAAGTAGGGTAGAAGGTAGAGGCTTTGCAGCTGTGTGTGTAGAGGCCTGGAAATTCTGCAGCTGTGTGCACAGACCCCTGCAGCTGAGTGCACAGGGTGGATCTGGATGTATTGGTGAAAATTGATAATAAAGATAAGTTTCTTCTGAATTCTTTGCTAATTGCATCTTCACTGTTTTATGATAAATGAACTATTGTGATTTCTACATTTGCTATGATTAAATACATGTGAACTGGATTAATATTGATGCACAAAGTAATCAAAAGTAATAAATGTTTGCTTAAAGATCACTTTGACTAGATCAAACCAGTAATAATTGACTCAATATGTACTAAGCGTGATTAGGACAGTATGATCTGCGTGGATCTGGTGTAGCGCGAGGTTGAAAAATAGCACGCAAGCCCCAACCCACATCCAAGACATCCCCAGGGTGCGGAAACCTAGTTCCAGCACCCTCCCCTGCTACCTCGGGTGAGACCTCAGTCCACGCTTCGTTGGCTATTGCCGAAAGGGCCGGTAGCTGTGGGATTTGTTTGGCTAAATAGTTCTTCTAAATTTTGTTTTGATTGCAACTTTACTCTTTTATGATAAATGAACTATTATGATTTCTGCTTTTGCTATAGTTGAATACATGTGAACTGGATTAATCTTGATGCGTGAAGTAACCAAAAGTAATAAGTGTCTGCTTAAAGACCATTTTAACTAGATCAAATCACTTATTACTGGTTTGATCTAGTTAAAATGGTCTTTAAGAAAAAAATTATTACTTTTGGTTACTTTGCACATTAATATTAACCCAGTTCACATGTATTCAACTGTAGCAAATGTAGAAATCATAATGTCTAGTTATCATAAGAGAGTAAAGTCGCAACCAACACTGAATTCAGAAGAAACTTATCTTTATTATCAATATTCAATAATACATCCAAATACACCCTGAGCACTCAGCTGCAGGGGTTCGCGCACACAGCTGTGGACTTTCTAGGCCTCTGCGCACACAGCTGCAGAGCCTCTACCTTCTACCCTACTCCCTCGACTCGGACTTACAGATGCTTTCAAGCTATTGCCTTTAAGGACCCATTACATTCCATATTCTCCCAAAACTACTTTCCATCACAGAGCCCCGCTCTATTTATACTTTCCCTTGGCCCACGATCCCTCCATGGGCCGACTCTATTACTATTTCTTTACATTATTTTTGGGCGGACTACCCTTTGACTCAACCTACTATAGTTCGTGCTCCGCACTTTTCGTGGAGTCTTTTACCCTAATATTACCAAAAATTCTGGGCTTCGCACCCCATACTCGTTTCGCGGGGCTTGCGCTACCCAAGTTCCTGGTTTGTCTCCTCCAATGCTTTTCCTGCTTCAGTGTTTCGACCATATCTCGCAACTGATGATGCTCATTTTTCTCTGCTCGGTTAACACAGAACACCCCCTCCAAGGATTTCAGCGTGAGCGAGGGAGCCACATACGGGACCTCCTGGTACCACCGTAGTCCTTTCTGACCAACGTATCTTCTCTTCGCACCATCCGCTACAACCTGTGTTGCAATTTTGCAAGACCCTGGCTACTGTCCATCGGATCCCACTCATCGAGAACCATTAGAGGCAACTTATTGACTGCATCTCCACCCATGGTCGTTGTCTGTCCATCCTTCTGTTGTTCTGTTGTAATGCGCCATCCGGCCCCTAGGTGGGGCGACGACATCCAGACCAATTCTACTTTGCATTCCCTGTTTTTCGGTACATCCCCTGCTAGTGATACTGCAGCCTGCGAGATACCCGCAGCTGTTAATACCATACTCCTTAGAGATTCCTGCCCCTTCTTTGGCTAGATTACTACCTTCGGGCGCATGCCGGGTGCAGAGATGATGAATAGCTCCATCTGTATTTTCAAATCATAGGTTGCCCAGCGGATTCCCCATGGTGAATTATAAGCCATGCGAACTTCAAATGCCCGGAATGTTGCTCGTGCCAGCTTGTTTAACCTTCCCGTGTGAAATCTGTGGTCGATCATTTCATATCCAGCTCATACTATGGCTCTTAATTGTCTGCTACCCACTCCCTTTTGCCATAATGCAAGCATCTTGTCATGAATAGTGGTATTAAGGATCATCATTTCTTGGAGCAGTGCACCCTTGTGGCTTTGTCCGTGGAACCACACCCCTGATTGTTGGCCAATTGCACATGCACCCTGATATCCGCGCATCTGTCCCCTAGACTGTTTTATCGTCCCTTGCTCTCTTTCAATTGGTCGGAGCGGTGAGACTCTCCATGGAACGGTTATTTAGGCAGTCGGCCTACCTGTATACAGCTTCAAGTGACTATCATTCACTCTTCCCGAGAAGGGATCTCCGTTGAGCTTAGCCAACTGAACTGCACCCCCATCAGTTACTTCTTTAATGACATAAGGTCCCAACCAATGCATACAGAGTTTACCTGGGAATTTTTCAAACTTACTGTCATATAATAGTAGAAGATCCTCCTTTTTGAACATGCACATCTTGATATGGTGATCATGTCGTGCTTTCTCGCGCTGTTTTTGTACCTGCTAATGAAATCCCGCCAGAAATTGTTCCTCATCCAGTTCGTCAAGTTATGCGAGCCTTTCCTCCAAGGCCCCATGATCTACCATTCTTGTAGTTGCTGCAATCCGCAGGCTGGGCATGATATATTCCATAGGCATCACAACCTTCTTACCGTAGACTAGTCAAAATGGTGTCTGACCTGTCAACTTTTTGCACGTGGTTCGGTATGGCCATAGCACAGCAAGGATGCGCAAGTCCCAATCGTTTCGTCACGCATTGCAGATCTTAGTCAGTGCGGTTTCTAAAATTTTGTTGAATGCTTCAACGGTCCCATTTTCTTGCGGATGGTATGGCATGCTTTGTTGGTGATATATTGGAATTCCTCAGTGAGTGCGCTGATGGTTTTGTTCAAAAAATGCGTTCCTCGATCACTCATGAGAATCTTAGGACACCCAAACCTAATCAACACATTTTCGAACAAGAACTTTACTGTTGTCACTACTGTGCAATCTTTAACTGGCTGTGCTTCTGCCCATTGGGTCAAGTATTTGGTCGCAGTGATAATATAGTGTGTGCCCATCTTCCCTCGCAGTTCAATAGGCCCGACGAAGTTGATCGCCCATTTCTCAAATGGCTGTAGTGTTACCTGTGGCTGAAGTGGCATTTCATCCCTTCGTGACAGCTTGCCTGTTCGTTGGCATACATCGCAGGCCCGACAGTATGCTTTTGAATCTTGATGTAGGGTGGGCCACCATAATCTGGCATGAAGAACCTTCTGGGCTGTGGCGCGGCCCGCATAATGTCTGCCAGCAACCCCTCCATGTGCTTCAGCAAGGATCTATTCTCACTCAAACTCTGGTACATATCTGCGTAATATCTCATCATGGCCCATCTTGTAGAGATGGCCAGCAATCACAGTGAAATCTGCTGCTCGTGTCACCAATTCCTTCTTTTGTTGCATAGAATACCCCTGCGGCGCAGTGTCGGTAGTCAAAAAATAGATTATATCTTCAAAGTGGCCATCCGCAATGCGCACTGCATACAATTGGGTGTCCAGGATTCCTTCTAGATTTGTGGGTTCCTTGCCTGTCTCAATCGAGGATAAGTGGTCTGGACCCACATTCAGATGTCCTGGCTCTACAACAACCTCAAAATCATATTCCTGAAACAAAAACAACCATCAACAGGTGTGCCCCCCTAACACAGGCTTATTCACTAAGTATTTTACTGCAGACTGCTCAGTATACATCTTAAAATGTCCTCCAAGCAACTAGTGATGATACTTCTGGAGTGTGTACACCATCGCCAATCCCTCCCGCTCAGTAATAGAGTAATTCTTTTCAGCTTTTGACAACCTTCGACTTGCGAACACAATCGGGTGGTCAATTCCCTTCGTGCCTTCTTGAGTAAGTATTGCTCCTAATGTGATACACGACCTGTCAACATGCACATGGAACTCCACGTCCCATTTTGGAAAGATCAAAATAGGGGCAAATGCCATTTTTTCCTTTAGCAATTCTAGGCTTTTGTTACATTCCTCGTTCCAGCAATACGTGGCATCCTTTTTTAACAATTGTTCCATTGGAGTCGTGATCTGGGTGTAACCTTTTATGAACTTCCGATAGTACCCCATGTGTCCCAGTGTAGTGTGGAGTTGTTTGACACTGCGCGGTGCTTGCAGACCTAGTATGACAACGATCTTTGCCGGATCCACCATCAGGCCTTGCCTACAAACTACGTGACCCAGCAAGTTCCCGAAGGGAACAAGGAACGTACACTTCTTTAGATTGAGCGCAATCTGTGTCGACGACAGGTATCTAGCATTAATTTGAGGCTCTCATTATATTTCTTAACCAGGCCAAAGATGGTCCAATTATCAAGATAGACTTCCAAGAATTTATGTATAAATTCCTTGAATGCAGCTACTACAATGCGGGAAAATATTGTCGGCATGTTCTTCAGCCCAAAAGGCATCACCGTATACTAAAAGCAACCCCATTCCGTAGCAAACGTTCTATTGCTTCGATCTTCTGGCGCGATCTTGATCTGATGGTATCTAGAGAACCCATCCGTGAAGGAATATGCTTCTTGTCCACCCACATTTTCTAAGACTTTATCGGTAAAAGGTGTGGGAAATGGATCGTTAACACAAGCATCATTGAGTTTCTATAAATCCATGCAGAAGTTGATCTCACCCTTCTGTTTCTTCTCTTGTACCACCATCGGACTTACCCAATCAAACTCCTCAACTATTTCAATGATCCCAACTACCAGCATCTTGTCCAGTGCTTCTCGTACTTTTGCTTTGTATTTTGGATTCAATCAGTATGGTCGTTGCTTTACTGGCTTCGCGTCAGGCTTCAAAGTTATCTTCATCATTTCTAGTTCGCCCCGAATTCCTTTCAAATCCGTAATCTTAGTTGGAAGAGATCTCGATATTCCCTAAGCATCTCAATGACATTTTCCACTGTAGCATCGTCCCAGTAACCCCCAAGCATATCATACTTCAGTTCTTCCTCTGTTCCGATATTCACTTGCTTCGTTTTTAATGGCGCTGCGATGTCTGGATCTTCTATTTCGGGGTCACGTACTTCCCAACTTCTTTTTTATTCTGGTATATGGATGTCGCGTGGATCATCCTCGTCCCCTTCTGCTTTTATATTGTAACATTCCAAGGCCCGGCTCAGCTATCATGACTAGTTTGGTTGCACGACTTCTTTAGGTTCGAGCAGCAATGTGAAAATTGTGGTCTTTACTAGCTTTAAGGTGTCATCCACTGTATCCATCCATTGATCCTCAAAAAGAAATGTTGACAGAAACCTTTTGCGCAAGATATCCCACTAACCTATGCCACGTCAGAGCTCTGTTTCAGTATACCAATTCCTTGGGATGACATCTAGGGTATGAAAAAAGAGGTGTACCCATTCTGGTTGCGGCTCCTCACCATAGGCTTTGGTCCATTTGCTCAGGTGTATGTGTGGATTCTCTCATTTGTCATATTTCTCCGTTAGTTGGAGTGCTGGCTTCCCAAATCGTATCTGCATCATGCACTTACAGCTTCACCAATCTGCGAAAGTTCCTTCATGGGTACCCCACCATCGCATCGGTGTCACATTCAATGCCCATTTGAGCACATAAAATCGCTATTATTCTGATACTGCGCTCTCAAACTTCGTCAAGAATTCATTTACTATTGTGAGCTCATCATACACCGACAGCTCGTGGTCCTGAGCTTTAACGTAGTATATGGATTTTGTCAGCATATTGTAGCTTAAAGTAGTTGCCCCATTCATTCTGTTCTGCCATTGCTCATCTTCTTCCTCCGAATCATCAGTGTATGGTTCCACGTAACCCTATGAAATTCTCCGTTCCTCCATTACCTTACCCTTTATTAGCCTTTGTGCAGCAATTTGGTAGATGCAATCCAATGCTTCGTCCTGCTCATCATCACGCATAGGTTCCGTGTAGTGGGGTCCCTCAGTTGGATCTAGTGGAACCACTATGTAGTGTAACTTTTTCTCAAATATCATCTTCCTGTACTTGAAATTAATAATCCCATTCATGTCAGTGGCCCAGTCTATTCCCAACAATGTGCGGTATGGGCTTTTTTCGTCCACTATCTCAATAACTTCAAAGTCCGTTCTAGTGCTTGCACCATCCAGGTCTACGGTGATTCCTTGCAGCCTACCCATGGGAAAGATCTTCTGTTGATTTGCCATCCATTATTGGATCAACGACCATTGGAGTGGGGGCTTGCCAATACGCTCCCATGTCTACTTGGGCAAGACGTTTGCATCCGATCCGAGGTCTAGAATGACCTGATCCATCTCATAGTCACAAATCAGCGCTATTAACCACATTTATTGTCTAGTCTGTGACATATGGCTCCCCATTCATCAAACTATGCGAGGTTCTCCCCATCCTGTGTATTTGTTAATTACCTCCTGCAATCCTTTTAACTGCCCTATTATTGTGAAGTAACTTCATGCAAGTTTCTATGAAAGTTGCTAACATCGAGGGACCTTTATACAACTCAGACTGATCTCCTTCTAAGGTTGCAACGCTCCTTAGTACCATATTTACTTTAGGTTCTTCATCGCATGGTTCAGCCCTTATCATCTGGACATTTTGTGTCCGTTATAGACATTTTTGTGCCTTACAGCTCTAAGCATGAAATGTCCATAATTCAAGGGATCCAAAGTCCCTAAACATGTTGTTCCTACCCCTAGAGGAACAAGGCCAGCAAACCACAGCAATTCACAGAAGTTCTCCACCAGAAACTGCTCAAAAAACAAGTCAAATCAGGATCATTTCAGTGGCCCCACTTGCCACCTGCGTTGCAAAGCACCCCAGTACACTAGCTAGGTGCGTTGCAACGCACCCAAATGCACTACCAGCGTGCGTTGAGCGGGAAATGACAAATGGCAGGGCCCTTGTGCGAGGTGTAAAGACTGTGGAAGCTTCCAGAATATTCCTCCATGACACTTGCCTTGCTGAGTTCGACTAAGTGATGAGTAAGAGGCTCTTAGTCTCCAAGTGGAAGCAAGAACTGACAGAGAGAGAGGACACTAGTCAGATCACAAGCTGACTCATCCTCTCTCCAAACATCTATATATGGATCTCTCCTCCATGAGATCTGGAGGCTGGAATTTTGATATTGCAAAGAATTATTGTTGGTATGAGATTGAGATCATTGGGTGCTTTATGCTTTGAAGGAAGGTGAAGACGGGATTTCATTTGTTGGGAGGTAGATGCTGGATTGGAACTCTCATGGTTGTATCTCCTCCTGAACCTTGTTATTTCATCAATAAAACTATTTGAGTTTCTCCTACATGCTGATGTGTCTTTGATGTATGATTGCATTAGTATGTTTAGCTTATTTCTAATCTTGAGCTAGTTATGAATATGAATCTATGCCTTTGTGTAGTTTTCCCCTATTGTGATCTTGCAGGAACTTGGTGAAGCTGGGCGAGCGAGAAGGCAAGTAGCTGGGAGCTCTCAAAGAGAAGAGAAACCGGATCGAGGGACAAACGGAAGACACCGGTTAGTCTATTCTATCTCTCTTCATTCTTAATTCATAAAGGAAGAATACTAGAATAGTTGTTTCTGTTTGTTGCTAAGGCACTATCACACCTTAGGTGGATAGGATCGTCCTGCATAGGCATTTTTCCCCACAACAAATTGGCGACTCCACTGGGGAGATCTGTATAATCATTTTATTTGTGTTTCTATCATTGTTTGTTTCATAGACTCAAGAGCAGCGATCGAACTGCATCTGCCATTTTCAGATGCAAAGTAGACAACTGCTGCTTTGACCCAATCACTGGATTTGTCTATGATCTGAACAATGGACTCACAAATCATTTTATGATCCTTTGTGATAGCTCTTAGCCCTCCTTCAAATCATCCCTTTGATTGTACCTTGCTTGTTGCTTTTATTTGGCCTGAAACCGTAGATTAAACAACAAACCGTGACCCAGAACCCGGAGAGAACTCTCATTTCTGCTCCAGCGTAGGTTTTGTGAAGAGACTCTGCATTTCAACGCAGTTCCCGAGAGGGCTACCTGCACTGTAATTCAGTTTCTCTGTTATACAGGTGCGCTGATCAGCTTATGCCTTGTGCAGCTGGGGTTCTTTGCTCTGTTTTACCTTGTTTTGATCTCTGATTTTTGCAGCCTGTAACCAGCATAGGTACCTGTCTGAAAACCCCTTTTCTCTGCCTTAATTCCACCTCCTTTGTACAAAAGGTTGTGAGTGTTTTTATGTGTTTGTGGCATCATTTACAGTTTTCCATTGCAAGAGTGAAATAGTCATATTGTAGCCCTTGATTCAGATCTGTTGATTGTGGTCTTAGGAGAGAGTTCATTGGCTGTTTACAGTTGATTATACATTTACTTTTGCTTTTGGTTTGAGTTTGTCTCTTTTAAGTGTCGAAACAAGTGTCCATTTCGAAAATCGTTAAGTGTTGTAATCTCTTCTACCCTTTTTGATTTCGAAAAAGTAAGCTTGTTTGTATTTGTCATTTAAAAGCAAATTCAAAGTTGTGCAAAAACTTTCTTTTTAGGCATCAATATTAAGAAAGCGAAAAACAAACACATGCATTGTGCATTTGCATATTGATAGTTTATATGCTTGATTTAGAAAAAGTGCATTTAGAGTGTGTTGATTGCTCTTTGAGAAAAGATGGTGTCTTTCTTTTCCCCTTGTAGCTAGGATTTTCATTGTTGAAAAAGAGATAAAGATTTGCTTATCATCTTTTAGATTGCATTTAGGAATTGTATCTACATCACGTGGTGAACCTCAAAAGGAAAACTTCTAAGAAAGATCAACATAAAATAAACAGAATGAACTTAATAACGCTTTGTAACTTAACGCACAACATAGAGGTCTAGGCTAGAGACGTGTTCCGGCGTCGTAAAACCTGGTATCTGTTGGCCTCACTGATGGTTGGGTGATTCCTCCTGAGGGACCAAGACTGCATGACGGATTGTGCTCCCACGTACCATCGCGTATATATTGGGAGACCCCTATAGGCTTAAAACCTTTATCCTTAGGAAGCCGTGTCGACCGCCCTACTGATCGCAATGCACCGAACACAGCATTCTGGAAGATTGACTGTCGTACTGTAAAATGTATTCTGCATTTTTTTTATTGGTTTGGCACACCCTCTACCTAGATCTCCAGAGCAGTTCCTTTTGGCCTTTTTCAGACTCTATAACGTAAAAATTCCATCCGAGCATTTGTCACTTCGGGCTCGTTAAAACATCGAAGGAGACTAGAGTCATCTTTTGTTTTTTCTCGACTCTTTAAAATTGAAAAAACAAGTTGTGTCTAAAGCGTCGTTAAAATTTATTTTAAACGGAATATTAATCACCCTTATTCCCGCGTTGATCTTTCAGTTGAGAAAATGGAGCCCTCCAACCAAGGAATTCCCCTTGGTGGAAATCCTAGTCCCTTCTCCTCTTGGGGAGATGTTGGAGCGCCCCATATGGCCACATTGTCGCTTCCAAGACTGACAATCGGCTTGCCTGTCTGGCTCTTCTCAACCAATGTTGTTTAAAACACCACTATTCCCGAACAATCGAATCAACAGTTAGACCAGTCCGGAGTTGCCCACCAACCTTCCACTTCCTCTAGTTCTTCCTCTCCTCCTTCCTCTTCGCTTGATGGAGCTAGCAAAGCCAAAAGCCAAGCTCCTAAGGAGAAGAAGGAAAAGAAGAAGAAAGAGAAGAAGAAGAAGGAGTCAAAGGCGACTGGGGGCAAACGAATGGCGTCTAACGAAAATCCACACACTGCACTGACCAGGCCTAAATCGTCATGTGTCATATGCAAGGGAGAACACTTTCACAAATATTGTCCTTGCATCCCTCGGATACTAAGGGACTGGTCTCTCCGCTTGCACAATCCGGTAGCGTCAACCTCTGGTAGCCATGTTGATAGCACACCATCAACTAGTGAAAGTGAAGCCACAGGACAGAGAGGGAAAGCTAGATTTCCCTGCAAACTGTGTGAAGGCGACCATGCCATCCACCATTGTCCCTTCTTAGATGAGGCTAAAAGATTTTTGGAAGATCGCCCAGTTTTACCAGTGCGACTTCCTCCTGGAAATCAAAAACTCCTGCCAAGTCCTTCACCAGTTGAAAACCCGGCTGGCCCGCTCAGGTGGTCAGCCGAAGTACCTATCATTGAGGATAAACCGTCTGAATCCATACCTGACGAAAGTCAAAAGGTCGAGGCAGCAGTTGACCCAGTCTTGCCTTCAGAGGTTCTATCTTCGAATGATATCATCACAGAAGAGAATAAAGACGACACCGTCCAAATTCTCTTCATCAACACAGACTCCGACGAACATGGGGGAAATTTGCCCATTCCTTTATCGCAGGAAGGAACTTCTTCAAAGCCATACCCGGCCGTCTACTCGGTCCCACCTCCAAGCAACCTAGTTGTATCCTTTGACTGGAATCAACTAGGAAGACCCCGTTTACCAGCAAGCATACCATTCAGAATTATCATCCAAATATATAGAATGGTCATGGCTGGTACCATCATTAATGAGGGGTCTTCTGTGAGTATCCTTTCCTCTACTGCTTGGAAATCGCTTGGTTCGCCATCGCTTTTGCTTGAGATGAGAAATCTGACAGGCTTTGATAAAGGAACCAGTCGACCTTTAGGGATTCTTCCCAATGTGCCCATAACATTGAAAAGGAAGACCGTTCAAATGAACGTGATGGTCGTTCAAGGACCCTTGGATTATAACCTACTCCTTAGACGAGACTATATTTATTGCATAGGAGCTATAGTCTCCTCACTCTTTAGAGTAATGTGTTTTCCGCATGAAGGAAGAATGGTCAAGCTCGTGGACCAACTTTCATTCCCCGGATCACGCATCACAAATAGTCATATACCATCCCTAAATGGTCTCTTCACTCAAGAAATGTCTCAACCCACGGTCCGTCCTCCCGATGAGCGCGAGTAATCTGGAAGGATATGACTAGAACCCAAGGGGCATGCGTCCTGGTCTGCTTCGGCAGAAAAACTTTGGGTATAGGGTAGGTTTCCGCGGGAGAATATGACTAGTCTGTACCCCGTCCATGATTGGAAGAGGGGTTATTCTAGAATAGGATTCTTTTGTCAAAGTCATGTGAGTTGGCGGGCATCGTCGCTCACCTTTGTTTATCTCGGTAGACATCGCCGAAGAAGTGTTTTGTTTGAAAGTTTAACAGAACAATCTTTGGGTGACCTGAAAGAGGTAGGCCTCTCTCGGTAAAACAATTGTTTTGGCGGAAGTGAAGTAGACGTAACCTTGAAACTCTGTTTTATACCTGGGGGCATGCAAACCTTTTGGAGTGCTAGCAAGGGCGGCTATTTATTTTTTTAAATTTTTAGGTTCTCCCTTTAAACCCGTAGGTCTAACCCTTTAAACTCGTAGGATTAGTCGTTTCCGAGCTTGCATAAAGAAAGGATGCAGGGCAAAGCTTTGTAATATGAAGCTCCATAAAAAATAGCATCATCAGTGAGACATTCTTATCATATGACTGGATTATCGAGTAGTTTTAGCACACAGTTCATGCTCGTTAAAAAATAAACGCAAGATCCGAGCACTTTTAGCACATAGTCCATGCTCGTTAAAAAATAAACATAAGATCGAGCAAATGTTTCAAACCCGCGTTTAAGCTCGTTAAAAAATGAACTATTCCGGTAAATAACCACCGTGAATGCACCATTATCAGCCATTAAAGCCTTGGTCGTGTTTTCCCATCACCTCCACTTTTCTATTGGCCGATCATTCACCTCCATTTGATTGTTTACCCATTTTGAGGAACAGCTGCGAAGAGTGATTTCACTAGCCATCCTTGTGACACTGCCATGATTGGAAAATTCCAAGCCTTCCCTGGAATCAGCTGCTACCCATTTTATCACTCGTTCCTCAAAAGACGAGTCTTCTTTAAGCTCTTTTCATCTGACTCGCAAAATATGAAAAGATTGCCGAGTTTTGGCCTTCCAACTCGTTAAAGTGACCAGAAGTGTTATCCCTCCTCTAGATTTTAATCTTTTTGGACCTGAGGGATTATTGCACAAAAAGATCGAGCGCTTGTTTTATTCGGCTCGTTAAAGATATCGAAAATTCATCCCTTCTGTATTGTTTTATACTTTTTCGGGCTTAAGGGATTAGATGACGAAAAAGGACTTTCGGAGTTAACTTTATGTACCTTTTCAGACTCTCTAAAAATGAAAAGGACCGAGTTATCCTTGTCGTTAGACTCGTTAAATGCATTAAATAGCGACAAACTTGTCTTTAGACGAGAACGAGTTTCACTATCACTAGGCTCGTTAAAACATAGCGATGGGTTTGCCTGAAGGGAAAATTATAGAACAAGCATATGTTGTCCTCCTCAAGCTTGACAAAAATAAAGAGGTGTTGGTCAGCAATGACTGGGGAAAAATTGGGAGAAACTCAAAGAAACTTTGATGGTAGCAAGTCGCTCTTGAACATGACACTTTTCCTCCGTACCACAATCGGGTTGGGTTGTTTCATTCACCGGCCACATCACCATGGTCTCGCCATACCATCCATACTTGGGGTAAATGCTACCAATCCATCGCATAAGTGTCGCCATATGTTCAAGAGAAGTCATTCAGAGAAGTCACCTGTGTCCCATCCACTACCATACATTATACTCTTTCATGACTGCCACCCTGAATCATATATCATCAGATCGTTTTCACCTCCATCAAAATCATTAGCTCCGTTCTGTGTCATTGATGTGTGATTCATCAAGGCCCTCCTTTGACAGATCGCTTCTTGTTGACATCAGCTCATTATCCAAAGAAGTTGATCTAGGAACACCCCCTTCAGTACTTTGTAGCTTGCATGCCTCAATGGCAAGTTTCTCACTTCTGGCGACAGGTATACATCGATGACCTTTGACCGAAAGATTTTGCGTGGTGTTCGACGCCAAGTCCTCTATCCACACCACGTGAATTGTACTGCAGTACCTTGAGGGTCATCATCATTATTGGTGATTCCTCTCGCGCTTGTTAACAGTTTACATCATTGACTGGTAATCAAGTGATGTCTTTCCATGTTCGACTTCAAAACAATTCTCACATGGATCGACTTGTACTTAGAGTGAAGACCGGACGAGATTGAAGACCCCGGATCTAGTTTCATCCATCCGGGCTGCAATATATATTCAGGAAAATAAAGACATGGAAATTTACAGCTTTGCAGCACAAATAATCATCCTACCAAAAGGATGATGGCTCTATCAGAATCATCAGTCTATCATCAGACGATTGTCTGTCCTATGTACATGAAAATGAATTTATAAAGCTGAGCATGGGAATGCCCGCCTCAGCTAGATCATGAAAAAAGTATGAAAATAATGTATTGTATTGTATTTATTACAGGTCTCCTCCCGGCATTGAAAGAACTTCGGATCCTCCTAATAAATCATTTCACCCGATAAACGGCCTCATACTTTAGGGGGCAACTGTTATAGACATTTTTGTGCCTTGCAGCTCTAAGCATGAAATGTCCATAATCCAAGGGATCCAAAGTCCCTAAACATGTTGTTCCTGCCCCTAGAGGAACAAGGCCAGCAAACCACAGCAATTCACAGAAGTTCTCCACCAGAAACTGCTCAAAAAACAAGTCAAATCAGGATCATTTCAGTGGCCCCACTGGCCACCTGCATTGCAAAGCATCCCAGTACACTAGCTAGGTGCGTTGCAACGCACCCAAATGCACTACCAGCGTGCGTTGAGCGGGAAATGACAAATGGCAGGGCCCTTGTGCGAGGTGTAAAGACTGTGGAAGCTTCCAGAATCTTCCTCCATGACACTTGCCTTGCTGAGTTCGACTAAGTGATGAGTAAGAGGTTCTTAGTCTCCAAGTGGAAGCAAGAACTGACAGAGAGAGAGGACACTAGTCAGATCACAAGCTGACTCATCCTCTCTCCAAACATCTATATATGGATCTCTCCTCCATGAGATCCGGAGGCTGGAATTTTGATATCGCAAAGAATTGTTGTTGGTTTGAGATTGAGATCATTGGGTGCTTTATGCTTTAAAGGAAGGTGAAGAAGGGATTTCATTTGCTGGGAGGCAGATGCTGGATTGGAACTCTCATGGTTGTATCTCCTCCTGAACCTTGTTATTTCATCAATAAAACTATTTGAGTTTCTCCTACATGCTGATGTGTCTTTGATGTATGATTGCATTAGTATGTTTAGCTTATTTCTAATCCTGAGCTAGTTATGAATATGAATCTGTGTCTTTGTGTAGTTTTCCCCTATTGTGATCTTGCAGGAACTTGGTGAAGCTGGGCGAGCGAGAAGGCAAGTAGCTGGGAGCTCTCAAAGAGAAGAGAAACTGGATCGAGGGACAAACGGAAGACACCGGTTAGTCCATTCTATCTCTCTTCATTCTTAATTCATAAAGGAAGAATACTAGAATAGTTGTTTCTGTTTGTTGCTAAGGCACTATCACACCTTAGGTGGATAGGATCGTTCTGCATAGGGATTTTTCCCCACAACAATGTCGGTGTACGAGGTGTTGTCCTTTTTTCACGAATCTGTGCTAGCAGCATATGGAAATCTAGTAATTCATGGTCGAATTGTTCGCAATAGGGACATGATACTCAAGTTGGATATGTGCAATCCCGCACGTAGTGTCTTGGTCCTCCACAATTGTAACAAATTAGCTGTCCTTGACCCCTTCCTAGTCCCATTCTGCCCCGTCCTTGGAATCCCCTGCTCGCAAATGTTTCAACTGGATTTTGACCTCATCCCACAGTTTGTATTCGGTAGGAAAATGCCTGATCCACCAACATTCGGCAATCTCTATCCTTGTGACCCAACAATCTACAAAAGTTGAAAATGAGCTACTGGGGGGTTAATTGTATTTCAGCAACAGGTGGCAATTATCCATGTTGTGTTTTCCTCATACTTGACAAATTGTGCACCAGAGTGGGGTGATCACGCTCAGCCTTTCTTGTGCCTCTGGTCGCAATGGTGCTGGTCCCCCATGACCACAAGGTTTACCGCGACTAGACAATGGTCTTTATCATGTCCCTAGCCCCTACACTTGATGCACCAAACTTCTTCCCGAACTTCCAGTGCCTGGTCTTGTTTTAAATTTTGTATTTCCAAACATAAATTTTGGACCTACACTTGGATTTGTTGAACTCCCAACCCTGGGTCCTGCACCGGTGTTTTGTGCAGCCACATTGTTGCCTCTAGCGCTTCTACTAGGGTTGAGATATTTTGTTGTGACAAATTTGATTTCATATATGGCGTTAATGATGTGATAAATCAAGCTCGGTGATGTGCATCCGTCAAGGTCATGTTGGCTTCGTGAATAGTGATTTTTAACCTCTGATCAAGATCCCACAGAGTCTCACCAGGCATCATCGTGATTTCTTTGAATCCTAGGACCGACTACGACTCTGATTTTGGCCAGCTAAACTCCTTTCTTAACTCCATGTAGATGTCTGTTATCCCCGCCATTGGGTTGATGCTTGAATACTTCATATACCATGTTAGCGCTCAGTCTTACAGTGTGCTGACTAATATGTCTTTCTTGATATTATCATTTGTGATCTATTGTGCGTTCCATACTAAATTCAATACAAACCAAAACTTTTCTAGATCTTCACTTCCTGCTCCCTTGAATACTGGTAACTGGATGGCGCTTGCCATTACTACCGTCTTGATCCTTCGTCGCTCTTTCCTCTAGCATCCCTGCCTTTCACACTAGACACCCCTTAGGTAGATCCCGGTCTCGCAATGAAACCATTTGTTGGCTTATATGGGCTTGACCCAGGTTCGGAATAATTATTTAGCCAAACAAATCCCACGGCTATTGGCTCTTTTGGCAACAACCCATAAAGCACGGACTGAGGTCTCACTCGAGGTAGCAGGGGAAGGTTCTAGAACCAAGTTTTTGCACCCTAGGGATGTCTTGGATGTGGGTTGGGGCTCGCGCACTATGCCAGATCCGTGCAAATTAGACTATCCTAATCACGCTTAGTACATATTCAGACACTTATTACTGGTTTGATCTAGTCAAAGAGGTCTTTAAGCAAACATTTATTACTTTTGATTACTTTGTGCATCAAGATTAACCCAGTTCACATGTATTTAAACATAGCAAATGTAGAAATCACAATAATTCATTTATCATAAAAGGGTGAAGATGCAATTAGCACAGAATTCAGAAGAAACTAATATTTGTTATCAATTTTCACCAGTACATCCAGATCCACCCTGCGCACTCAGCTACAGGGGTCTGCGAACATAGCTACGAACTTTCCAGTCCTCTAGGCACACAGCTGTAGAGCCTCTACCTTCTACCCTAGTCCCTGGACTTGGACTTACAGATGCTTTCAAGCTATTTCCTTTCAAAACCCATTATGTTCCATCTTTCCCAAGAACTTCTTTCCCTCATAGAGCCCCGTTCTATTTATACTTTCCCTTGGCCCGAGATCCCTCTGCAGGCCGACTCTATTTCTATTTATTTACATTATTTTTTGGCGAACTACCCTTTGGCTCAACCTACTATAGTTCGCGCTTCGTGCTTTTCGTAGAGTCTTTTACCCTAATATTACCCACAATTCTAGGCTTCGCACCCCATACTTATTTTGCGGGGCTTGCGCTACTCAACACCAATTTATCATTGGCCTGATCATAAAGAAGAACCAAATCACCTTTAGCAAAAGTGCGAGAAATTATTTGGTCAAAATGAGCTTTGACACGTTTCTTTTGAGCTTTGATGACCATCTACTAGGTGTAAGGGCATGGGTGGGGCATACTATTACGATTGAAAATCTGGCATTCATGGCATTTTTGAACAATTAGAATAAAATCTTTGAAGATAGAAGGCCAGAAATAACCGGAGTGGAGAATTTTCTGAGCGTTGGCGTAGCCTAACATGTAACCACCACAGGCACCAGAGTGGCAATCATTCAAGACTCGTTCAACCTCTTCTAGGGAGATAGACCTACAAAGAACAGAGTCCACACTGACCCAATACAATGTATCACCAAGGATCTGATAGGGTTGGGACTAATGCCAGATGCGACACTGGCTGGATAGACAAAACTCAAATAGGAAGGTTTGGGTTTGAAGATAAATGATAATATCTCCATACCACAGGTCAAGAGTGCTGATCAGAAATAGAGTTTCATTAGAAATTTTCTTAGTAAATCAATAGAAGTGCTTGCAGACAGAAGGTCACATATTAATTCAACAAAAATGAGTGATTTCTTTGATTTGGTGGCAAAAAACTCCAAATAAAACTCTTGCAGGATAACGACCCATTTGGAGTAATTTCCCCCCAGTAACTGACAAGTTAGTATATAGGTCATGGGATTGCAATCGGAAATCATTGTGGTATTCTGTAAAAGGATATAGTGTCAAAATATTCGGACAACATGTACTACTGCCAAGGCAAGCTTCTCAACATGGGCATATTGAGACTGAGTATTGAGAAGATTTTGGCTTAAATAATAAACCACGTGCTCATTCCCATCGTCGTCATCCTGAACTAACACCATAGCAATAGTAGTATCAGTTGCTGCCAAGTACAGGAAATAATCGCGTCGATAATCAGGGGGATATAGTAAATGAGTACTGATAAGCGTGTCTTTCAAAGCCTCAAAGGATTTTTGGCAAATTCATCCCAAATGAAAGGGATCCCTTTCTTAAGTAAGCAAGTAAAACCCTTGGCGAGTTCAGCATAATTAGGAAGAAATCAATGGAGAAGGTTAGCCATTTCTTGCAGACTTTGCAATTGCAGCAATGAGGTAGAGGGGGCAATTTGAAAATGGCCTCAAATTTTAAAGGATTGATCCGAATACCTTCGCGGGACACCACAAAACTTAAGATTCGACCAGATTCAACACAAAAAATGCGCTTATGCGGATTGAGACGGATGTTATAATTCTGACATCACAGAAAGATGGATCTTAAATGATCTGTATGGTCATGAAGCTTAGCAGAATGGACTGGTAATTCATCAAGGTAAGGCTAAACAATGTGTCAAATATCGTGAAACGCATAAGACATTTCTCTTTAGAAGGGAGAGCCAACGTTTTTTAAACCGAAAGGAAGATTGTTATAATAAAAAGTGCCCCAGGGATAGAAAAAATCCATTTTATGTTGATTAGTGGGTGAAATGTTGATCTGGTTGTAACTACAAAAACCATACATGAACAAGAAAATCTCACTCTCGACACACTCATCAATGATCTAATCAATAAATGGAGTAGGATAATTGTATTTTAGACATGCGCGATTGATATCGCAATAATCAACACAAACAAAGATCATGCCTTGCTTTTTAGTAACAGGGACAATGTTGGACACCTGATCTGTCAATGGGATGGGATAAATAAAACTGCTTTTAAAAGATTCTCCACTTCTTCTTTAATAGCAGCAGCCTTTCGAGGATGCACAACGAGAATTCATTGGTGAACATGCTTGGCACCAGGATAAGTAGATATTTCATCCACCACTATTGCTAGATCAATACCAAGCATTTCCTCGTATGACCATGTGAAGATGTTTCAAAATTCTTTAAATAGTTTATTGTAAACCTTGATCTCATATGGAGAACAGGAAACCCAAATATGAATGTTCTCAACAATTCCAGGTTTAATGGAAATGTCAAGAGGCATAGTAGTAGTGATGTTTCCCATATTATCTTCTGACAGGACTTCATGCACTAGGACAGGTGTTTGAAGTGGAGGTGTGGGGCAATGAGAAACAAATGCTTCAAGACATGAAGGCATCTCACCAAGCCTGGGAAGAAATGAAGAATGATGATGGAGACCATTCCAAGGAGTTTCATCCAGAGACATGACCTCAACGATACTCTTGTCATTGGGGAATGTCTTGTTCAAAGGATCCAAATAATCCCAAGAACCAAGCCAAGGAGATGCCACATAAGTGTTGAGGTTCATACCAAAAATAATATGACTTTCTGAAGCATCCATCGAAGTTAAGACAATTTCTTGATAATTTTGCTCCAATGGACTCAAAGGCGTAGAATCGCCAAATGAATAAATTTGATCTAGGGTAAGAATAATCCAAGGATCCATAGAAACCAAGATCATATTGATTGAAGTAACATTCAGAGGTGGGAGAGTAAAATTACCCATTAAAGAAGAGTATTTGAAGAGACCTGCCCCCACACTCTCATAAGGAATCTTAGTATCTCCTACATAAGGGACGTTGTCGTTCGATGAACCAGAAGAGAAGAAAGACACTTGGTCATCAGTGACAATTTTTCTTTCATGAGGAAAATGAAGCACCTAGAACAAAGAAGAAACCACACAAAACATAGCATGGGTCAATCTTCGCCCGAGAAGAAGGTCGTAGTTGAGATTTTCATCTACAACTTCCACTTCTAATTCAATAGTCTTTCCTTCTAATGTAATCGACAAGTTCATGAGAATACTGTATGGACGTGAGCCTCTACCACCAAAGGCCTCCAAGGTGTTCAGGGACTAGTTCAGAAAAGGAGAGCCAATGGCCTTCCAACATGAAAGAAACATGATGCAGTTGGAAGCAACTTCATCAATAACATTCTGACGAATTGTCTTTCCTCTAGTAAGAACCTGTATCAGAAAATCAATCTGATGAGGAAGACAAGGAACATGGTTTTCAAGATCAAAGGTAATCAGAATCGAATCGACAAGATCAATAGCACCTATAGCACACAACAATGACTTTCGCTGCATTAGACAGGTTGAAGAAGCTCCAAGGTAGACATTGTCAAAGGTGCTTGAGATAAATCCTCAACAATATTGTAGTGTTGTGAAACTCTAGCATTCGGATTATAAGATGATTTCCGAAGTACACCCTTGGGAGGTAGTCAAATTACTAACTCATTATTAGGGTGCTCAATATGGAGCAGACCAAAACTAGATGGAGTAGAGGTAGAAGGTATATTAGTGACTTCTTTCTCCACCATCTGCTTATGCGTCGTTTGATAGTCCTTTGTTCGAGTAGCAACCGAAATATGTGATGAACCTTGCATCATGGAAACTTGGGAACCAGAGGAGGCAGAGGATTGTGGTTGGTCTACCAACTGCATCTACTGAGATGGAAAAGGTTCTTTTGTAATAGCTGGATTCCCTTTCAACAAGCGGTTAACTTGAGAATGTCTCGGACAACCCTTGGTGTAATGATCTTCCTCAAAGATAAGGCAAGGATATTTGGGCTTCCTCTTAAAATCATCATCAGCGGATGATTTAGGTGGATCCTGTTTTGGGGCATTGAATTTGGCTTCACCTTTGCCCTTTTTCTTACCTTTAGAGGCCTTATCTACTGCGGTAGACTGAACCGCATGTACCTTAGAGGTTTTACCATGACTTGATGAATTTTTCAAAGGATTATTGGAACCTGTGTTTGAAACATATTTCTACTTCGAGGAATATTTTGTGGAAGTCTGAGAAATGGAACCAATTACACCATCAACAGGTGGTACATCATGAGACTTCTGTGTTTTCAGATCCGAAGATGGTCTTGGAGCATCAGGCAACATCTCATACAACGTGCTAGATTGCGAATAGACTAACTCTAGAATCTGAGCATGGGCAATAGCTTTCTCTTCAGTAACACATCCACCCATAGTTATATCCTTATCAATCTTGTTAACGAACGATTCCATGAACCACTCAGTCAAAAAATCATCAACAATCTCGAATTTGATGAGGCGACACCGACGTCTCCATTCATGGATATGATCGGAAATGTGGGTCATGGTATCTTGATTAAGGGATGTGAGAAAAATGAGTTACAGTTTCATACTAAACTGAAATTAGAAGTGGGTGAGGAAGCCCATAGATATAGAGCTAAAGTTATAATAGGTAGCTCGAGGCAACTCGATATAACATTTTATGCCAACACGTGTTAAGGTTCTTTGAAAGAGGCGAAGACAGATAGAATCTTCAACATATGAATTTGAAGAGCACCATAAGTGATATGTCATCGCATGGGCTTGCAGGTCCTTTTTATACTTTCCTTCGAATTTGGGGCAATCGCTTGGAATTTTAGTTGGAACCAAAGGCCAGTAAGGCGAATGAAAAATAGGATCATTTGTGATTCGTGAGATATCGGGAAGCTCCAACGTAGCCAAGAAAGGAAATTTCATGTTGAACGACATATAGGGTCTTTGACGAAACCCAAATTGTGGGTTCCGACTTTGTTGGTAGGATTTTTTTCTCCACAGTGGAGGATTTTTTCCATATGTTATTTGATTTTTCCCCCGTTGAGGGTTACCCTGACCATAAGGTGGATTTTGTTCAGGGTAGTTTTATATTGACTTACCATAGGTCGTTGATAAGCATTGTATGTGGCATATGGGTTGTAAGGTTATTGAACCTGTTGACCCTGAACCTGAAGAGATTAACCCTGTTGTTGCAGAGGTTGACCTTGGGCTTACAAGGGTTGTCCTTGTTGATACACATATAAAGCTTGTTGTTGCAAATGTTGACCTTGTTGCTGCAAAGCCTGACTTTGTTGCTGTAAAAGGACCTTGTTGTTGCAAAGGTTGGCCTTGTGAGTAAAAATGTTAAGTAGACTACTGAACAAACTGAGTTTGCTACTGCAAAGGCTGCTGAGACTGCAGCAAAGGTTGCACCTGTTGTTGTAACAGTTGCCCTACTTGTTGCAATATTTTCCCTTGCTTTTGCAAAGGTTGTCCTTGTTGCTGCAAAGGTTGTTGGACAATTCCTTTGGATATACCCTGTGGTTATTGATAATTTCCGAATTGAATCTGACCATATCCACCAAGAATAGAGGATTGACTAGGTTGGAGATAAGCTCCCACTTGAGGAATGTAAGATGGATTAACCAACGCTTGAAAACCATATGGGACATAAGCCTATTGGAGTGGAATCTGAGCCATATAATTTTGTTGATATTGGATGTTACCTAACCCAGATGGACCAACAGGGTTAGGAATACCACCATAATAAGGTTGATTAACTCCAACCATGTGAGTTTGTAATCCACTCACATTGATTTCCCCTAACACAAGAGGATTATTTGGATCTTACCCTCTAGGTGGTGGTACATTCTATCCACTTGACAGAGGGGTAGAAAAACTAATTGAAACCTGACCTAAAACAATCAGTTGCAGTGGAAGGGTCGGTTAAAATGATGAGACAGGCTATGATGGAATCGTAGGTTGAACAAGAATTGTTGTGACAACAATTTGTACAGAAGTTCGAGAGGTCATGTTCGGAATGAACAGACTAGATGCAGGCATAGCATTTGAAGACCAAATGGTATTTTGATACAATGACGAAGCGCCAGGAGTACCCTAAACTAACTGAGCTAAGGTTGTATAACTAGTTGGAAACATGGGTCCACTAGTTTTAGAAAGGGTGAGAGATGGGTCTCTTCCTATAAAAGGAAAGCCTTCTGGAGGAAATTCATACCCTTGTTCATAATAAATATTATGAGTATGGGTAATAGAAACTTCTGAATGACCTAGAGACGAGGTTTGGATTTCACCTTGTGACTCCATAAATTGAAACAATTGGTGACAAGGAACTCGAGATGTGCAAGCAAAAAACTCCAAAGGAATACCAGGCCGATTGTAAGGACTGTAAGGATGCTGAGGAGATATCACAACAGAATCGAATAACGGATTCAATGGGTAAATAGCAAGCCTTTGCGGACTCTCAGGGGTCTGAATAGGATTATCTTGAGTCTCAAGATCATATTCTTGAGGGGACCAGGAATCCGATGGAGGTGGACGAGAAGACAGGGGTTGGATATTTGGAATAATCCCAAGTTCAAAACCTTGATCTTCAAGTGACTAAGGAAGCTCTGGATGAACTCCTTGGGAGGACCCTTCAGTATCAGACAATGAAGGGGAACTATGAGATGAACTCAATGGTTCAGCCATAATGACTTCCTCTCAAGAGAAGAAAAGGAAAGAAGATTCATTAAGGGCTTTATTAACAATCTTGAAATTAACAAGGAATTTCTCAATATTGGTCCAAGAAGCAACTACTTGGGTTCGACATGTTTATCATGGGAGGTTATTTTTAGAAACAAAAACTTTTCCTTTTCATCTTTTAAGTGTTGAGAAAAGGGCGAAAAGGTGACTCTAGATGCTTTGGATGGTTTAGCGAGCTTGAGAGGACAAGTGCTCAACGATATTTTCAAATTTAAAGAGTCAGAAAAGATCGAAATGACCACTCAGGTAACTCTAGGAAAAAGAGTACCAAGTAATCGTGAACTGCAATATACACCTCAGCAAATAAATTTACCAAGGACTTGACGTACATGCAGGAAATATCCCCAAATGTTGTGTTCAGTGTATCATGTTTACAGGGTGGCAGACTCAACTTCCTATGGATAAAGGATTGCAACCTATGAAGGTCTCCCTTTATATACTCGACGGTACGAGGAGCACAAGTTTGTGCTAGCACTGTCTAATGCAAAAGCAAATGACAACTGCTAAGTTTTATAGATGCCAGAACACATCTCTAGCCTAGAACACTAAGTATGGATGTTAAAGTTTCAAATGATCCTTAGATTAATTGATAGATTTTAAAGTTGATATTGGAATTATGTTTTGAGTTCAAGGCCTTAATGATGTTACCTGTTCCTAAAATGCAACTAGATGATGAAATGAAATCCTTTCATTCAATGAAAGTCGTCTATGTAGGAATAAAATCACCCAAATCATGCATCAAACCAATCCAAAAGTGCATCAATGACAATTTTCAAATGCTAAATGCAAAACATGAAATCTAATCTTTTATATTATAAGCAAATGCAATGCCAAAACAAAAACCTTAATTTATAATGATGATTTTTTCCTTTTCACTTTAGTGCAATTAATGAATCTAGTTCAAAAAAGTAAAAGAGAATGCAAGCAAGCCAAAAAACATGAAAATCTCTTTCACATTAATAATTTGAATGCAACACAAAATGCTTAAAAAACTATTGAAAAGATAAACACTTTCGCTTTCGCTTTTCAAAACACAAACTCAAAGCAAACACTTCCTTTTGATTCATGTGAGACAATCGATTTGTAATCTATTGTTTATCAAATGGAACTTAAGTGGCTTTCACAGTATCTACTCAATCCGACACTAATGAAAGCACCTTAAGACACAAGAACCAAAAGTGATTTTCAAAGGATGCCTAAACACACAAAAGACTCTTTAACATCGGTAATTGATCTCTGATGAGAAGACCAGCAAGTGGATGAAGGATGACCTAGAAGACCAAGAAACCCTAAAAGGCTTAATCAAACTTCAAGCACACTTAAACCAAGTTAAGAGGTGATTGTAAAAAGACAAGAAAAGAGTCAACTAATAACACACTAGTAAATCACTAGGAGAAGGTAAAAAGAACTAAAAATTAGAAGACAAACCCTAAATTTATTTAACTTCTGCTATCATCGCACCTGTTAATAGAAAAGCAATAATCATCACTACTATAATAACAAAAATATGTGATATCGTTGTGACTATCATGGAAAAAACACAATGGGCAAAAAAAACAAAGAAAGAGCACAAAAACTTCAAGAACATCTCAAATTAACAACCTTCAAGCATTTACCAGAAAGTGAGAATATAGACAAGCAATGAAGTATGGGAATGGATGGTTGATAAAACTTATCAAAAGACAAGGTGAAGAATTGGAAGGAAAGGATCATATGCTCCCCAGCGGAGTCGCCATTTTTTTGACAAGGTTAATCCTCTCTGTGGATAGAGACGATCCCTCTAGCTCAATGAGTGGGTCTAGCAACTGAAGTGACAATCAACTAGACATCTTCCTAGGTTACAATTGAAAAAAAGAATGGAGGAGATGGCCTACCTTTTTCTGATGCTATTCCAATTTCCTTTGTTGAGGACCCTGAACCGCTTGTGTCACGGGCTTGTTCCTTCTTCTCTCAGTGTTTATGCACCTACACAAGTGATCAAGACACAACAAGGCATGCCAAAACAAATAGAAAATCCAATAGCAACCTACTTAAGTGATCAAGCAATGTCAAGCTAAATGGTACATGAACTTATACATTTTGGGAATATGAACCAGCAGTTGTGTATTATTAGAAAGTAAATGGAATCTTACAAAAAAAGCCTTGATGTTGACAGGCTCTTTCTGAGTGGTAATCCAAGTCCAAGCTAATAAATCTCCAAGAATTCCTTCTCCAAGTCAAATGAATGGCCTCTAGGCACAATCTTAGCATAAGAGTGAAAATAGACATAGACAAACCATTTTGGAATGGGAGAGGATGAATTTATAGGCTGGGAAAGGGATTTAGGACCTCTCCAAAGATAAGATTAGGCCCTCATATCAAGGAAGTAGCTCATAGGGATAAGAACAAGAGGCCAAGTTGGGAGGATTCGACCTCATGTATGCCAAACAACCTCCAGCTCGTCGCTTTGGAAGCTTCTAGATCACAAAGCTTCTCATCCTTTTTTGGATCATCATAGGTATGTAAGGGAATAGAGTGATGCCATCATTGGTCAAGCACATTCCAAAATGTGACCATCGTTGTTTTAAGTCTTATAAGAGCGATGATTCTCATTTTAGGGTTTCAAGAGTTATTTCTTCGGGGAAAGCTCAAGTCATTTTCCAATCAAATTTTTAGGATGAATTTGAGTTGTATACATGAATGAGTAAGCTACATAATGGTCATGTTTCAGGCACTTCGGGTTATGTCACAGGGAAGTGCAGGAGGTGTGACAAAATACTGTGTAACGACCAGTTAAGAAGGAATTCTTGTGTAATATCGTATTTAATGAGCCTCTTGCTTCTCCTCCATTCTTGGATATAATCATAAATGTGGGTTGCCTAGTCTTGGTGGAAATTAGCTAAGAGCTCAGTTCCAGGATCATAACAAATGGACAACTGAAAATGGTTTAAAAGTATGGTAGCCAAATCATCCAATGAAGTGAAGGTGCCCCCTAGGACTTCAATGTACCATTTAGTTGTATTCTTGGTTAGGGTATGTTGAAATAGTCTCAACCTGATTGAATCATCTATCAAGGAGTTCAACGAACACCATAAATGGGAAGTGGTTATATGGTCACCCGGATCTTCACCAGTATTCCCTTCGACTTTGAGTATGTCCAATGAAATTTTGGTTGGAACTATAGGCCAATCTGGGTTGTATCAGATTAGATCATTAGACAACTTTGATAGATCTGGTAAGATTAAAGTTGCCAGGAAAGGTAAGCGTGGAGGACCTTGAGGATTCCACCTGGTTTGGGCATAATTTCCGACATTCTAAAAAGAATACCTTGGATTTGTGAAGGCACCAGGTTGCGTTAAGTAATTCATAGAAAAACCTGAACCATAAGGAAAACCTTATGGTCTAGAAAAAATCGGAGTTTGTCCAACTCCTGCCAAAAGTTTCCATATCCAATAAAATTTCCCCATAGAGAGGTGTTGAATGGAGTAGAGAGCCCTTGGTAAGGTTTCCATGTATTAGCAAAGGGATAAAAACTGTGGAATGAACTCACGGAGGAATACGACATATTCCCCTGTTGGATGAAAGAGAACTGATTCTCGGCTCCAAGTCCGCTAACAGCTAGGTTAGTCCATCCTTGGAAAGGATTATAACTTTGACCTGTGGAGGTAAAAGGTATTGATCCTAAAGGTGGGTTAAAATGTGGTATATGACCATTCCCAAAAGGGAAAACCTAAAAACAAGCTGACCCACTCACCATGGAAGTCATAGACATGGAAGCAGCAGATGGAAAACTTAATGGAACCGAAGGAATTGCGCTGGTAGGCATTCCAAAGGGGAAGAACCAATGTTGGAGGAAAAAGCTTGGGTGCCCCCACTCAAATATGGAATGGATATGGAGCCAAAAATTGCAGTGTTAGGATTGATTGAAGGTATGGAAATTGTACCTCATCCTTGTACTGACAAAGGAGTTTGTACACTAGTAGCACTCATGGTTGAAACCATGCTCCCAACAGTGGCCATCGAAGGAAAATATCGATATAGACCAGGGCTCAAAGGCCTATGGGTCGGAGTCCCGACATATAATAAAATGTCCAAATAATCGGGAGGAAGAGGAGAAGAAGGATTCAAAGGAGACTCGGGGAGTTCTTCAAACTCTATAACATCTTCCGATTGGAAGAGGACCCTAGAAGGGACAATAGTGTTCCTCTCCAAACCTCGATGTACACAAGGTATATTATTTGAATCAATACCTTGAAACAGAGGATCAATAGCCATTGCGTCTACTACCATTGATTGGAAATCACCGGCAAAATTGCTCCTACGCCTTCTAGAAGAAGGCTCAACACTCGTAGGTGATAGCCCAAAAAGCCTCCTAGACCAACCAACTGGTCGATCAACCGCTTTTAATTATTTTAAGAGAACTAATTAAAGACTCAAAAAATTTTATAAAGCTAGGCCAACTAGGAGCAAAGAGAACTCTCTAACAAAGTCCCGAAAAGATACAGTCAATCAAGAAAATTCCAAGTATTTTCACTCTGGATGATGAGGACCAGACACTAAAATACAAGAAAGTGAAATCAAGGACCTTCCAAATATAGTCTGGGATAATCACGGCCTAGGCCTACCAGCGAAGATAACAGAAATAGTTACGCTGACCTCCAAACAAAAGCCTTTGCCAGTGCAAGCACCCAAGATTCTCAAGGGTACCCTCCAGAAGTACTAATGAGTGTGATGCAATGTTTGCCTCAGGTGTCGCAAGATTCTCCTCTGCAGCCACCTATGTGATCCCTAGGAATAACAACTATGGGCACTAGTTCGTATCAAAAGCCGGGTGGAACAGTCTCGGGGTGGGATCCAACAAGTAGGAGAGGGGGTATCTCTCTTCCTTGTCTTCACTCTCCCTCGTGCTTGACTCCCAGTCACGGAGCTTTCCCGGTGTTTCTAACAACACTGGATTTCACTCATTATTCAACATCTATGTTTAATAGTTTGAGTGACCTTGGAGAGTTAACTCTCCACTCAACTATTCCAAGGCCCTAAAGAGCTAGACTTATTGATGTAATTAATGACTAATTAAAAAAAATGTTCTAGTTATTTTTTATTAAGCACTCGATTTTAAAAGGTTGTTCTTTAGGTCATGGGTACAATGAGAGTGAAACTTATGGTGTTTTGACGCAAAAGAAATCAATAGAAACTTAGCTATATTAAAATGCAACTATTTTCTTCAACGAAAAGAGATTTCTACTTGGTTCTACGAAAAACTTATTTAAGAAAAAAAACAAAAACATGCTCCACACACTCAAAATCTAACAAAAAGACTAAAAATTCTTACAATGCAAACTAACCTAATGCAAACTATAATGATGATACAAGATCCTATGAATTCTCATATAAGAAGAAAATGTGTTTCTTTACAAGATTAATAGGCCAACTTGACTAGAAAGAAGGCATACATTCAATGAAAAGTTTCCCTTGAAACCAAGCAAAACCAACTGAAAAAAGTTCACAATTACTCAAAAACAACGAAGAAACCAAAAAGAAAACTGAAAGAAAAAGAAAGGAAAGAACTATGTTTTTGTCTTTTTCTTTTTAAAAGAGCCCAAAGAAATTTTTGAGACCACAAAAGAATACTAAACTTCAAAGACCAAAAAAGAGCATAAAGAGTCCCAAAATTCACAAGTTATGCACATCACTAATGTAATGAAACCTGAAATGATAAAGGACTACAAACTTCCATAAATTGATCCGAACAAGAGTACAAAAAACTTCAGCAAACCAAAGAAGTTCAAGAAAGACTTTGAAGATTTCCAAAGAGGCACTCAAAAACCATGAAAAAAAAAATACGTCAATCAAAAAGGGAAAGCAAAGTAAAGCAATCTGAAAATTGGGTTATAAAAAAAAACTACAATCAGTTTCTTGTTTCATAAAGTTAGAACAACCAAGAAATTCCATGAGAAGCCTTGAACCCAAAGCTCAAAAAGAAACCTTACTAAAAAAGAAAACCCTAGGCTAACTAGGTTTTTCAACAAGAGGAAGATTAGAAATTGAAAACTTGCAAGAAAGCAAAGCTTCACTAACAGTGAATGACCAAAAAATAGCAAATAACACTAGGCAAAAATCTTAATTGGGCCAAATATTTTGAAAAACTAATTCAAAATAAGGTATACGCGATTGTGTAAAAACACAGAAGCATGTATACATGACTAAAATAGAGGAAACTTTTGTATACGCGAGTCTATTTGAAGAAACTAGCGTGTATACGCTACTGTGTCCTTTGATAAAAGTGTATATAAAGATCAATCAAGAAAAACAAAAAATCTAGGCCTGATCCAAAAGATTAGACTTGATGCTCGGGAAGAAAAAAGGTCATAGACACTATAAAAACAATAAACCAACCAAACAAGCCCTAATCAAGGAGAAACAACCTAATCTAGGAAAAACAAGAATGTTTTCCCCAACGGAGTCGCCAATTATGTTATGGGCAAATTCACCCTAGGGTTTTGGGTTGAGAACCCCAACAAAGCGGAGGGCTTACAAAATAGAGAGTCATGCAAATAGGTAGTCTTAATACTTAAACTACTGAAGTAGGAAAAAGAGGTATTACCCAGAGGTCCTACATTTGAGGTCGTTCTCATAGGGTCCAAACCCTCTGTGTCTTCCAATGCTTTAGAACTCACAACTCATTCAAGAAAAGCATATACGACAACAGTAATAGAAAGCATGTTCACGATACAGGTGTTAGGTCATATAAGCATGTAAGAAAATAAGCATTAACATAATATTTCATAAGCAAGTCATAAGATAGATTAATGCATTAAGACCTTAAATATGAGGAACAAAACAACACCTCTTTATTGATGTAAACTAAAGAAAGTACGGAAGAACTAAAACCTGATTCATCCGACGACTCCAAGAGAAACTGTCCTCTGAATCTGTCCTGCTCGGGCCTCAACAATCCTCCTCCATAGGTATACACACGGATGTCATAAAGGGATGAAGGACATATCAGGAAGGAAATAGAGGTTTCCTATGGCTCGGGAGTGCAGAAGGCACAGGGATTTCTTCATACTTGATTAGGGATGTAATCAACTATAATATCAATATCTAATATTTTCTCCTCCTTTAGGCCTTCCCATGGAGGTCTATTTATACTTCTCCAAATTAGCCTTTCAGTTGGAAAACAGTTGGCCCACGGGCTATAGTAGGTGAGTAACAGGTAAAACCTGTATACTCTGCCAAAATTTAAGGAGATTATATATATTTTTTAATTTTTTAATACATATACACAGGTTAAGTATAGACTGACCCATGTGTACACGCTTTTTATACAGGGCAAAACAATGTATGGGATTTAAAACATTGTTTTTTAGAATTTGGACCAAGTCTGGAAGGGAAGGGTTTCCCTAAGCCATTACACAGAGCATCAAATCTACTAAGGGTGTTAAATGGTGCTATAAAATTTCCAAAAGGTACACTAGATCAAGTTACACATTCAAAGGGTGTACTTTGGAAAAATACACCAAATCCTCCTTTCACGACAAAGATAGTCGAGCACATGCGATCCTATATCAAGTCCAATTAGATGTGTTTGGACCGTTCTTGAAAACATCCATGACCAAGCATAGGTATTATGTTATATTTTTTGATTATTTTTCTCATAAATGTTGGACCTTCTTCATGCAGAAGAAATATCAGACGTTTTCAAGTTTTGGGAATTTAAAGCATTGATCGAGAAATATACTGGCAGGAATGTTAAAGATCTCAAGAGTGATAATGATGGAGAGTATGTGTCGAATGATTTAAAAACAAATTGTGCAGAAAAAGGCATTCAATGAGAGCTAACAACACCTCATAATCCACAATAGAATGGTGTAGCTTAAAGGAAGAATAGAAGCATAGTACGAGAAGCATGGGAGATGTTGCATGATCAAGGCCTACCACTACACTTGTGGGTAGAGGCATGCAACATAGATGTTTATTTGCAAAACAAAATCCCTCATCGAATTCTTGCAATGAGTACACTAGAAGAGGCTTTTTCAAGGAAGAGACCAGATGTGGGTCACTTCAAGATTTTTGGTTCATCAATCTACTTCCATGTAATCAAAGATGCACGGAAGAAGGTTGAGCCAACAACAGAGTTGGGAATATTTTTGGGGTACACTGATACACCTCACAACTATCGGGTCTACCTGCCAACCAACAGGATAACATTGGTTCACATGGATGTAAAATTCGATGAAGAGGAGGCCATGAGATGTTCTCTTGAGATGGATCTTCAACTACATGTGGTTGAGGAGATTTTAGCTCCTAAGGAGGAACCTCATATTGATGTGGAGCAACCACATGCAAAGGATCAGGGAGTGGGGACACCCACTCATGCAGATTCTTTCACAAATGGGAAAAATTGAACTAGAGGTATTGACACATTATTGCACGATGCGAGAGAGAATTTCAAAGCACCCAAATCACAACATAGGCAGAGGAGGTCACCAAAGAGGTATACCGGATACATGGCTCTTATGAGCAGATGTGTACAGACAGAGCCATCCTCTTTTGAGGAAGAAATGCAACAACTGGTTTGGGTTGATGCCATGGTTGAGTAGTATGACTCCATTGTTAGGATTAGTGTTTGGGATGTGGTCCCAAGACCAGCAGAAAAGTGAGTGGTGAGTTCCCGATGGATTTACAAGGTAAAGAAAGCAGCAGATGGTAGTGTGGAGAAACATAAGGCCAGGTTTGTAGCCCGAGGATTTTCTTAGGTGGAGGGGATTAATTGTGATGAGATTTTTGCTCTTGTTGCAAGGCACTCATCCATTAGATCCATTATGGAATTGTCAACACAAATGGGATGGAAGATACATCAGATGGATGTAAATACAATGTTCCTTAGTGGCATGATTGAGGAAGAGGTGTATATTGAGTAGCCTAAAGGTTTTGAGACCTTCAACTGAGAGTTGCATGTGTGCCAACTCAAGCGAGCATTATAAGGGTTGAAGCAAGCACCTCGTGCTTGGTACACTAGGATCAATAGTTGCTTCACCAGGTTGGGCTTCACCAACGGTGAATAGGATGTGAACCTTTACCATATTTTGGTTGAAGGTAAATTGTTGATTATTGTTTTATATGTCAACAATTTGATTCTAACATATGATGATAAGTTTACCAAGCCTTGAAATTAGTATATTGCAAGAGATTTTGAAATGAATGACTTGGGTCTCATGCACTACTTTCTGGGCATGGAAGTATGGCAAGGTGGTGAGGAAATTTTTTCTCTCAGGGAAAGTATGCCAACGAGATACTGAAAAAGTTCCACATGAAGAGTAGTAAACCCATGGAGACTCCTCTAGCAAGTAACTAGAGGAAGGAGGATGCTACTTCTGGTGAAGTATTGGAAGCTACTATTTATAGGCAGCTTGTGGCTTCACTCATGTATTTGGTGAACACACAACTAGACATGTGCTATGCATTTAACCAGCTTAGTCAAGTGATGGTTAAGCTGACCAAGTTGCATTTGGGAGGCAACCAAGCATATGTTGAGATACCTTAGAGACACTACTCAGTATAGTTTATGGTACAAATGGATAGAGTGAGTGAAGCTTAAAGGCTTCACCGATGTAGATTGGGCATGGATTCCATCCGATAGGAAGAGCACATCAGGATGGATCTTCATTATTAGGTCAACAACTATTTCTTGGTACAACAGGAAACAAATATTAGTTGCACTCAGTTCAACAGAGGAAGAGTACACGATTACTTGTCAAGCAGCTTGTGAGGCTATCTAGATGAGGAAGAGTCTAGTTGGTTTATTTGGTTAGCAGATGGATCCAATGTGATTTAATATGACAATTAGAGTTGTATCAAAATCTCTGAAAAATCTAGTTTTTCATGATTGGTCCAAGCATATTGATATATGGTATCACCATGTTCTAGATTATGTTCAAAGGAGAATTATGTTGTTGGAGTACATTCCACAAAGGAGCAAGATGCAAATATTTTGACAAAGGCATCGTTAAGATGAAAATTCAAGTTTCACAGAGACATAATCAAGGTAGCTAATAATCCCTTTCTTGTAGTGATGGAGTGTTAAAAATAACAAGAAGAAATTCCAATTTAATTTTTCCTTGAATTAAATTGTGAATTAAATCTAAATTATATTCTCGTAGCAACTTGTAATAGTTAATTAAGTTAAAGTGACTTAATTAACTTAGGAAATTCAATTTGGAAGTCTATCTAGAGTCATGTAGAGTGATCCCTAAATTTTAGCAACCTGGGTTGAGTTCTTTGGAGTTGTAATTAGCTAATTCAATCTAATTGAGTTATAGTCAGTTAAACTAGTTCTAACTATCAGAGGAACTAATAGAGGTCTAGTAGTGGAGTATTTCACCAATACATTACCAATACCTCATCTGAAATGGAGCAGATTAGTAATGTTGTGCTAATTCCCCATTCAAAATAAAACCCAAGATGCTTATCATTTGCTTATCAAGTGCTTAAGGATTCACCATTTTTTCTTAATTAATTGATTCCCATGAGATTTTTTTATGTAAATGTTATAAAAAAATTAACATAAAACATATGATGAACAACAACAAAATAATAGAAAAGAACATCAAAACACAACACACAACACAAAGATTTGATGAGGAGTTCACCCCTCTTGGGCTATGTCTCCTTTGTCCAACTTGCAATGCTTGGGCCTCTCTATTATACTCCAAATTACAACAAAGGTGTGTTTACAATGCTCAAATGCCTCTGAACCATGTCTCAATGAGTTCAGAATAGCCAAAACTACTGGAATTGACTCGTTTTTGTAACCCATTTGGATAAGAAGTAAATAATTTATGACCTATCCCAATTCTCCAACTATTCGTTCCACAAATTTCTCCAAAACTAACAGGAACCCATATTTTTGCTCCAAAATCTGCTATTTGAGCGAAAACTTTTACCGCATGGTGGGCCATAAACTATCGACCGATCTTATCACAAACCGCAATCGGCACATGCTGCAGGCTTATTGTCTGTGAATAAATCATGTGATTTTCGATTGCGATATCGGCGGACCCAACGACACTATAAAATGGAACTGATAAATATATCGCATCTGGGAACTTATCGCAATCGGAGGAGAACTAACGGGTAGTCATAAAATGAGACTTTTTTTCTGCAAAGTGCGATTGCGATCTATGATCCAGCGCATCGCAACCCGGGTACAATGGGGGGCGATTTCCATAGTACTTCCCTTCGTCGATTTGTGATTTGTGACTTATAGCACACAACCCTTCTCTGCTCGGGGCCCGATTCCATAACACCTTTCCGAATGCAACTGTGACTTGTGATATGTTGAGGCCAATGGTGGCTTGCCACTTGGCACCTCCTCATTAGTTGAAGAGCTTGCAACATCATCCAATCCTACTATGTAGACAAGTCAAACTTGAAATTTGACTTGCTCTGACTTCTACATATGAGCTCAGATTTGAGTGTCATTCGCACCGTTGGATTTAGTATGACAAGATCTTTGATCTAAAACTAAGTTTAACAAAATTATGACACTTTGATTTTTGAGCATAATTTTGAGCACCTGATCACTCCTCCCCACTGGAAGCTTTTGGACCCCAAAAGGATCACTCTCTATTGTTAAACGAGTGAGGGTACAGTTCCCTCACCTTCCCCTCTTCAATCCATTTGGCCTTTGATGTATTTGAACCTTTGGACCCACTTGAAGATAATCAACATTTCCCCTCTTTGATGACCTCGTTATTCTGTCAAGTATGGTGTCTTGCTAAAGCTCATCAAGAAAATATGGAGAAAAATATTCAATTAACAGAATCTATACACTTTCTCCTTGATCTTCAATCAAAGGAGGCTCATACAATCTCAAATTTTCAACATTAACAATGCAATAAATTTGCATATATGAAGGAAAATCAAGCTTGAAAGCATTATTACCAATCTTTTCTAGAATTTTAAATGGACCATAACAGATTGTTTTCACATTTTTACCTTCACCTTGGAGCCTTTCCTTGCTAATGTAAAGCCAAACTTCGTCACCTACTTAAAACTAATGATCCACACTATGCTTATCATTCCTTGCCTTATACTTGCATTGACTCTTTTCTAGTTGTTCTTGAACTGTTTGGTGAATCCACTAAATTTTCTCAATGAATTTCTTTGCTCTGTCTATGTCACTATGTCCATCTACAGCTACATCTTTCTCAAAGATGAAATCCAAATGCGATTTAGGAAAATAACCAATACATGTCTCAAAAGGCGAAGTTAGAGTAGAAGAGTGTTTTTCTCGGTTGTAAGCATGTTGAATATAATGCAACTATTCATCCCACAACTTAGGATGTTTGATGCAATATCCTCTTAGCAAATGAATAATTGTCCTATTAACCACTTCAATTTAACCATTTGTTTTCGGATGGAAGGTTGTACTATTTTCCAACTTGGTGTCCTTCAAGTTCCTACATTTGACCAAAAATTCCCAACAAATAGGGAATCACGGTCACTTACAATAGAAGTAGGTAATCCAAAATGAACTCTTACATTTTGAAAGAAAATTTGAGTTGTTTATTCAATTGTAATTTTTTTTTTACAAGGCATTAATATGCACATATTTCTAAACCTATCCACAACTACGTACAAATAATCATGGCATTTTCTTGATAAAGGAAGACCTCCTACAAAATCCATAGAAACACTCTCCCATGGATGTGAAGGCACTGGAAGTGGTGTGTACAACCCTAGTTTCCTATTACTAGGCTTACTGGGTGCACATAATGAACAACCTTTGATAAAACGTGACATTTTTTCAAGCATAAAAGGCCAGTAAAAATACCTCTGAAGATTTTCCACTATTTTACTTACAATGAAATGTCCAGCAAAACATAATGATTCTTAACTTAAAGGGATACATTAACAACCAGTGTAGAAAGCATATCATTAACTCTATTATAAATACCTTTCTTGTACTTGATTATCAAATGGAATTGTTGTAAGAATCCCATCCAACGAAAGTGACTTGATTGCTACAATTTTGTTTGAGATTGCAGATATATCAAAGATTGATGATCGGTGTGAATAATGGTTTCTTTTCCCATTAAGTAATTCTTCCATTTCGTCACACTTTTCACCAATGCATAAAGCTCTTTATCATATGTTGGACAGTTAAATAAAACACCATTAAAAACATAAGAATGAAATGAAATGGGCTTACCATGTTGTAAAATAACTGCACCCATGGCATAGTCACTTGCATCTGTTTGTATTTCAAATGGTTGTTTCAAATCCGGTAATGCTAAAACTTGGGCTGAACTGATCTTTTGTTTTAAAGCATCAAATGCTTTTTTTGTTTTCCTCCCCACTCGAAGACAACCTTCATACTGGTCAAAGCATGTAATGGAGTTGCTATGGAAGATAAATTGACAATGAACTTCCTCCAATATTGTGCTACTCCTAGAAAACTCCTTACTTTTGTGACTGATTTGGGTATTGGCCAATTCACAATGACCGAAACTTTAGAGGGGTCAATCTTCAGCTCACCTCCTCCAACTATGTGGCCCAAATACACTAAGGAAGTTTTCCCGAATTCACGTTTAGACATATTTAGAAATAAGTGTTCTTTTTTTAGGACATCCAACACTTTCTTCACATGCTTGACATGCTCTTCTCATGATTTGCTGAATATCAAAATATCATCTAAATATATAATTACAAACTCATCAAGAAAGGATATTAAACATCATTCATAACTCTCATGAATGTAGCTAGAGCGTTGCAAAAAATAAAAGGCATAACCAGCCACTCAAACAATCCCTGTTTGGTTTTAAAAGCAGTCTTCCAAATATCCTCCTCAGCTATTCTGACTTGATGATATCCACTTCTCAAGTCTAATTTAGTGAAATAGTTTTCATTCTTCAACTGATCTAGCAAATCATCTATTCTAGGTAGTGGGTATCGATTCTTTGTGGTAATTTTATTCAAATCTCAATAATCTGCACACATGCGCCAGGTTCCATATTTCTGGTGTACCAAAACAATTGGTGAACCACATGGCAAAGTAGAGGGATGAATTACACATTTATCTAACAATTCCTGGACTTGTTTCTTAATTTCTAAACTTTCTAGAATTGACATTCAATACATATCGATATTTGGGAGTGGACAGTCTTGTTGTAGCTGAATTTCATGTTGAATTCCTCTTTTTTGTGGCAATCCCTTTGGTTCTTGAAACACATCTCCATATTGATTGACCACATCAACCAATTCGGCTTTCAGCTTCATGTCACAACCTGCAAAGGATTCACGCTTTGTGTCATTCTTCTGCTTGATCATAAGGAGCATGAGATTCTTTTTGGAATTGACCACTCGCTTCATTTTCCCTATGCTTGCTAAAGAAATATTAAACTTTCTATGATGGGCTCTCACAATATACTCCACTCCATCTTTGAACAAATTATATTTGTTCTCAAATCTATAAAAAAACGGCTTTCCAGTCATATAGATACAGGTTTCCCAACACAATTCCAAAAATATATAGCGGCACTACATCTAATTTGACTTCATAAGATGAAATTAGCAGTAACAACAAACCTGAAAAACACATTTCCTTGTGACCTAGAGATTTGTATCCTTGGTTATCCAACCCAATGGATACAGTTTATGATGAGGCACAGTTTCCAAACTCAACTTCTTGATCAAGTCTGTAGAAATTAAATTTGTTTGGGTCCACTTTCAAACAACGTATCAATCTTAGTGTGTTTGGAAATAACTTTGATATGGAACAGACTAATTATGTTTTCTTCATTTGAAGCATTGTTGGAGTTATTTCTATGCTGGTGCTTGCCATGACTTCCTCTTTGCTTGTTTTTGCCATGACTTTTCCTTTAGTGACTGTGGTTGCAATCTTTGTTTCATCACCTAAGTTGGAACCCAAGTCTTGTTGTACATCAGTATTTGTCTTCTCTTTCGCTTTATTGTTAAATTTCTTCGGCCTTAATTTAGGATGAAGCTTCCAACAATGTGCTTCATCATGGCCCTCTTTGGAAAAATCCTTGCACACGAGTTTCTCCCCTTCTTTCTTAACAGAGCCATTTTTCTTCTGCTTTCCTTTATATTTCTTTCATTTTTCACCACTCTGGAATGGCTTCTTTTTGTACATTTTTCCCTCTTGCTTTGAGGTGTGTATCTTGAACACAAACCTCATCAAGATTCATGGGATTAAACATAAGAATGGAGTGTCGAAGATAGCTATGAAAACTTCCTATGTATTTCAACAAAGTATCTTGTGACTGCAAGTATACTCCTAGCATAAGAGCTCTTCTCCTAAACTCTTGAGTATACTCTTGCATATTTTGAACTTTTAACTATCTAAAATTTTGCTAAATCATGATAGCTTTTTGCATATGAGCTAAAGGGTAGAATTTCCTTTTTATAGCAGCAATGAGATCATACCAAGTAATAGAGATCTTACTATGTTTTTTGATATTGTCTTGAGTACTTTCTTCCCACCAAATGAATGTTGCACACTCCATTCTCAATGAAGCCAACTAAATTTTGATATCATGCTCTTGAAGGTTTTGAATCCTGCAATTGACCTCCAACTAAAAAATCCAATCATCAAGCTTCTCTGCATTCACTTCACCATTATACATGGGAAACTCAAATTTAATATCAAATTTTAGAAAAGGTGATTTACTAGTTCCTTTGGAAGAATGATGATGAGTATGAGTAAGGGTTTTATTAGTGGAATTGTGTGAAGATGCTTGTGAAGAAGAAGATGAAGAAGATGGTGGAGATGGTGGAGGTTTGCATCCATTCCCATTACCTCCTTTTTCATTACCTTTTTTTTCCATTACCTTCTCCTGAAGAACCTTCTCCATTGGGAGGTTTGGAACTTTCTCCTTGAAATCTGCTATTCCTCTCTTCATAAATGACCTTAGCCATCTCAGCCATATCAAAAAACTCGTTTCTGAATGCTCTTTCATCATCGTTCATCGTAAGTTCTCCTTAATGAGACATGGTCTTTGAAGACTCAACTGTAAGTTCTACAATTTGAGGATGTACTGGTGTATAAGACTTTGGAAACCTTGCGCTTCTTCCACTTGAGCCAACTAGAGGGTTTTCAACTGGCTTCCATTCTGCTCTTTTGAGTTTTAACCTTGTTAGCATGACACAAAACTAGCAAACAATACTCCTTCTTTGCACAAGAAAATATAGTAAGCAAAAATCAGTGCTCTGATACCAACTTGATTTGAAATGGAGCAGATTAGTAATGTTGTGCTAATTCCCCATTCAGAATAAAACCCAAGATGCTTATCATTTTCTTATCAAGTGCTTAAGGATTCACCATTTTTCTTAATTAACTGATTCCCATGAGAGTTTCTTATGTAAATGTTATAAACAATTTAACACAAAATGTTGAACAACAGCAAAGTAACAACAAATATCATCAAAATATGACACAAAACATAGAGATTTGATGAGGAGTTCACCCCTCCTGGGTTATGTCTCCTTGGTCTAGCTTCCAATGCTTGGGCCTCTCTATTATGCTCCAAATCACAACAAAAGTGTGTTTACAATGCTCAAATGCCTCTGAAACCTATCTCAATGAGTTCAGAATAGCCAAAACTGCTACTCTTTTTTGCAACCCATTTGGATAAGAATTGAAAGTTATGACCTCTTCGAGTTCTCCCGTTATTCTTTCCACAAATTGCTCCAAAACCGATAGGAACCCATATTTTTGCTCCAAAATCCACTAACTGAGCAAGAATTTTGTAGCGCGGTGGGGCATAACCTATCGGTTGATCTTATCACAAATCACAATCGGCAAGTGCTGCGGGCTTATGGTCTGTGAATAAAACGGGTGATTTGCGATTGTGATATCAGTAGACTCGACAACACAATAAAATGGAACTGTTAAATATATTGCATCCGGTAACTTATCACAATCAACGGGGAACGAACAGGAAGTCATAAAATGGGACTCTATTTTCTGCGAAGTGCGATCCATCGCATCAAAACTAGGGTACGCTGGAGGTCGATTTTCATAGTAATTCCCTTCGCTGATCTGCGATTTGCGATTTATCACATCGCAACCCTTCTCTGCTCAGGGACTGATTTTGTAACACCTTTATGCCTGCGACTATAATTTCCGATATGTTGGGGCCAATGGCAGCCTGCCACTTGTTGCCTCCTCATTCGCTGAAGACCTTGCCACATCATCCAATCCTGCCATCTAGACAAGTCAAACTTGAACTTTGACTTGATCTAACTTCTGAATATGAGCTCTAATTTGTGTGGCATTCGCATCATTGGATTCAGAATGACGATCTCTTTGATCTAGAGCTAAGTTTAACTGAAAATTTGATTTTTGATCATAATTTTGAGCACCTGATCACTCCTCCCCATTGGAAGATTTTGGACCCCAAAAGGATCACTTTCATTTGTTCAACAAGTGAGGGTACAGTTCCCTCACCTTCCCCTCTTCAATCCATTTGGCCTTTGATGTATCTGTACCTTTGGACCCACTTGAAGATAATCAACATTTCCCCTCTTTGATGACCTTGTTCTTCTATCAAGTATGGTGTCTTGCTAAAGCTCATCAAGAAATTGTGGAGAAAAATATTCAATTGACGAAATTTGTACACTTTCTCCTTGATCTTCTATCAAAGGAGGCTCATACAATCTTTAATTTTCAATATTAACAACGGAATAAATTTGCATATATGAAGGAAAATAAAGTTTGAAAGCATTATTAGCAATGTTTTCCAGAATTTTAAATGGACCATAATGGATTGGTTTCATCTTTTTACCTTCACCTTGAAGCCTTTCCTTGCTAATGTAAAGCCAAATTTCATCACCTACTTGAAACTGATGAACCACAAGATGTTTTCATGCCTTTCCTTATACTTTCCTTGACTCTTTTCTAGTTGTTCTTGAACTGTTTGGTGAATTAACTAAATTTGCTCAATGAATTTCTTTGCTCTGTCTATGTCGCTATGTCCATCTATAGTTTTTTTTTTTTTTTTTTTCTCAATTGGACTAATTCTATTATTCAAAAATATGGTACAAGATGATACAATCAAGAGAGACAATAAACCGACCACCAGAAATGATAGGACTATCAACCTCGGTTCTAGAAAAGGAGTGAAACAAGCAAGAAGCTAGAACATATTGCTGGAAGCAAAAAGACTGACTTCTACCCAAAATGGGCAAAAGCCTCAACACGAAGCTTTTTCCCTTTCCTTTTTTTGACTTCGACCCAACCATCCTGGGGTGAATGAGTAATGACAACTTGAAGATTTGGGGGGATCTCCACAAGGGGGCCCTCCTTTTCTGAATCAGAGGAGGAGTGCATATGGACGTGTTTTTGGGAGATGGTTGGATCGGAGGAATGCGCTGGACGATCGGTGGAAGGGACCACGGAAGGATGGGCTTGATCCAATTCTGCATCGCTACCTTCATCTTTAGAGCTAGAGGATTCAGAATCCACAATTGGAGGTGGACAAAAAGGAGCCCATCGTTTGGGCTTGGGCTTGGAGAGGTTATCCTTATTCTTTTTTGCTGGGAGAGATGAGCAGGAGCTCTATAGATGCCCTGATTGGTGGCAATGGCGGCAACATAATGCTATATTTTCGTAATCCAGTGTCTGGGTCTAGACAAAGTCGTTGATCTTGAGATTGATTTGTTTTGGAAGTCCTTTGCTCAAATCTAACTCTGCACATATTCTGGCATATGTGTAGAGACCTTTGAGATCCCGCCAGTAATATCCCATAATGAAACTGCCCAAGGTTTTGCCTATAGCTTTATATATTGCACTGTGCCATAAGTGGGTAGGTAAGTTTGGAAGCCTGATCCTTATAGGTGTCCTGGTAATGACTGCAGTTGCTGGATCAAAATCTGGGAACCAAGGAGTCAAGAAGAGCCCTGCAGTTCCCTTAAACCAAGGGCCTTCTTTTAAAGCCTTTTCATAATGCTTGTTGTCCTCAAATAGAACAATGAAGTATCCTTTTGAACAGAAACTTATTTTACAATGATGAGTCCAGTTTGCACGGATCCATGCATAGAGATCTTGAGATCACAGCCACAGTCCGTTAAATCTGCAAATGATGGCTCTTTTTGCAAAATCTTGAAGTTGGATAGCAGGATCTTCATGGGTGATTTCAACAGAGGGAACTTCCTCTATCTTGTCAACCAAAAAAGGCTTAGGTTTAATGGCTTCCAGGGGTTTGGGGTGCTCAGAGTGTACTGCATCTTTGTAAGAGAAAGGAGGAGCAGAGGATGATTGTCCCGCTACACCTCCTCTCAAACGAAGGGTTAACACCAAAGAGCAGTTTCTGGTAATGCTGTAAGAAGAGAGGGGAAGAAGGTCTTCAAGTTGTTTACCTTGAAAGAGAAGTCTCTAAAGGCCTGAAGGGATCCCAATCCGCCGTTCTAGATCCAGTTTGAGATCCAACACCAAATCTGAAGAACTGACCCATTGCAGGATGGTTTTGCGTGTAGGTTGAGAAATTTGGATCTGAAATGAGTCAAAGAAGTGCCTAGACACAATGCTAGGGCCTCTTGTGCGTCCGAGAGAGGATCTGCCATGGCGATGATAGGGAGGGGATTTCTCCTCTGCAAGCATATCTGGCAAGTTCGAGAAGCCGATCTGCTACTTGCTTACGGCAGAGATGAAATCTAAGGGATCTTCACCATTAAGACTTACGCACCTTTTTGTTTGCATATCGGCATCAGGGCTTGGCTGAAAATTGCGTTGTCCTGTGTGAGGGCAAGAAGGCTGCATTTTTTGTCTTTGCATAAATTCTCCATGGAGGAGATCAGTGGCCTTGGCAAGATCGGACCACATAGGGATCAATTGAGGCTACATTTTTTGATTTCAAGCATCATCTTGGGTCGTTGTGGACTGCCTTGGAGAGCGCGTGCTAAGTGGTGAAGAGGACTATCGACGGAGGTTGCAAGAGCGGCGGCACACGCAAAATGGTAAGGAAGATTGTCGAGGAAGCCAACCCCAGCCTGTGGGTCGAAGGAAGCCAGCCGCAGTGATCTGTGTGTTGGAGAAGCCCATTGCTCCAAAACCCTCAATCAAGTGAATTCTTAGTGAAGGTAAATTAAAAAGTTACAGAGCATGTCCATCTATAATTACATCTTTCTCAAAAATGAAATCCAAAGGCGATTTAGGCAAATAACCAAGAAATTCCTCAAAAAGTGAAGTTAGAGTAGAAGAATATTTTGCTCGGTTTTAAGCATGTTGAATATAATGCAACTGTTCATCCCACAAATTAAGATGTTTATAGTAATTTCCTCTTAGCAAAAGAATAATTGTCCTATTAACCACTTCATTTTGACCATTTGTTTGTAGATGGAAGGTTGTACTTTTCTTCAACCTGGTGTCCATCAAGTTCCATAAATTTGACCAAAAATTCCCAACAAAAAAGGAAGCACAATCACTTATAATAGAAGTAGGTAATCCAATATGAACCCATATATTTTGAAAGAAAAGTTGAGTTGTTTGTTCAGTTGTAATTTGTCTTTTACAAGGCATTAATATGCACATCTTGTTGAACCTGTCCACAACTACGTACAAATAATCATGACCTTTTCTCTCTAAATGAAGCCCTCCTACAAAATCCATAGAAACACTATCCCATGGACGTGAAGGCACTAGAAGTGGTGTGTACAATCCTAGTTTCCTATTACTAGGCTTACTGACTGCACATAATGAACAACCTTTGATAAAACATGACACACTTTCAAGCATACGAGGACAGTAAAAATACCTCTGAATATTTGCCATTGTTTTACTTACACCGAAATTTCCAGCAATAAGAGAAGTGTGTGCTTCCCTTGTGACATTTACTCTCTCTCCCTATGGGACACACAGTTTTCCCAAATGTTACAACTGATTATCATGTACATGGTAGTCTAATTCCTCAACTTGGTGGCCTTGACTTAAGTTTGAATATACCTCTTGAAAGTCAGCATCATGTGTGTATTATTCAACATAACTTTCAGGCAAAACATAATGATTCTAAAGTAAAAAGCCTACAATAACAACCTGTCTAGAAAACATATCAGCAACTCTGTTATAAATACCTTTCTTGTACTCAATTACCAAGTGGAATTGTTGTAAGAATCCCATCCAACAAAAGTGCCTTGATTGTTACAATTTTGTTTGATATTGCGGATATTGCAAAGCTTGATGATCGGTGTGAATAATGGTTTCCTTTCCCATTAAGTAATGCTTCCATTTCTTCACACTTTTCCCCAATGCATAAAGATATTTATCATATGTAGGATAGTTAATAGAAACACAATTAAAAGTCTCATAATGAAATGAAATGGGTTTACCATATTTTAAAAGAATTGCATCCATGGTGTAGTCGCTTGCATTTGTTTGTATTTCAAATGGTTGTTTCAAAGCTGGTAATGCTAAAACTAGGGCTAAAATGATCTTTTGTTTTAAAGCATCAAATGTTTTTTTTTGTTTGCCTCCCCACAGGAAGACAACCTTCACGTTGGTCAAAGCATGTAGTGGAGCTGCTATGGAAGAGAAACTCGCAATGAACTTCCTCCATTACTCTACTACTCCCAGAAAAATCCTTACTTCTATGACTGATTTGGGCATTGGACATTCACAATGACCGAAAATTTAGAGGATTCAATCTCTAGCTCACCTCCTCCAACTATGTGGCCCAAATACACTAAGGAAGTTTTCCCGAAGTCACATTTAGACATCTTCGGAAAAAATTACTCTTTTTTTAAGACATCCAACACTTTCCTCACATGCTTGACATGCTATTCTTGTGATTTGTTGAATATCAAAATATCATCTAAATAGACAATTACAAACTCATCAAGAAAGGATCTTAAAACATCATCCATAACTCTCATGAATGTAGCTGGAGAGTTGCAAAGATCGAAAGGCATAACTAGCCTCTCAAACAATACCTATTTGGTTTTAAAAGCAGTCTCTCAAATATCCTCCTCAGCTATTATAACTTGATGATATCCACTTCTCAAGTCTAATTTAGTGAAATATTTTGCATGCTTCAACTGATCTAGAAAATCATCTATTCTAGGCAATGGGTATCGATTCTTTATGGTAATTTTATTCAAAGCTCGATAATCTACACACATGCACTAGGTTCCATCTTTCTTGGGTACGAAAAAAATTGGTGAAGTAGAGGGATGAATTACACCTTTATCTAACAATTCCTAGACTTGTTTCTTAATTTCTAAACTTTCCAGAATTGACATTCAATACATACCAATATTTGGGAGGGGACAATCTTGTTGTAGCTGAATTTTGTGTTGAATTCCCCATTTTGGTGGCAATCCCTTTGGTTCTTTAAACACATCTCCATATTGATTGACCACATCAACCAATTAGGATTTCAGCTTCACATCACAACCTGCAAAGGATTCATGCTTCGTGTCATTCCTCTACTTGATCATAAGGAGCATGAGATTTTTGTTGGAATTGACCAATCACTTCATTTGCCCTACACTTGTTAAAGATAGATTAAGCTTTCTACAATGGGATCTCACAATATACTCCACTCCATCTTTGAAAAAATGATATTTTTTCTCAAATCTATGGAAACTGGCTCTCCGATCATATAGATATGGGCTTCCCAACACAATTCCAGAAATATCCAACAATACTACATCTAATTCGACTTCTTCAACAAAATTGGCAGGCAAACCTGAAAACACATTTCCTTGTGACCTGAATATTTACATCCTTGGTTATCCAACCCAATGGATACCATTTATGATGAGGCACAATTTCCATATTCAACTTCTTGACCAAGTTTTTGGAAATTAAATTTTCTTTGGATCCACTATCAAATGGTGTATCAATCTTGGTTTGTTTGGAAATAAATCTGATATGGAAAAACTCAATTATGTTTTCTTCATTTGAAGCATTGTTGGATTTCTTTAATGCACTGATGCTTGCCACGACTTCCTCTTTGCTTGTTTTTGCACAACTTTTCCTTTAGTGACTATGGTTGCAATCTTTGTTTCATCACCTGAGTCGAAACCCAAGTCTTGTTGTACATCAATGCTTGTCTTTTGTTTCCCTTTATTGTTAAATTTCTTCGGTCTTAATTCGGGATGAAGCTTATAGTACTGTGCTTCATCATGGCCCTCTTTGGAAAAATTCTTGCACACGGGTTTCTCCCCTTCTTTCTTAACAGAAGCATTTTTCTTCTTCTTTCCTTTAGATTTCTTTCCTTTTTCACCACTCTGGAATGGCTTCTTCTTACCTTCTTCTTGTACATTTTTCCCTCTTGCTTCGAGGTGTGTAACTTGAACACATACCTCATCAAGATTTATGGGATTAAACATAAGAATGGTGTCAAAGGTAGATATGCAAACCTTCTATGTATTTCAACAAATTATCTTGTGACTGCAAGTCTACTTCTAGCATAATAGCTCTTCTCCTAAACTCCTGAGAATACTCTTTCACATTTTGACCTTTTAACAGTCTGAAATTTGCCAATTCATGATAGATTTTTGCATAAGAACTAAAGGGTAGAATTTTCCTTTTATAACAACAATGAAATCAGACCAAGGAATAGAGATCTTACCATGTTTTTTGATCTCGTCTTGAGTCCTTTCTTCCCACCAAATGAGTGTTTCACCCTCCATTCTCAATGAAGCCAACTGTAGTTTGATATCATCCTCTTGAATATTTTAATCCTTCAATATACCTCCAATTAACGAATCTAATTATCAAGCTTCTATGCATTCACTTCAACATTATACATGGGCAACTCGAATTTAACATCAATTTTAGAAAAGGTGATTTACTAGTTCCTTTTGAATAATGATGATGAGCATGAGTAAGGGTTGTATTAGTGGAAGAGTGTGAAGATGCTTGTGAAGAAGAAGATGGTGGAGAGGGTGGAGGTTTGTCTCCATTCCCATTACCTCCTTTTCCATTACCTTTTCTTGAAGAACCTTCTCCATTGGGAGGTTTAGAACTTTCACCTTTCAATCTTCTATTCCTATCTTCATAAAGAACCTTAACCATCTCATTCATATCGAGAAAATCTTTCTGAATGCTCTTTCATCATCGTTCATGGTAGGTTCTCCTTCATCAGACATGGTCTTTGAAGAATAAACTGCAACTTGAGGATGTACTGGCGTAGAAGACTTTGGAAACCTTTCTCTTCTTCCACTTGACCCAACTACAGGGCTTTCAACCAACTTCCCTTCTCCTCTTTTGAGTTTTAACCTTGTTAGCATGACACAAAACTAGCAAACAATACTCCTTCTTTGCACAAGCAAATCTAGTACGCAAAAACTAGTTCTCTAATACCAACTTGATCTGGAATGGAGTAGATTAGTAATATTGTGCTAATACCTCATTCGGAATAAAACCCAAGATGATTATCATTTGATTATCAAGTGCTTAAGGATTCACCATTTTTCCTTAATTAACTGATTCCCATGAGAGTTTTTTATGTAAATGTTATAAACAATTTAACATAAAACATACGTTAAGCAACAGCAAAATAATAACGAAGAACATCAAAATACAACACACAACATAGATATTTGATGAGGATTTCACCCCTCGTGGGCTACATCTCCTTGGTCCAACTTCCAATGCTTGGGCCTCTCTATTATGCTCCAAATTACAATAAAAGTGTGTTTACAATGCTCAAATGCCTCTAAAACCTGTCTTAACGAGTTCAAAATAGCCAAAACTACTAGAATTCACTCTTTTTTGCAACCCATTTGGATAAGAGTTGAAGAAGTTATGACCTCTCCCAGTTCTCCCACTATTCGTTCCAAAAATTGCTCCAAAACTGACAGGAATCCATATTTTCGCTCCAAAATCCACTAATCGAGTGAGAATTTTGCTACGTGATAGGCTATAACCTATTGGCCAATCTTCTCGCAAATAGCAATTGACAAGTGTTGTGGGCTTCTGATCTATGAATATAATGAGCAATTTGCAAGTGCGATACTGGTGGACCTAATGACACTATAAAATGGAATTGATAAATATATCGCATCCGAGAACTTATCACAAACGATAGAGAACCGACGAGTAGTCATAATGGGACTTGTTGGAAATAATACTGAGAGGGGGGGTGAATCAGTATTATCAGATCAATCAATCTTTTCAATGCTTAGAAACATATACGCTACTTCAGTTAGGTGAACCAGCGTGTACATGCTACTGTGATTAAATAAAACAGCGTATAAGAAGAAAACTCATAATTTAGTTAGCTTATTCTTCAGTTAAATTCATCAGGACATTATTCACCACATTAACAGTAAGCAGGTGCAGTATAACAGAACAGATCAAAAGCCACACACATGAACACCAAGATATAAGGTGGAAACCCAATGTGGGTGAAAACCACCTGCTGCAAGTTGTCTCTATCTTTCTTTAATAAGAAACTTCAGTTTACAATATTTTGTACTGGTGCAGCCTTGTACCAGTACGCAGGCTACAACCTGCAGAAGGCTACAACCTTCTCTCGTTCTCCAAACTTCCTTGGAAGGGAGCTCCAACCCCCTTTGCTCTTGTACTAGCCAAGATACTAGTACGTAGGTGCTGGCCTACAATCTTCTTTCTTTCAGGTACCACCTTTCATACATTTTCAGACTGGATATTCCTGAAGCACAACATTCAATCTGTAGAACCCAATTCATTCAACTTTCATGAAGCATAAAACAACCAATACTAGAATTATCAAACCTTGAATCACTGAACCACTGAACCCTGTCAATCACCAGATACCAGAACCCAGAGCAGTCTACAGAACTCTGCAATAACAGTCAGATCCAACTGCAAACCCAAAAATCAAGCTTTAAGAGATATACGCTACTTCAATGAGCGAAACCCGCGTGTACACGCGTTTTTACTTAAGCCAACCTGCGTACAGATCTAAAAATAGATTCTCTCAACTTGCAGCTGTACCAAACATCAGTTAGATCCAGAACATAATATTGCGACAGTATGCAGATCTAGAAATACGCATAATCAACCATATCATAATTGAGCATTTCAAACCATTAGATCCCGATTTGTCCTTAGATCTAGTCTTCCATCCACCGATGTGATTTCTCCTTAGCTCATATCAAGCAACCCAAACCCTGCATATCAGATCTCTTTCTCTCTTAGATATTCAAGCCTTGTCAAAAGATGATCTTGCCTAATGATCTTCTTCTCCTTATATAGTCTTAGGCCTTGCTCAATACCAAGAGCCAAAACCATAGCAACACAATACCATCAACTTCAAAACTAGGGATCGACACGCCCGTCGAGACATAATTGTCCGAAATCATAGGCACAACTTCCAAGGACTAACCACCATGGACCAAAGGTACCTTTCCACATACACGCGCTTTTTCTGAATCCAACTGGCGTGTACACGCGACTTGGGCTTAACTAACCTGCGTATATGAACTTCCTTGGCATGCTGTACTAAGATCTGTCTTCTGATTAAGTTGCCATCACCTGTACCAACCTCTGAGCACCTGTACCAATCTCTGAGTGAGTTGCCATCAAGGACAACACTTGAATCATAATGCCAACAATCTCCCCCTTTGGACTTGATGGCAACCTCCACACCAAGACATTTACCAACCTCTGAGCACCTGTACCAATCTCTGAGTGAGTTGCCATCAAGGACAACACTTGAATCATAATGCCAACAATCTCCCCCTTTGGACTTGATGGCAACCTCCACACCAAGACATTCTCCCCCTTTGACATCAAGGGCAAAGGGCTGTTCTCCCCCTGAGGACATGCTGATACCTCTGCTTGCTGTGCTGACTTATGCTCCCCCTGAACGTAGGCCAGATCTGCAAAAGATGTTCTTCAACAAGAACCAGGACTTATACACCATAAGGGACCTTCCTATCACAAAAAGACTCAATACATACATCCATATCCCTACCAAGAGGGGACATATCAGAAACAACCAATTATATTACAGCATTCATCCCAGGCATAGTGGGGAAACCAACATAGGCCGTTACATGACCTTGACACCATAAAAAAGATATGACAAGAGAGAAACATGATATAGAGACAGCAGATCTAGACCAAGACTTATGAAAGTCACCAGCAGCATATGGTGTTGTCTGGAATTTTGATATCTGGAAGATCGCGAACTGCCTGATATTTGCATGCTTTCCTTATTTGTGAGAAACTTAGATGTCCCAACCTTCGATGCCATAACCAGTGCTCTTCATCCTTGCTAAGATAGCATTGTTGTTGTCCTTCTTCAAATATGTACAGATTATTTGGAGTTCTTTTGCCCTTGAGAACTGTTTTACCTGTATCAAGATCACGAACAAGACATCCATTCGATCTAAAAATAACCTCGGTTTTTTGATCACACATCTGGCTGACACTTAGAAGATTATGCTTCAATCCATCAACATATAAAACATTTCCAGCCTTGACCTTTTCTTTCAAAGGAGCAATACCTTTTCCTTTTATAGTTGCAGGAGTATCATTTCCAAAAGAAACTTTCTTTCCCTTTTCTAAAGTAGAATAAGATTCAAGTTTTTCTTTATCACCTGTCATATGTTTCGAACATCCACTGTCAATGTACCATAGATTTTCCTGTCCTTCTGCATAAAATGCTATCCCACATCTTTCTGTTTGAGGTTCCTTTATTCTCCATGTTTTGGTGCTCGTGGCTTGTTCCTTTTTCTCCTGAAACCTGCTCCTGCATTCAGAGTCTTTATGACCAAAATTATTGCAAATAGAACATTCAACTTCATTTTCAAGAACCGAAAAGTTGTTATAGGTCCTTTTTGTAATCCCTGTCATACTTCTTTGTTTTTGAGCTTCCCTAGTCATGATTGTTTTATATGCAACACATTGAGCTGCTCTGTGACCAAAGTTATGGCAAGAAAAGCATTGTCCATTGAAGAAGCTTCTGCGGTTATTGAATCTACCAACCAACTGATTGTAATTTCTATTTTCATCTATTCTTGAGCCAAACTGAGAAGATTTTACCTGTGGTTGGTTGTAGCTTTTGTTCATCCTTAAGGAGGATTGTCCCTGATAGTTTCTGTTTGTAATTCGTCCCTGCTTTACCTGTTTATCTTCATTGTTCTTCTGCTCATTTCTTCTTGCTGCATCAAGATAACTTTTTGAGGTGGATGCTTGAGAGGTTTCTCCATTATAGCCCAAACCTGTCTTGTTTAGAGGAGACCGCTGCACACTGATAATCTCATCCAAAGTTTCAGATCCTTTGACAAATTTAAGATTAATAGCTTTTGTTTTCTCAATTTCTTTTCTGAGACCAACAATTTCACCTTCTAGTTTTTCAAGATGTTTTTCCTTTTCATCAATTTGAAATTGCAAAGTATCAATGATCACATTCTTTTCTTCTATGCCTCTCTTGAGTCTAGTAATTTCATTATAGAGATTATCCACATCTACAGCATCCTCATAATCATCATCTTCAAATGCCATTAACAGCTTATATTTATTACCTTGTTCATCTTCATCACTGTTTGATAAGCCATCACTATCTTCATGGGTGTAGTAGCTTTTCTTATTTGCACTTTGTTTCTTGTTCCATCTAGCAGGTTCTTTTCCTTTATCCTTATAAGGACATTTTGCAGCATAATGACCTACTCTCCCACAAGCAAAGCATTTGAAAGGTAGCTTACCTCTGAACCTTCCAGAACCCCTTTGAAGATTTCTGACAAAATTTGATTCTTCTTCCTCTTCTTCTGGAACATGGCTTGCTTCATAGTAATCTTCTTTTCCTGATGCCTTAAAAGCAGCTTCCCTTCTGTCAGATGGACCTCCCTTTCTCATTTCATAAGCGGTTAGAATTCCATGTAGCTGAGACATAGTGAGAACACGGAGATTTTCTTTTTCTTCTATTGCAGATACTTTAGATTCAAACTTGGGGGACAATGATCTTAGAATCTTTTGAACTACTATAGTTTCTCTTATTTCTTCACCCAAATTTTTCATACAATTAACAATCTCATCTACCCGAAGAAAATAATTAGCCACACTTTCATCATTATACATCTTGAGAGTCTCATATTGAATCCTGAGAGTTTGAAGTTTAGCTTGCTTTACCTGTTCATCTCCTTCATAGCTAGTGATCATTTTGTCCCATATTTCTTTTGCTGATTTGAAGTGCATGACCTTCATGAATTCTGTTTGAGATATACTTCCTAATAGAGTACTGACTGCTTTTGCATTTGTTTCATACTTCTTTTTCTCAGCTGGATCTGTAGGAGTAGCTGAAGGAAAAGCATAGCCTGTTTCTACAATGTTCCAAACTTCTGTACCAAGAGATTGAAGATATGCAGTAACTCTTACCTTCCAATAATTGAAATTTGTCCCATCAAAAATCGGTGGCCTGATTGATGCTTCTTTCTCGTAGCTGCTCATGATGAATGATCTACCTTCAAGCGATCAAGCTTCTCTGAAGGACCTGCTCCGATACCAATTGTTGGAAATAATACTGAGAGGGGGGGTGAATCAGTATTATCAGATCAATCAATCTTTTCAATGCTCAGAAACATATACGCTACTTCAGTTAGGTGAACCAGCGTGTACACGCTACTGTGATTAAATAAAACAGCGTATAAGAAGAAAACTCATAATTTAGTTAGCTTATTCTTCAGTTAAATTCATCAGGACATTATTCACCACATTAACAGTAAGCAGGTGCAGTATAACAGAACAGATCAAAAGCCACACACATGAACACCAAGATATAAGGTGGAAACCCAATGTGGGTGAAAACCACCTGCTGCAAGTTGTCTCTATCTTTCTTTAATAAGAAACTTCAGTTTACAATATTTTGTACTGGTGCAGCCTTGTACCAGTACGCAGGCTACAACCTGCAGAAGGCTACAACCTTCTCTCGTTCTCCAAACTTCCTTGGAAGGGAGCTCCAACCCCCTTTGCTCTTGTACTAGCCAAGATACTAGTACGTAGGTGCTGGCCTACAATCTTCTTTCTTTCAGGTACCACCTTTCATACATTTTCAGACTGGATATTCCTGAAGCACAACATTCAATCTGTAGAACCCAATTCATTCAACTTTCATGAAGCATAAAACAACCAATACTAAAATTATCAAACCTTGAATCACTGAACCACTGAACCCTGTCAATCACCAGATACCAGAACCCAGAGCAGTCTACAGAACTCTGCAATAACAGTCAGATCCAACTGCAAACCCAAAAATCAAGCTTTAAGAGATATACGCTACTTCAATGAGCGAAACCCGCGTGTACACGCGTTTTTACTTAAGCCAACCTGCGTACAGATCTAAAAATAGATTCTCTCAACTTGCAGCTGTACCAAACATCAGTTAGATCCAGAACATAATATTGTGACAGTATGCAGATCTAGAAATACGCATAATCAACCATATCATAATTGAGCATTTCAAACCATTAGATCCCGATTTGTCCTTAGATCTAGTCTTCCATCCACCGATGTGATTTCTCCTTAGCTCATATCAAGCAACCCAAACCCTGCATATCAGATCTCTTTCTCTCTTAGATATTCAAGCCTTGTCAAAAGATGATCTTGCCTAATGATCTTCTTCTCCTTATATAGTCTTAGGCCTTGCTCAATACCAAGAGCCAAAACCATAGCAACACAATACCATCAACTTCAAAACTAGGGATCGACACGCCCGTCGAGACATAATGGTCCGAAATCATAGGCACAACTTCCAAGAACTAACCACCATGGACCAAAGGTACCTTTCCACATACACGCGCTTTTTCTGAATCCAACTGGCGTGTACACGCGACTTGGGCTTAACTAACCTGCGTATATGAACTTCCTTGGCATGCTGTACTAAGATCTGTCTTCTGATTAAGTTGCCATCACCTGTACCAACCTCTGAGCACCTGTACCAATCTCTGAGTGAGTTGCCATCAAGGACAACACTTGAATCATAATGCCAACAGGACTTTGTTTTCTGTGAAGTGCAATTGCGATCTGTGATCCATCACATCACAACCCAGGTATGTTGGGGGTCGATTTCCATAGTTCTTCCCTTCGTCGATCTGCGATTTGTGATTTATCACATCACAACCTTTCTCTACTCAGGAGCCAATTCTGTAATACATTTTTGCATGCAAATGCAATTTGCGATATGTAGGGGCCAATTGTGGCTTGCCACTTGGTGCCTCCTCATTCGCTGAAGACCTTGCCACATCATCCAATCTTGTCATGTAGAAAAGTCAAATTTGAACTTTGAATTTCTCTAACTTTTGCATACGAGCTCAGATTTGAGTGACATTCACACCGTTGGATTTAGAATGATGAGCTCTTTGGTCTGAAGCTAAGTTTAACAAAATTATAACAATTTGATTTTTAAGCACCCGATTAGTACCACACTAGTTAACTTAAGATTCATTCGCAAATAATTCACGCATGTCAATTTAGATGAAGACTTAGTTAAGATTAGTGTTGAGGGGCAGTGTATTATCAATTGTATAATTTTCTGGGTTATACATATGGTGCATGCAATCATTTGAGGACCTATGCTTGGATTGTGTAGTTATGGAGTGGATTTCTCATTAAATATGGGTTGATGCCTCTAGGAATTATGCAAGGAAGTAGGAGCTTGGTAGGCAGCAGAATTGGCCAAGTGTTGGCATGAGTTGTCTTGTGAAGTAGAGAGTTAGATTGTACTAGTGCAGGAATTTTTCAGGATGAACACGCATTGTATTTTCTTCTTAGATCTTCTGGTTAATGCGATATAGATAGTCGGGGTTTTTAGTGGTTGCTTTCCCCAGAGAAATATTGGGTTATTTGTGATTGATATTCTTCCTCTTTCTGCTTATTGTTTTCATCGATCATTTTTGGTTTCCGCCGAGAAGAGTGGAGTAGATTCTTGTCTTGTGTTTTAGCATATCACATAAGTTGTTGAATCTACAATAAAAGTCTACAACAATAAGTTGTGGAGGTTGTTAGAGTCAATATCAATGATAAAAAATCCTCTTTTCATATCATTTTAAGGGTCCCACTCAAATTTATTTTATCATTCCATTATATCTTGCAAAAAATTAGTCACTCATGGTAGTCCTAGTTCAAAAACATCAATCTTCCCTAAATGTGATTACTTGCTAGCATAGTTTCATATCTTATTGACTGCACATCATTCATAAAGTTATTTTTTATCATGACATTTGTATCAATCATGACAATCATTTTCATCATGGTCACAACCATTCAAAGTCTCCATTAGGTCTTAGGGTTTCCAAGGTCCACTAAAACACCATCTCCTACATAAAAGACCAGCAAGTGAGGGAGTAATAATAAACAAGATTTCATCAGCAAAATAGTTTGTATATTCAAGTAAAATGTAATTTTATGGTTTTAATATGTAATAATTCTCATGGTTCCAAGTGTTGTAAGTTCAAAGTTCCATCATCCAAAAGGAAGAGTTTCAAATTCATTATCTTTCCAAATCCACCAAGAAGATCAAATCAGAAGATCAAGTCCAAAGGTAAATTGTAAAAGGCAAGTCAAGTTTGAGAAAGAAAAAGTGAGTCCCGAGACTAATTTTGAAAATCTAATCAAAGACCAAAGGAAGGCTCATTTTCACTCTTATCCATCGATATCTCACTCACCTACACTCCATCTACCTCCCTTGACCTTTTCCCATGCCTATTCCTCTCATTTCCCTCTCCTAGGTTTTGAGGGAATTTTTCTTGGTTTCATGACCTTCATGGTTAAATCATCAACAAAATTTGTATCCTAATGTTCTCACACCTTGCCCCATTGAACAACCTGTATTTTTGACCTAATTTCCTTGCCTTAATTGTTTGGCTCCTCTTGATCCAACAATACCCTTGAAAATCAAATCAAACGTTGTGCTACCATACCTAGCCTAATATCATTTCTTGATCTAGTCATCTCGGCTGAGATCCTTATGGAGAGAGCCCTCTCCTGGCTTAGTAGGGGTAGCTACTTGGCTAAGCGTGGTTTTTGGTTACCCTGGCATTGCCTTCCTTCAGCCTAAGGTTCAGTCCAGGTGATAACATAGTGGCGACCATACTGGGGAAGGGGTAACAGATCTTCTCCGGGAAAGATCATTAAAGTTCAGATTTGATTATTGATGGTGAACAACGGTCAGATGCATGCGAAAGCTGAAATCATTCACTTGGCAATTCTAGTGTCGAAAATCCTAAGGTTCAAAATTTTTATGGCAACTCCAGTCTTTAAGAACCAGTATCCTAAAGAATTTCTTGGTGAATTCATTGTTATCAAAATGGATTCGTTTGCTCGAAGGTATGCTCCCATGAGTCGAGATCACATTCCAGGTTTCCCAAATAAAATTCCTAAGGTAGATTGGCAAAGGAATTTGCCCATGTTTAAAGATGATGATAGGAATGATGTTGCTTTACATCTGGTTAGATTTCACATGCATACACGCAAGTTGAAGGTTGATTTTCATAAAGACTGGTTGATGAAGATATTCATGGTCACTCTAGAAGGTGAAGGTTGATCTTGGTATGAAAGTTTTCCGCCTGCTTGTATTTACTGTTTAAAGGATTTTCATACCATGTTTTTTGAAAGGTATAAAGAATCTTGTCCATCCTTAATATTAGTTCAGAACTGTTGTAAACATGTTTATAGTTTTATTGAAAATCTTGAGAAAGTTTATGAAGATGATGACTTCATGGACGATGAGATCATGGAAGCCTTGTATGAAAATCCATTTCAGTAGCATAAAGAGAGCTTAGAGGATACTTATCAAGATGCTTGGGAAAATTTGCAGCAAGTTCAAGATCTTAGTACAATTGAAAATGATGGAAGACAAGGTCTTATTTCAGATCTGCTCATAGCAGAAGATAGTATGCAGGAAAATCAAGTTCCAATTTCAAATTGTGATAAATTCAAGCTAGCTATTCCAGATCGTGATGATGAAGAGTACCTTGTTCTGAATCCCATGAAGGAGAGCTCTGTTGTTGAGATCATCTTGAATGAAGAAAACAAAGTTATTGAACCAAGTGTTCTCATTTCATTAGAACAAAGCCTTCACGAGGAGGTAATCCAGTCCCTTTATGAAAAACAAGATGAGATTTTTGTTCAAGTAAGTGAAAAATCTTCTTTGGATAATTCAATAGTAAATGATAGAAGTGTTAGTTTTGAGTTTCAAGACCTATATGAAGTTTTCCCTCGTATGAATGATGAGTGCGATTAGAAACATGACAATCTGGTTGCCATGTTATATGAAGATATTCAACATCGTTGTCAAAATTTAGGAGGGAAAGAAGAAAATTATTGTTTTTGTAAAAGAAAACAAAAAGTACTATCTCCTCTGTCTGAATATGAGATAGATCAACTCCTGAAAGGTCATGTTACATCCCAAGCTAATGCAGGTTTGCAGTGTTCACATAGTCAAGAAGGTGTTAGTCAAGCTTCTTCCACTTTTCACAATGAGGACAGCCTTGAAATTAGATTTATAGATCAACAAACAGATATTGTTTTCTTTCATGAAGATGATATGACTGTCATGTTTGATAATCTTGAAGAATGTTTTATGTTTAAGAATGACTTAGACTATGAAATTGAGGAGTATGAGCCTGAGAGAGACAATATGCCAGAAATCGAGTCAGAATTTCTCATGCTCGAGGAATTTACAGCCAACACTCAGATAGCAAAAGCTTATACTTCTCTATGCCTTCCTATCAATCAGCAACCAACTGTTCTTTCAGATCAAAATGAAGGGAGTACTTGTATTTTTGTTGTTGGATCTCAAGACAAGGTAGTGCTTCAGGATTTTCAAGAACCATTTGATAGTATTTTGCAAGCATTGGAGAAGATGAATGTTGTCTGGTTTGTTTGGTTTCAGTGGTTATTGTGAGTTGCCTACATGTACATCGTTCTGCCTACTCAAGGAAAGTGAGAGCAGAATTTCAGTAGGTAGCCATCTGCTAGATGGTTACATTGGAAGGCTCACTTCACATGATTGTACATATTTCTTTAGTAGGCAGGTGGTTTTCATCAGGATTTGAAGCCCTCAAATCTCTCTGGTCTATTGCCATTAATAAGCTTTGTAAGTACTTGTTTCAGTTAAGTAAGTTTTGAGTCAGTTTCGAGTCAGTTTCACATCAGTTTTGAGTTTTTTACTGTATTGGCCCACATGGTTAGGCACTTGGTCTATAGTGTTCTTCACACCTCCAAGGAGTTACCATCCCCAATAAGGCCGATGTTAGAGTCAATATTTGCATACTTCCATCAGTGATCAAAAATCGTCTTTTAATATCATTTTAAGGGTCCCACTCAAAAAAACTTTATCATTCCATTAGGTCATGCAAAAAATTAGTCACTGATGGTAGTCCTAGTTCAAAAACATCACTCTTCCCTAAATGTGATTACTTGCTAGCATAGTTTCATATCTTGTTGACTGTACATCATTTATAAAGTTATTTTTTATCATGCCATTTGTATCAATCATGACAATCATTTTCATCATGGTAACAACCATTCAAAGTCTCCATTAGGTCTTAGGTTTTCCAAGGTCCACTAAAACACCATCTCCTACAAAAGGACCAGCAAGTGAGGGAGTAAGAATAAATAAGACTTCATCAGAAAAATAGTTTGTATATTCAAGCAAAATGTAATTTTATGGTTTTAATATGTAATAATTCTCATGGTTCCAAGTGTTGTAAGTTCAAAGTTCCATCATCCAAAAGGAAGAGTTTCAAAGTCATTATGTTTCCAAGTCAACCAAGAAGATCAAATCAAAAGATCAATTCCGAAGGTAAATTGTAAAAGACAAGTCAAGTTTGAGAAAGAAAAAGTCGGTCCCAAGACTAATTTTGAAAATCTAATCAAAGACCAAGGGAAGGCTCATTTTCACTCTTATCCATCGATATCTCACTCACCTACACTCCATCTACCTCCCTTGACCTTTTCCCATGCCCATTCCTCTCATTTCCCTCTCTTAGTGTTTTGAGGGAATTTTTCTTGGTTTCATGACTTTCATGGTTAAATCATCAACAAAATTTGTATTCTGATGCTCTTACACCTTGCGCCATTGAACACCCTACAGTTTTGACCTGATTTTCTTGCCCTAACTATTTGGCTCCTCCTGATCCAGCAAAACCCTTCAAAATCAAATCAAACCTTGTGCTACTATACCTAGCCTAATATCATTTCTTGATCCAGTCATCTTGGCTGAGATCTTTACGGAGAAAGCCATCTCCTGGCCTAGTAGGGCAAGCTACTTGGCTAAGCGTGGTTTTTGGTTACCCTAACATTGCCTTCCTTCAGCCTGAGGTTTAATCCAAGTGATAACATAGGCAAACTTTCAAGTACATTGTCATCTTTGGGTAATTGGGCCATTCTTGATATTCAAAGAAAACACCATGGTTGATTAAAGAGCCAATTTCATAGTTTTGTCAAAGAAACATGTATTATTCCTCCAAAACCAGGGTCCATGTAGGAGGTTTTGGCTTTTTGAATAGTTTTGGGTAGTCTTACTTTTTTAATGGTTCATTTTTTAGTTGCCAAATAACCATTGTTTGAGCAAAGCTTATGGGTGGATTTTACCAACATTTTTTTTTTACTAGAGGATTCGACAAGTAGGCTAGGGTAAATTCTTACTACTACCACTATATCTCTTGGTGCCCACATATGCCCTTCCTAATTTGAGTTATTACATGTCATCATCATGTTTGGCATCCCTATTATCAAAGGAGATAATTTTTGGTCAATGTTCCCATGAAATATACTTCATAGATATAGTATGGATAAGTTATTATCCATTATGAGTCTAAATGTTATGGGCCTAAGCACTGCATTGGCATGCTAATTAATATCATTGAAAAAGCCAAGCCTAAAACAACCAAGTCCATCAACAACAAATTGATATCTTTGTAACAACATGTTGATCTATAATATAGAAAATTGTATTCTCGAAACATAGGTTAACTGGGGGAAATTGAACCTTGCATTTTATAGTTTACATAATACTTCATATCACAACAATTACTAATTGAGTTGTCCTCAATGGATTTTATTAAGAAATGAGGACATGGGGTGAATGTTGATCCACTTATGTGTGCATCAATCACAAAAATATTTGATATGGTCTCTTTAGGTGCAACCACATATTCAATTGATACCTCAAGGTGCCCCCATGGCCCTAGATTAAGCCCTCATTGAAATTGAATCTTACCCAATGGTGAAAAACTCTTTGCTTTCCACCATTGAATCCAACCCCTTTGAACATGATTTTACCAACATAATAAACAATTTAAATACACTTTCTATATCAAATACAACTTGTTTTACAATAGTGATTTAAACTAACTTCTACACTAAATTCCATAACTTATCTCATTTTGTATCTTTTGCACAACTCTCGTAATTCCAATTCCTGTCCTTAGTAACGTAATTCCACTTAATTCATTTTACCTTATAAAATAATATTATAATTTTAAAAATAAAAAGCAAAATAGAAAAACAAATTGTAAAGAAAATTCTTAAAATTAATAAAATAAAAATATCCATAAAATAATATTTCTTTTATTACTAATAAATTAATTTCAAAACGATTATATTTATTTATTCAATCTTTCACTCGAAAGATAAAATTTGATGGGTCTCATCAAATACAACCAAAATGTTTTCTTACTCATCAACATTATTTCTTTGGCACTATTAATATTAACATTCTTTCGTCTTAGGGTTTGATATGGTTCTTATTTTTCAACTCATTATTTGAAGGTTGATTCACTTTTGTGGTTTGTGAAGGAGTTAGGGATGAGTGTCAACGTAGGAGGGCTACCCCTCTTTCCCAAATATAGTGGTAGGAAAATCAATTCAAACAAGGGATAAAAGTAACCCTCTGAACGGAAGTAACCCACTCGGAGAAGTTTTGGGTTTCAATAGTCTCCTCTTCTTGGCGATAAATGACAAGCGGGCTTATGAGGACAATGCATTTCGAAGGCTCCTCAAAACCCTAGATTTGTAATACCTCCTACGTGCTTGGAGGATCACCATAAATGTATGCATGAACATGCTTTCATATGTAAATTTGTTGGAAGTTGGCCTTCTGAGAGAGAATTGGAGAGGTGGATCCAACAAACATGGAAACCTAAGGGTAAAGTAGACTTACAATTGTGGCCCAAGGGTTTCTTTACAATCATTTCTACGAACTTGGAGGATAAAGCTAAGATTTTTGAGGGAGGGCCTTATTTCTATAATAATGCAGGTCTATATATCAGACACTAGGAAGCTTGCTTTAATCCAAATAAAGAGGAATTTTTGGCGGCGCCAGTATGGGTAAGACTTTATTCTCTTCTTATGGATTTCTAGATTCCTGAAATTCTGGAAGGTATTGGGCATGCTTGGGGGCATTCTGTAAATATTTCAGAGGTGGCTAGGATGGGTAAGAACATGTCTTATGCTCGTTTATGTGTGTATATGAATATTTCACAACCTTTGTCAGAATCTATAGAGTTGGATTACCAGGGTGAGATTTGGACCCAAACACTAGATTACAAGCATGTACCTTTTTGGTGTCGACATTGCCATGAGCATGGTCATTTGTTCTGGGACTTCTTGTTGTAAAGGAAGGATCAAACTCTTAGTGGATCAGTAGGAAATAATGGGTTTATGAGGGTTATTACAAGATGCTGCACCCAATGTGGTCAAAATACACATGCCTTGAACTTGGGGGATAAGAATACCTTTTCGACCTTGGAGACAATGGAGGAGGACTCTAACATCTAGGATGACACTCCTATTTCTGATCACACTTTGGAATCCTCGCAAGAAAAGCAACCCCAAAAGTGGTAATTACCAAAAGAGGTTATTAATGATGAAGATTTTGATTACTTTGATTTACCTAGAATTGAGGAAGTCATTTTGTTGGTAAAGAAAAATTTGGAAGAACTTTTAGGAGAAGAACAAGTTTTTTTTGGTTTTTTGAATGATTGGGCAGAGTAGGACTTAGTAGAAATGTCGAAGGAGAATAAGGTGTAGTATGTTGTAATTTTTATTAATTGGAAGGAAATCCTCTAGAGAAGGTCAAGGGGTTCATTCTATTCAAGCTTGAAGGAGAAAGGGAAATATATTTTGATGAAGGAATTGTCAAAATATACCAAAAAGAAAGGTTAAAAATAAAAAGGTAGACACTACATAATACATGGGAGGAGTTAGTGAACTCCAGCCAAGTTAATGCTATCCTAGAGGTTTTTTCCCCATCACAAAAGTATTTATCATGAATATTTTATCATGGAACATGAGGGGGGTTAAATAGAAAAGGGAAGCAATGATGCCTCAGGGATGGGATCAGGATGGAGAAACCAACAATTGTAATCTTGCAGGAAACTAAACTCCTACGGGAGACACTGCCACCAATTTGTGAAAAATGTTGGAAAGGGTGTCAAAAAATGGCTCTCGACATGTGGGGTACTGTTGGTGGTTTGGCAGTTTTATTGAATTCTTTACAAGTAGTTTTTTCGGATTGGATGGCCTGTCCACAAATCTTAACTAGTAGGTTTCGTTATATCATAACCAAAGAGCTCGTCTCTTTAAAAGCAATGTATGGTCCTTTGATGGCAGGGCATAAGCTTTATTTTTTGGAAAGAAATTGGTGACTAAGAGGTATGTTATAGATTCATTGTGGATTATTGGTGGGGATTTCAATCTAATAAGATATATGAAGGAGAAAAAAGGAGGAATTCAAAAATTAGACCCAAAATTGGCCTCTTTTGACAGATTCATTGAGAAACTGCAATTGGTAGATATTCCAACTGTAAAAGGTCTTTATACTTGGAAAATAGAAAACGAGGATGACACCAAATTACAAGTTGGTTGGATCGATTTTTCCTCTCTGAAGAAGTGTTACATAAGGATATTTTTTTCGAAGCAACAATATTACCATGTCTTGGGTCTAATCACTGACTAATTAGGCTAGAACTAGATTTGAAGGAAGCTCCATGGAATCAACCTTTTCAATTTGAGAGCCTTTGGTTGTGAGTGTCTGGTTTTGTGGATCTACTAAAAAAATGGTGGTTGAAAATTGTTGTAAGAGTTAAGAACAAAATTCACACATTCCAATTAAGGCTCAAGGCTTTGAAAACCCATATCAAATTGTGGAGTAAACATGATTTTGGCAACATTTTTTAAGAACGAGCTTTATTAGAAGATCATATGCGAAGGGTTGAACAACAAATGATTGTAGAAGGTTGATCTCTTGAACTAATCATAAACGAAGGTCTTACCCTCCATAAATTGGAACAAAGATGGCACCAGGAAGAAATCCTTTGGAAACAAAAATCTATAGTTCAGTGGCTAAAGGAGGGTGAAAGGAATTCTAAATGTTTCCACAACTTAATGTTACAACATCATCATAATAACTGGATTTTTTCCATTATTGGTGATGATGGGGACAAAAGGTTTTTGCATGCAGAAATTGAAAATGAATTGGTTCGATATTGTCATGATATTTTGTCAGAGAATTCTCATAATCGATAATCAACTATTAATTCAATCCTTCACTATATCGCTCGGCTTATTAGTAAGGAAGTGGAGATGGTTGTTATGGAAATGTCGCGTAATAAATATCCAGGTCTGGATGGTTTCACCTCAGACTTTTTTAAAGAATGTTTGGGGTTTTTAGGTATGGAGATTCATGAATTAGTGGAGGATTTGTGCCAGACACAGTGGTTGTGGGAAGGTCTTAATGCAATGTTTTTAACACTTATACTGAAATATGGAAAGCAAGAGGAGCCTAATGGCTTTCGGCTTATTTCCATGTGTAATGTGATCTACAAATAATCCCTACGATAATCGTGAAATTTCTGAAGCCATTACTTCCATAGTTAATTTCTTTGGAACAAATTGGCTTTGTAGAGGGACGACAATTCTTAGATGGTATAATTACTACATAGGAAATCATTCACTCCCTTAGAGCATCCAAATGACTAGGTATGGTGATTAAAATGGATTTGTCTAAGGTCTATGATAGAATTAGTTGGGATTATTTGTTACAAGTTTAAACTGCTTATGGGTTTTGAGCACAGTGGATCTCATGGGTAAGTTCTTTTATAACACCTCTTTTTTTCTCTATTTTTGTTAATGGATATGGGTCTTATATCTTCAAATCTTCAAGAGGTTTGTGGTAAGGTGATATTCTATCACCTTTTTGGGTTAAGACTGCTTGGAGAAAAACTATCAATTACACATCAACGATTCATTGATGATGTTGTTCTCTTTGTTTTGCCTACACTAAAGGAAGTGAAAGGAATATGATGAATCCTATAGAACACCATGGTGGCTTCAGGAACTCTATAAAATTGTAATTCATGGCTTCCAATCAAGTAATCAATTTCCCTCCAAGATAGTTAAGAGATCATTTTGGAGAAGGACTTCTAGAAGCATTTGGATAGTAGAAATGGAATTAATTAGGAGGAAAATGAATCACTTTAGTGGGTGCTCCAAAATATTTGAATGCAACTGAAAATGATTTTATACTCCCTCCACACATTTTAACACAGAAACCATTCAATTGCATCACATTTATTTTCCACCTTTATGTAATATGTAATTCTTTGAGCAAGAATAGAGAATTCATAAATGTTGTCATGAAAGAGGACTCTTCATAATCCTAATAAGTTGGGCTCTAACAAATAAACAATTTCATGTAGTGAATAAATCTTACATGGTAATTTCAGTGATTAAAATGACAACTTTATTCTTAATCTCATTACAACAAAAGTAAATTCAACCCTACCTAATTGGGATATAAAAAATCAAGAATTTCATGTAGTAAAATAAACTTACATGGTAGATCCCAATTATTTGCAATGAAAACTTTATTCTTGATCTTATTACAACATATATAAATTCAAGAGTACATACGTATTTCCTTATCTGAGACAAACTTTGAACACATTCAGAGATTTCGTAGAAATATAATGATAAGATTTACCTGTAGGACATGAGAAAGCTATCTACATCTAGTACCCATCAATGGATAATAGTGTTATTGAGACACCATCTCATGGAATTAGGATCATGTAGATATATAGTGTTATAGATATACCTTGCAACACCTATTCAACACTACCTTCAAGCGTCAAATTCATCAATTGGTTTACTTTAGTAGCAAATTCTAGTGGGATTTCATTAAATACAACCCGACAAAATCCATTTATGATAGTTGTCGTTGCATTCTCTGGATCTATCCCCCTCTGGAAATAGAATAACTGATATTCCCCACTTTTTGAGGTACTTGCTTCATGTTCAACATGGGCTATTGGGTTCTTCACATGGAAAATGCTGTAAATATTAGATGTATAATGGAAACAAGCATGCCATTCAAGGTTGCTCCTAAAGTCTCTTGGGTGAATTATAAAACACCATCTACTTAAAACATGATATATGGTAGTAACAAAAACCTACCCAAGATCCCACTTAAGAATTCAAAATGTTGCAAATAGGAGATGCCTTAAACAATATCAACTATTTAATTGCGTAATCACACTAAAATAGACAAATATTTAAAATGATGAAAAGTGTGAAAAAAATGGAGTTGGAATATTGTAGTTATGTCACTATAGATATAGCTATGTAAAATGTAACTTATGTCTAAAACATGTAAATGTAACTACTATATAAAAAAATGGAGTTGGAATATTATAGTTAGGTGGGGGTAGATATAGCTACATGAAATGTAACTTCTATATAACATTCCAAATATTCTTTTTTCAGTCATTTAAGAGACTAACATTTTTTAATCTTCCGTTAATAACTTAATATTCCACCAAAAATAGCATTGAAATGGTTCTTCACCAACCAAGGAGAAATTTTAAACGAGTGTGAAAATGCTTACTCAATCCCCTGCCATATTTATGATATTTTATTTGTGTGTGAATTTAAGCTATTGTAATGTAACTTCTACATATTTGACAATTTAAATGTAAAAAATTACCCAGATTGAAGTTATACAATTAACATATGCACAATAAGATAAAATATGCATGAGTTATAAGTAATATGGTGTTTACATGTTATATCAAGACAAATGTTTTCTCATCTCATTAACTCTTATCTTATAGTTGGTGATGGATATAGCCTTTAAAATTATGAGTCATCCTTGTCATATATTATATTTAATGATGGATATATCTTTCAAAAGCATCAAACTTGTTTGTTAATTTATGTATGGTCAATTTAAATGGAAGTGCTCATAATTTTATTCAATATTATCTTGTACAATTGGAAATAAAATGACATGGGGGTGGTGTTTCTAGCGATTTTCAAACTTGTTTTAATTACCTAAATTTAGTCTATTTAAAATAAACAAGGGTGGTGTTTCTAGTGATTTTCAAACTTGTATTAATTACCTAAATTTAGCCTATTTAAAGTAGATAGTTGCATTGAATATCTTATGTTCAAGTTAATAGCTTTGCTTGAGGGAATCTTCATGACATCCACCATCTTTGAAAATTATAAAATATTAGTAGTATCTTGCACTAAATAGACAGTGTTAACATAGAATATTTTACTGTGTTTTTTACTCCGTGTCAAAAATTTATTGATATTTTATGATTCTTGGTTTTGATATCCATGCTAAGACTGGATTCATCATGCCTGCTAAGATTTTTAGTTATGCAAACATCATATCGCTCACTTGTAATTGTATCAAAAACAAAGAGTATGCACAATGACATGTAGTGACATGTGGGTATCTATTTTACTCAATGATATGCTTGATTTTTTAACCCATTCTAATCCTACCATAATGAAATTAAGAGAGACAAGGACATAAGAAGGACTATCAATAAATGAAATTAGAGACTAAATTAGAGACTTTAGTATGCAACTCAAATTGTATCAATAAATGAAATTAGAGACTTTAGAATGCAACTCAAATTGTACCTAAATGTAACGATAAGTATTTGCAGCTGCTTGGTCACCGATGAGAATCGAATCACACTGAAAAATCCCTTGCATTATGAGAATTTGGTTTCACCTGCATTAATCCTCTATAGTAGTTCCTTGACTTGCATATAAATATGATTTTAGAAACAATCCTACACTTGCAATTCTTCCCTATATGGACCATATTTGTCCCCCCTATTGAAAGCTATTTTTCAAGGAAACAGAATAGAACTCTCCAATTACATCATCACCTTTCCAAACAATGCTTGAGTATTTCTAGGTGATTTTCAAACCAGTCTCTACTTAGATCCACAAAGTCTTTGATTTGTCTCCATCTCACAAACTTTTTTCATAATAAAATTATAAATCCCACATCTGTATTCCTCATCCCCAACATACCAATTATTTACAGTGTAATACTTTATCGTTGCTCCCTTGGTGCAATAGAGATCCACTATTGTGGCATGGATATGATTGGTGTCATAAATTGGTGCAGTGCATCCATATGTTAGAGAACTCCTCTCAACTCATAGACCTCCTCTAATCTACAATAATAAGAGTCCTCTCAAACTACCTAGTCTCTGTCTCATTCATCCTGAAATAAGTGGATATTTCAATGGGTGACAAAGTGTGCTTGGGGATTTAATGAAAGGAACTATCACTTAAAAAAAAAATGCAACTTAGCGTAATAGTTATCAGCAGGAGGAACAAACCTGCCAAGCTACTTCCTAACTAGATCAAGATACTCTCGAATTACCTCTTATAACGGAAAAAAGATAACCTCAACTGCCTAGAGTCTACCTATGCATGGTAGCAATGAAAACAATGTCAAAAAAACATCTACAACAACGTTGGTCAATCTCTACTTCTATTCAAGGGCATGCCCAGCTTTTGAAAAGTATCAAGGAGGCTAGGGTCTACCTCATCCACACTGATTTTCATCTTCTACTCTCCCTGTTTAGGTTTAGAATAATAGAAAAGGTCTTGGAAATTGATGGGAAGGTAAAAGTTATCATACTATTTGGGTTCTTCCATTTTTAATCATTATCTGTAAGCATTGAGTCTAAATTGCAAAAGTCATTCAGGTTCCTTCTTTTTAGGTGAAATTAACCTAAGCTTTGGAGAGTTGTAAGGTTTAATGGATCTAAGTATATTCTAATTAATATGTAGTAACATGGTTTAAAACAATATGCATTGAGATCATATTTAAGGATGAAACAGAAAATATTTTATGTTCATGATCACAAGAAATTCTAATTTCATGTAACAAAGTTTGAGGAAGGTCTAGTATTTGCATCTTACCAGAATTTTTTTTCTTGCATCACTCGAGCCCTTTGAATTTGGGCATGGTTGATTCCATTACACAAATCCATCTTTACCCTGGATCTACCAAGGGCCGAGAGGGATCAAATCTTTTTTCACTCTATTCTAGTTTGACACTTAGTAGATCCACATTAAAGATGGATCTATGCTAGTTTAATTCCTCCCTTTAAATAGGCTACATCCCACTTGAATACCATTGGTTCTCAATACCATGGGTCAATACCATGTGTCATATTTACTTTTATTAATATTAATATTAGGATTAATAATGCTTTTTTGCATGGTATTAATAATATTTTGGTTGATGGTATTTGGTCCATAAGCTTCACCTAACTAAAACCTCATTTTTGAGTGTTCGTAAATATAAAGTGAATTACGGAGTAAATATAAAAAAAATGTTTTATTTATTTACCATACCTCTAACTTATTTATATTTTTAGTAATTTACCATACCTCTTTTATAAATATGGTATTTGGCCCATCATATTTAGCCCGTGGTATTAAATTGGTATCTGGCCCATAGACTTCACCTAAATAAAACCTCTTTTTTTAGTCTTCTTTAAATATAGAGGTTTATGGACTAAATATAAAAAGAGGTTTTATTTATTTACCATACTTCTAGTTTATTTATATTTTTATTTATTTACCATAGCTTTGGAGTAAGCATAAAAAGAGGTTTTATTGATTTACATAACTTGAGTTTATTTATATTTTTAATTATTTACCATATCTATTTTTTAGTGTTCCTAAACCTCTTTATATTTTAAAATATATATTGTGTTTATACACAATAATAAATAGATTGATTTCTAAATAGGGCTGACATTAGATTAAAAATGTTAGATGTTAAACATTACAAGTTAAATGTTTAACACAATCAACCACTAAAAAAGGTGAAAAGAAAGAATAAAATTTCATGCATTCTGACCCTAGAAAAGTTAGGGAGGCCGCAATCAAGATCTGCATTATCATAATCATTAAACCCTTTGTACAATAAGGACATGCAAAATTCTTACTTGTGCATTGTCTTTTGATGAATTGTTGGTCGAAATCATGATGTGCATTGTCTTGTCTTTTAATGAATTGTTGGCCGCAATCAAGATCTGCATATTGTTGTCTGCAATGAAGATCTGCATTATCATGATCATTAAACCCTCAATTCTAGATGAAATTTATGCTTTGATCATATAGTGTCCGCAATGAAGATCTACATTATCATGATCATTAAACCCTCAACTCTAGTTGAAATTTATGCTTTGATCATATAGTTGTCCGCAATGAACATCTGCACTATCATGATCATTAAACGCTCAACCCTAGATGAAATTTATGCTTTGATCATATAATTGTATGCTTTGATCATATAAACCCTTGAAATTGTTTACCATAAGAACAAAAAATAATGTTTAGTAAAAAGGAAGAACTAAGTTGAAATTCATGCCCATGTACAAATGGCCAAAATCTCCACACCTAATGACCTTGCCCTTCCTCCATCTAATTGTTGATACTCTCCTAAGGTGTTTCCCATGCAAAATCCATCAAGGAAGAACTCTTCAGAGTCGAAATTCATACCCATGTACAAATGGCCAAAATCTCCACACCGAATGACCTTGCCCTTCCTCCATCTAACCGTACTCTCCTAAGGTGTTTCCCATGCAAAATCCATCTGGAGTTCGAATCCCATGAAATCCATAAATCACGTTCATGGTATTCTTTCTTCTGGAATTTCCACGGAGCTATTAACAAAGCAGAGAAAGTCTTCCTTCTTCTGGCATCGTTGATACTCTCCAAAGGTGTTTCCCATGCAAAATCCATCTGGGGTGCGAATCCCATGAAATCCATAGATCACCTTGATGGTCTTCCTTCTTCTGGCATTTCCAAGTAGATATTAACAAGGCAAAGAAAGTCTTCCTTCATGCAGATGTTAACAAGGCAGAGGAAAATGCAGTGCTACAATGTGATGTTGTAATCTGTGAATATTACAATGTGATGTTGTAATCTGTGAATATTTTATTTGAACCTAACGCTAAACTTGAAATGAAAAAGAAAAGAAATATTTATAATGGAAAATATAAAAGAAATATTTTTGATATAAAATAAAATATACAAATTGCAATTGGGTTAAATGATTTATTTTTAATAAGAGTTTGTTATTTTTGCGTAAGAGGCTAAATTAAAAAGAATAAGAAGTTAAAAATAATATTGGTATGAGTGTAAACATTTAAATATGGTCTAATTAATAATAAAAAGTTAAATTAATAAAGATAATAAAATTCAATTTGTTATATTTTGATTTTGCTAAAGACTTTGTTACAATACCATGGGCTAATACCATGGCTTATCAATACTACAAGTCCAAAAACCATAACTTATTTCACAGCCAAAATATTTATAACAATATGACAAGATTCTTAACCGTGGATATTCACCCCCACATTATGGTAGATATTATTATCTTGTAAAAAATAGTTTTTGTTACAGGCCATTGGTTAATACCATGGATTATCAATACCACATGCCCAAAAAAACATAAATTATGTCACCATCAAAATATTTTATAACAATATGACAATATTGTTAACCACGGATATTCACGCTCACTTTACCATGGATATTAACTTGTATATCGGCTTTGTCACAATACCATGGGCCAATACCATGGCTTAACAATACCACATGCCAAAAAACCATAACTTATTTCATAGTAAACATATTTTATTTTAATTTAATTTGGAGATATATCTAAACCCTCTATCTTTAGGACTATTTAATAAAATTAAGCTAATATATATATAAAGAACTAGAATAGATCCATCTTAGCTAAAGATCAAGGGATGAGAGCAAGCAAATTGACTAATTATAATAGATTAAATATAGTGCGTGATTTTTTAAAAGTTTTTCTTTATTTTATTTTCTTCGATATGATTGAACCCAAAATATAGGTTTGATATTTTGCAACCAATTAAGTTTTTTTTAATTTATATATATATATATATATATATATATATATATATATATATATAAAGAACCAACATAGATCCATCTTAGCTAAGGATCGAGGGATGAGAGCAAGCAAATTGACTAATTATAATAGATTAAATATAGTGCATTATTTTTTTAAAGTTTTTCATTATTTTATTTTCTTCGATATGATTGATCCAAAATATAGGTTTGATATTTTACAACCAATTAAGTTTTTTTAATTTAGATAATTTTTTAAACACAATACAATGTGATCAAATTTAAGAGAGAGTTGGGGAGGGGGCGGAGAGAGGGAGGGAGATAGTGAAAAAGTTAGAGGGCAGAGAGAGAGAGAAAGAGAGAGTGATGGGGGGAGAGAGAGTGAAGTGGGAGAGAGGGAGAGAGGGAGAGAAAGAGATGGAGTTGGAGTGGGAGAGAGATGGAGGAAAGAATAAATACAGAGAGAGATAGAGGTGGAGAGAGAGAGAGAGGAGTGAGAAGGGAGAGATGGAGAGAGAGTGAGGAAGAGAGGATAGGAGGGAAGAGAAATAAGAGGAGAGGATAGGGATAAGGATACAAGGGGAAGGGGGAGAGATGGAGACATAGAGATGGAGAAGGACAGGGAGGGGGCGAGATAGTCATAGAGTTGGGTGAAGAGAGAGAGAGAGAGAGAGGGAGTGTGATTTGGGGGGGAGAGATAGAGGGAGGTAGGAGATAAGGGATAGAGAGTAAGGAAGATAGGGATGAGGAGAGAGAGATGGAATTGGAGGGGGCAGGAGAGGGAGGGAACAAGAAAAACGTAGAGGGAGAAAGGTGGAGAGAGAGTGGAGGTGACAAGGGAGCCTTGGAGAGAGAGTGAGGGAGAGAGGAGAGAGGAGAGTGGGAGGGAATAGAGAGAGGGATATAGATAGAGAGGGAGAGAAGGGGAAGAGTGAGATAGACAGAGAAGGGGAAGAGAGGGAGAGAGAGTGTGTGTATGTTTGGGGGTTGATATAGAGAGAGGACTAACAAAAAGACACAAATAAAAATATATTATATAGTATTATATAACCAACCTAGATCCATATTAACCCTATAACTATTAAGTGCCGAGAGGGATCCAATCTCTTGAGGTGCAAACATTTCCTCGAGTTTTGCACTAGAAAAACGAGTTTGTACCTCGAGAGATTGGATACCTCTTGGCGCTTGATAGATCAGGGGTTAAGATGGATCTAGGTCAGTTAATATGAAATTAAAGTAGTTTTTATTCGATATTATAGTCTTAAAAATTAAAAATGCTCTTCAAATTAATTTCAAATTGGAACTAGATCCAATTAGATTCAATGAATAGATTTTTTTAAATACATAGGATAATTTTTTTATTTTTTTTAAATTACAAATTATTAGAGATAAATAATGCAAAGTTGGCTCACCTATACACCATGTGAGGATGAAGAAGTGTTTAAGAAAGGATAACCTTTCAATCCCCTATCACTTGTAAGTTTAGATTGCTTGACACAATTAAGATGACTAACATAAAAAAATTGATTAATATTATTGCAACACTTGTTAGGTAGTTGTATTTTGTTCTTAGACTAAATTATTCATTAATGTTAGTCATTTTTAGTTGTATTACTTATTATCTAGTCACATATTTTAACCCACGGCTAAATTACTGATTTATGTTAGTCGTTTTTAGTTCATTCTGTTGAAAATAGTAACAAGAAATACTAAATATAGAAGTGCTAAAAATAGCATTTCGGGATACATTCCAATTTTAGTTAGTCCCTGACCTAAAATTGAGAATTAAAATTAGAATTTGATCTTAGCAACTGTTTGAAAAATAATTAATTAATTCATCTTGAGTTAATTAGTTGGAGAAAATCAAACATGAAGTCAATGTGAAGACATGCAACAGTTATCCCTTTGATTGAGGAATTTATCCTTTAGTTAAAGAGATGGGAATGAGTTGTACCTTGAGTTGTAATTAATTAGCTCAGTTAATTGAGTTAAGTCTAGTTAGATTAGTTCCAACAATTGGATGAACTGATTGTGAGTTCAGTTAGTTAATGCATGCATGCATGTAACTATTGCACTTCAGATAACTGAATATTCTCTCATAAATAACCAATGCATGTCAGTTCAGTCAAGACCTAGTTCAGATTAGATGTAATGCCCCACTTAAATCTTATCCTACAAATTTTTTTAATATTTACATTATCTGAAAATAATGAGAAATATTGGTCTAATATAAATTTATGATTTCCATTATTCAAATTCCCCACTTACCTTCTCAAATTGAATATTATGTAGGATATGGTCTCCTTCCATTATTTCAAAATATATGTAAGTACATTTCACATTCCCCAATGTACCCTCACATTTACTTGGGATAAGACATAGTCCTCTCCATCTTATCATCAATATATATTTATTCATTTCACATTCCCCAATGTACCCTCACATTTACTTGGGAGAAGACATAGTCCTCTCCATCTTATCATCAATATATATTTATTCATTTCACATTCCCCAATGTACCCTCACATTTACTAAGGAGAAGACATGGTCCTCTCCATGTAATTACACTTCACATTCCCAAATGTACTTTTCAGATTTACTTGGGAGAAGACATGATCCTTTCCCATTAAATTCTCAATTTTATATTCATGTCACAATTCCAAATGTACTCCTAGCTTACTTGGGAGAAGAGAAGTCAACTAAGGATGGATGAGAAGTTAATGACATTAATGAGAGGTGGTTGAGGAAAGAGGGTATAAAAAGGGAAGGGGGAAGGAAGAAAAGGGGGAGGGGGTTGGAGTCTTGCTTAGGATTGTGGGGGTTGGTTGTGATTGTTTGGCCTTGTCATGATTTTGGGAGACCTTGGAAACCTGTGGAGGTTTCTTGGGTTTGAGAGGACGAAAGTATCATTATCTAGTTTTGCACATTCTTCTTGAGGACACACTATATCTGGTTGGACTTGGGCACAGAGGGCTATGGAACCTGTGGAGGTTTCCTGGGCTGGGAATTTATTTCCTAGTTGGCTGGGAGGTAAATCCGGTTGGGTCGGTGAGAAGGAGCGTTCAGCAGGAGCTATAAGACAAAGGTATCATCATCAACCGTCGGAACAGGTATTTTGCCATGGATTAATTTTATTAAGTTGATGGAATACTCACCTTAATTTATGTTGCTTATGATAAAATGATAAGATGTTAAATGTTTAAAGCTATATGAAAAGGTCAGCAATCTCCTTTTATTACTTTAATCAGCAAGAAAAAATAGATCTGTTAATGTGTAATAGACTGAAGCTCTAATAATAGGAATCAAGCCCTTACACATGGTATCAGAGCTAGGTTCAGACACTGAGACCTATGAACCAATCCAATTCTGTAATTTTTAGGTTGATGTTAGATTTTAGTAAAAAAAAAAAAATCTAATTAATTGAAGTACTCAAAAGCATGAAAATCTCTAATAATCACTCGTGAACAAGGGGCTTTCTCATTTTGGCACATTTAAGATCTCAATGGAAGTGAGGGCAGTTGTCGCGATGGCTACTCTAATCTAACGCAAAACCCCTTTTCTCTGGTTTCTTCTTCAATTATTCGTCAGCACAGTGGAATTGTCGCCCCATATTTAGGAATTCACAGCTCTCCTTTCTCCATTTCGAGGCCAATTTCAATAAAAAGGTCCAAAAATTCTTCCAACGTTTTGAAGCTGAAGATCGTTCGATCCGTAGAGGGCGATGGCTCTGTGACTGCAGTGGAAATTGATGAAGAGATTCCTATTGAAAATAGATATCCTACATTTCCAGCTGTGCTTGACATCAACCAAATTCGAGATATTTTACCCCATAGATTCCCATTTCTGCTTGTTGATCGAGTGGTGGAGTACAAACCTGGTGTGTCAGTTGTCGCCATCAAGAATGTGACGATAAATGATAACTTTTTTTCCCTGGCCATTTCCCCGAGAGGCCAATCATGCCTGGAGTTCTCATGGTTGAGGCAATGGCACAAGTTGGAGGCCTTATGATGCTGCAACCTGAAGTGGGTGGTTCCCGTGAGAACTTCTTTTTCGCAGGAGTAGACAAGGTGAGGTTTAGAAAGCCTGTTGTAGCAGAAGACACATTGGTTATGCGCAAGTTACAAAGACGTTTTGGCATTGCAAGAATGGAAGGGAAGGCTTATGTTGGCGGGGAAGTTGTTTGTGAGGGTGAATTTATGATGGCCATTGGTAGTAACAAATAATGTATTTTGTTACTAGAAAAAAAAAAACAGTTCCATCCAATTTTTAAGGATGATGCAATGTTTCATTTACACAGCATGGAGTTCTAAGATTATTATTCATTTTCCTCATTATCCTTTTTCAAATATGGTTGAATTTGTCGTATGTAGTATTACCGAAGCAAACCTTTGGCATAGCAATGATATAGTAAATTGGAGAACTCGAATGCACTAGTCTTATCCACAAAATAGGGTCTCTATAGGTCAGAGGGAGAAGTGAGCGTGCTTATAGGGAGTGCGAGATTAAGTGGATCTGTATTGAGGTTTCTGAAACTGTGGGCTTGATGTGATTTTCCTGTGGAAAAATCAATTACAGAGAGCAGCAGTGGCATTATGTTATATAAATTGGTGATGGTACTATGATTAAGTATGCACTTTGAATGTTGATTAGTTTTAGTCTTGATCGTGGTGCTTTTATTATTTGTATAAGATATGTGGTCGCATCGTAGATCAGAGGAAATCAGTTAACAGTAACACGAGGCTTCTAGTGAAGAGCAGTCTATGCAAGGTGTGAGCTTAAGTAGGTCCATTTTCAGTTAGATGACACAGGACACTTGATTTAAATATTCTGTTTGAAAATTAAAATGGTAGTAACTCCAGATTTGCACTCCAAATTGATATATCATCATATGCATGTGTAGTATCTACCATTTTTTTAATGACATACATTATATTTTCTGAATCCTCATTGAATCAACAAGAAGATATGTATGGTCAAGATGTCAAACTTAGTTATAATGTGGATTCATCATTACCTCAACTCACATATAATTGTTGTGGTCTCTTTTTCAACATGGTGCATACTGTGACTGATTTGGCATCTGCGTGCTTGAGTTGTATCTAAAAGGCTTATTTGACACACGGTTCTGAGAATTTCTGTGTAGACCATTATGTGTTTAGTTGTTATGTTTTTTTTTTCATCCTTTTATTCTGACAACTGTGTTCAATTGAAAAGGAGTGGACCTTCTAAGAAGTTTCCTATGTTAGGACTCTTTAGAATAACCAAAACGTATGAACCTCAAACATTCTCATTTGTTCCATTGAAAACTCTTACAACCCACAGGCTTTCTTTCCATTCTATAATTTATAACTGTTAATAACTATGTGCTCATAGATGTAACACCATTCCTAGCCACCACTCAATTAAACTCTTCAGCCCTTTCTTTTCTGACATGAAGTTTCATAAGCAGTTTAAGCATTACACGTTCTAAGGTAGTCCCTTGCATTATTAAGCAGTTTAAGCATTGCACTGTTGTTTTCTATGGGTCCAGACTTGTTTAGAATAGGAACAAGGTGATTTAATTGGTTCCATGCCAAACCAGGTGGTTCACTACGGAACCAACCAATAGTCCAGTTCAAGGCCCGCTTTTGTGATGGAGGGTTGAACTAACTGAACTGGCTAGTTTCGGTTTTGATTTGGCATTTTCTTAATACACTGATACAGATAGAGATTTTATTCTAGGAGATGCTATATAAAGGGATAACATCCATTCTTCACTTTCACACCCAATTATAGGGCTTATGCATGTTTGTATTCATTCCTTTGATTGCAACATGGTTAAGCTGTCATTAGTTAACAACTATTAGCTATCATATAAATTGAACCCCTTGTCTGATTATGGGGCAAGATTTCAAGGCTTTTGGTATTCGTACTTTTGTGAGAATCCAACAACCCTTGTATACTTTAAAGTTAAGAGATCTCTTATACATCAAACTCACTGGTGGTTCTTGAAATCTCCCAAAAGGGTTTCTTTTTGACAAAATAACTAAATAGAGCATGTTGGAAAAAACAACGTTACATATTCATTCACTTATAGCAGTTAAGTTAGTAGCTGGAGTCGGTTTTCACCATGCTGTAATCCTTCAGTGAAAACTTCTTTTGCTTCAGGGGTGCCTCTAATTTAATTCCTGAGAGCAAATTGGCTTGGGTGTCTCTAATCAACATTCCAAATGTATTTCCTAACTAAATTATCTTCATACTCTATTAGAACTTTAGAACACAGGGCCAACATTCTCAAGAAAGTTCAGGGGAGGTTACTTTTAGATTTTGTGAATGATATCCATCTATGCCCCTATTCCATTCAACTTGAAAATGCCAAAATGGTATGCTGTAGAAAGTATCAAGAAAAAAAAAAAGCATTAAGCTCAAGGGACCAAGGACATTCTGTTTATGAGTTATTTGAATGTTGGCTTCTAGGATTTGTACAATTGACCTTAATGCTCCATACGGCTCCAATTCATATAAATAGTATTTGAATCTGATTGTAAAATGTTGGCATCTCTAACAGCATGTCAAATCTGTGACCTATATTATGCTTAATTTCAAATTCTCTTTTAAAATTAGATAATCTAGCTTCTATTTTCACCTACGGGCTGAATTTTCTTCTCTTTGTATCATTTTTTTTTATCTATTGGGATGTCAATGGGTGTGCAATCCTTTTTGTCTAAATTTCAAATAGCTCTTGGTATAAGCATCATATCATCTTTTGTTTCCTCAAGTGGACCTCATTTGAGGCTATTGTAGTATTGTACAAACTTTCTCACCTGCAAGTTTCAAGCAACAAGCATTATATCAATTTTTTTGTCCCATTAGTTGTTTTAGCTTTTTGGAGCCTATTAGAAACCCTCAGATTTCCAAGGGGGTTCATCAAAGCACATCTATTTGAAAAGAGCATCTGGCAGACTGACCTTGTCGCCCTTTTTCTTTCAAGGGGATTGAGAGTGCAGGTTGCACAAAGATTTCAAGATTATTATCACAGGGAGCAAGGGTTCATTTCCTGAGAATTTATCTCCAGGTCAAGAGTTGTTTTCTCAACCATCATCTCTGTGATGAATTAGCTCTCCACACTCAGTCATTAGGGGCACCCATTATTATATCAAACAGAAGAAACAATGCCGCTATTAGAAATTTTAGGAAGATTGTCAGCAGAATTGGTTGTTTATTACTTAAGGATGGCATTCATCATCATGTGTACCATTTCACATTCACCGGTGTCATGGTACCCAACAGACCTCTGTTTTGGAACCTGGAACACGGGAAAGTTTGAACATTCACCCAATCATGCTTTTTGTAGAGAATAGCATTGTAATATGATGAGCTATAGATGAGGGCCAACAAAAGGTCATATGAGAATTTCACATGGATTAAAAGAGGGTACTTGAAGCCTGAGGCAGTTTATCCCTCTTTGAAGTGATAATTCATTCCAATAAAATGTGAAGCTATCTTTTTCTAATGAACATTTTAGCCTTTAAAGCTTTATTAAGCTCATGTGCAGCAACTGTTCCTAACTAGATTCCAGGGTAAATTGGCATTTTGCAGCACCCTTTCTCTTGCATAGCTTTCATTTTACTACAAAAAATGGCCAAGTTCCTCAGTTAACCCTGCATCTCTCAAAGTGTAATTGTAGTTGTAATCTCCCTAATATTTCCATTAGTAGAATGAATTCAAAAACAATGTAAATCCAGGGCCTTATCTTCTAGCAATATAGATGTGAACTAACGCTAAAGTCAAACAGGAAAAACTGTTTGGAGTCCCAGTGAACTATCACATTTGATGTTGTCAGATCAACACACACCAAACCTCCCTCATGAGAGTCAAACTCTGTCTATCTTCCATATATTCAGATGTAAGGGTGTGCACTTCAAAGTCAAAAGAGTGGTAATTGCACCTCCAAGCCTTCTAGCCTTATTCATGCAATGTGCTTCGCCATAAAGAAATTTTGAGATCACCTTTGAATCCAGTATGTTATACCTGTACTTATTGGAGTAACATAACATAATTATGTCCTTCCTTCCCAAAAGTCACATTCAAGTGAACAAATGTCTTTCCTCACATCCTCTGTGTTCCCTTAAAGAAAGTAATTGATTCATATCCCATTGACTTGTGTGATCTAAACTGCATTATTTAAGTGGTAACATGCTTAAACCAGGGGTGCGGACACCAGGTGTTTAAGAAACCATCACTACTTAAAACCCTATCCAAAAACTACGAGCCAAAACCGTTGGTTATGATCTTTTAAAATCTAAGAGCGACCACTTTTGGACTATATCCAAAAACCATTTTAAATAAGATGAGCATTCCTTATAAATACTCCTAGATCACTATTGCACCATCTAAACATATGTGGGTTGGAGTAGGGCTGCAGGAACATAAGTTTGTATCTCTCATTTTTGCAGATGGTTTTGTGGTTGATTTGCTGCAAGAGTTGGTGTCCCTTTTGCTGAGAAATCTGCTAATTTGAGACCTATTTTCAAGAGTTAATACCTTTCCATTTTTCCATAAATTCAATCTCAAAGTTTCATTTTACTGTCAATATTTCACTATTGCTAGGAATTGTGCTTCAAACTGACCCATTTATGTTTTTGTTGTGCTATTCTTCCTGCCACCTACTGCTTAGAATGGATCTCTTGGACAAATCTCTATGTTGGGTGCTATTGATTTGAGATCCTACCTTGAAACTTTTTCCTGAATCTTCTATCCAATGTTGATACCACTGGATTTGTTTTATCTACCTACCAAAAATACGTACTCCCCTCTGCAATCTTAAGACTATGTTATATTTGTCTTATTAGTATGCCATCTACAATCTCCAAACAACCTTCATGAAGAAGAATATTTTTTTTTTATTTGCACACATTGATTCTTGTGGGATACTTTCTCCTATACGGTAAGCTTTAACACCCTCAGTACCGGCCTTTCTGAAAACCTCATCAATTAGTAGAACGATTAATACTATGTCTGTTGATTGGATCTTGAAGAGGGTAACATACCAATTGATAAATGTGCGAGCTGTTTCTGTCTTTATAACTGCAGTATGTAAAATGCCCTCGAACAATACTAGGATCAACATTTTAAACTCTTATATAAGTATCATCTTCCTTGAAAAATTGTGCCATCTATTGAAAAAAAAAAAAACAATATCCATCTTGCAAATGGGATTTCGTGCATGCTCTGCATCATCACAAGTGCTCTGACCCAACAATATCATAATATTTTTATGTAAAACACTATTGTTGCTGGTCAAAATATTTTACTTCCTCATCACATGCTATATCGTTATTATCTTGATCAACCTCTTATTTTGCACACACAATGATAATTTTCTAGGGTTTTAATAAGAATTTACACTGTTTTAAAGTCTTTGGGTTGCACTTTCCTAAAGAAAGAGTTGAACTTTGGATGGAGAGCAAGAGCATTGATATAGATCATTATAGCAAAAACCATCATCGGTTTATATGATGGATGAACTACCAAATATATCTTAATGAATTTAACATGAAGTTCCCAAATGACTCATCTCCCTTTCTTCAACACATGTGAACTCATGCAACTTGACCTTGTACTCCGATGTCCACCATTCCATTTGAGAATCCATGATGAATATAAAGAAATCATTGCATGGACACTGTCCCAACCTTTCAACCATGGAGCCACTAGGTGAGATCTTCTTGGTCTTTAACACAACCACTTGCTCTCTCCACCCATACAAGCAGCAGCACTTTAAACTTGAAATGGAAAGGGATTCCTTTTTCAATGGAGTTGCCAAATGAGATGGAAGATCTTCAATAGGCATATCTCATCAAAGTTGTTGTAGATTATTTATTGATTTTGAGGACTTGATATAGAAAATTGTTTTCAGCTCTTGAGCACCTCTCACTTTGGGTTGGTTTGTGCCAACACTAGGGTATATCCCTAAGTCCTATCAATGGTCTATTAATGGGGTCAAGGAATATGAATCAGACAGTTAAGTAGATGAAACTCATAGAAAATAATACAATACCAATTCATGATGGATCTGGGAAACTAGTGCCTGTGATCAGGTCATGGAGTAATATGAGGACCAAAGCAAGCGTTTGTTACAGATGGAGAACTTCAATGTTTGTTTCAAATATTGGTGACATATTTTCCAACGCGATGTTTGAAATTTTGACCTCATTGGATTGATATGTCCTGAACCTTATGATCAATTTTGGAAACATAGTCCTATCCTAGTCACTCAAACTCATATCAGGGGAAAATGTCGTAAGCTACAAACCTTTGTGGTGAAGGAAAACTGCTGAGATTCATAACAATTCCACTTACAAAACAAGTGAAACTTACTGGTGGAATTATAGTGATCACCTCTTTAGTATCTCTTCTTAGGGTTCTTTGATGGAATACCCAAGGTCTCATAACTATGTTGACAAGAAGTCAGAAATAATGCCTTTTACCTGAGTTGAATGTGTAGCCATGCATGGTTGCTTTGAAGGAGTGACATTGGAAGTTGACGCAAACAGATTTTTCTTCATATGTGGAAGAGAAATCTTGTAAAATTTCAATCAAATCATTAGATGTTCTTCATCATGATTGGGTCAATGAGAGGATCTAGTTTCATCTGGATCTTTAATGTCACATGGTTCAAGGGATAACAATTTTGAATATTCTTGATCACGTCTAATATCCTGAATCACTGATAACACAGAGGATGTATTTCCATGAAAACCTACAAATCCTCTAGAAAAGATAGGTTAGATTTAATAAAATGTCTGAAGACCTTTTGAGACAATTTTCAAATGCTCATTGAGAGTCTTAATATTGTTCAATACAGTTAGAAAAGCCCCTGAATAGGAGGCTCACACAAGAAAGAGTATCCGAGGGCATCAAGATGATGCAGTTTTTGTTTGTAATTGGACCCAAATTGTTGCTTGATGTACAATTCTTAGCTCTTTTGTTTTTGAGGCCTTAGTCACATGAACATAAATAAAGAGAGGATTGAAAGAGGGCATTGTCCAAAATATAATGAAAACTGACTGTTTTTTTTTAGTTTGTGGGATTTGAATGCCTATTCTGGTTCTCCTAATCAAAATGCCTAACCAATTGACTAGTCTGTTTTTTTTTTAAATAATAAATATGTAATCTTCATTTATTTTTCATGTGGTATGTGTTACAATGGTGTCATTTATAGTTTGAACAAAACAACATTGATTCTTGGACCTTAGTTTGATCAAATCAAATTTTAACCTTATGAAATTAAGTGTCATCTCTTGTCAGTGGCATTTATGTACTACGGTATCTTAGTGATATTGTATAAGTTATCTGTTGTGGCCATGCATCATATTATGGTGAAGATTTTCTAAATTCATCTTCTCTTCTCCACAAACATTAATATGCATAAAAAGCATAGATTTGTTGGATGGTGAATATTGTGGAATCATATTGATCTTATTCCAAAAATCAGTTTATGTTCAGTTTATGCTAATGTCTTCTTGGTTCTTGCATTAAAATAACCATGAAACCTCTTAGTTGTTTGGAAACATGGCTTATTATTATATAAATATAAACACAAAAATTTCAAAATCAACTCTACTATAAAAACATCTTTAATATAGGCAATTATTCCATTTGTCTAATTATTTCTCATTTGATAGCTCATATTGCGAGCTGCATTATATATCATGAAATTGTTTTAGTACTAGTAAACAATGATTAAAAAAAAAAAAAATTGAACCTTTGATATGTAAAGGACATTTCTCTCAATTACAAAAAAAAAGGTATGAAAATAATGCTGGAAACAATTTCTGAAGTTTTGAGTCTTTTATTTTCAAGATTAACTAATTGGTTTTGAAGATGAAAAACCAAACAAATTGGAAGAGTGGGACTTTTATATTCACTAAGGTATTAAACAAATTATATGCATGAAACTTATACTAGCACCTTCTAGTGGAAATTGATAGTGCACGAATCCGTTGCTTGCCATTATTTTGGTTTTGGTACCACCTTATAGCATATCCAGGTTCAAATGCTATTTTCCATGACGGACAGTTAAATATGTTTCAACTCTAATTGTTATTAAGGGGTTCCACAAGGATGTCACATGAGCGTTTATGATGCCCATTTTAACATAGATAGCCACCTATGTTAAGGTTCTATTTTGCAGTTCCATGTTATTTATGAACATTATATACATTTGGTTGGACACGTGAAAATCAATTGATGGATTTGGTATTGATGATGGACATGTTGGATGTATGACCAAATGTATGACTTACTTGGTTACAATTTATCTAGTGCATGACTTGTCCAAGTTGTTGTTGCATCGTATAGGCTTATATAGATATGATTTATCTAATCAATGACCTAGTGAAATTATGATTTATCTGATGTAAGGTTTATTTCCAGTATGAACAACAAAAATTGACACGTGGACACTGGGCTTAATAAACATGATGTTTAAGATCATGTATCTATATCTATTTTGTGGTTGTATATATGCATGGATGAGAACTAAACTACGTTGGAAAGAACCATATGATAACCAAGATCTACTATTCCATTGGGGAAGGTTGAGACGACCAATGAGGAAAGGTACGATGTACATTGTTCTATTACATTTGGTATCTACTCGATATGCACTCTTATGACATGAGCAAAATGAAAATGACAGGTGGCAAGATGACCTGACTGGATTATTCGATGACAAGTCCAACCAGCTCTGTAGTGTGGTTTGTGCTCTGAAGAAGAGGTGGAGGTGTTTCCCACCGTGAATCCTCCGAAACTTGGAATCATGGGGAGGACAGCTGAACGCTCCCCCTAGACGTGTGATGACGATTGCCAGATGCCTGCTGGGGAAAGTTCGGTCGAGGTATTTGACGGTTCCACCATGTCAGTTTTATCAGTGGTTAGTATGGTCGTTGCCACTAATAGAGCAGCAGAGGACGGATAGGGCGGGAACTGAAGTAGGCCAGGGTGGATAGGAAGATATAGATCAGTTGGAGACTATTGATGGGAAGTAATGTCATTGTCTGACTTATCAAATTTTAATGTTATAACTCTCTCTGGTTTGCTATGCTTTCAAACTCCTTGTATCTTTTCATTCTAACTTCGGGACCAAGTTTTCTGAAGGAGGGGTGTATGTAATGCCTCACTTAAATCTTATCCTACAAATTTTTTTAATATTTACATTATCTGAAAATAATGAGAAATATTGGTCTAATATAAATTTATGATTTCCATTATTCAAATTCCCCACTTACCTTCTCAAATTGAATATTATGTAGGATATGGTCTCCTTCCATTATTTCAAAATATATGTAAGTACATTTCACATTCCCCAATGTACCCTCACATTTACTTGGGAGAAGACATAGTCCTCTCCATCTTATCATCAATATATATTTATTCATTTCACATTCCCCAATGTACCCTCACATTTACTTGGGAGAAGACATAGTCCTCTCCATCTTATCATCAATATATATTTATTCATTTCACATTCCCCAATCTACCCTCACATTTACTAAGGAGAAGACATGGTCCTCTCCATGTAATTACACTTCACATTCCCAAATGTACTTTTCAGATTTACTTGGGAGAAGACATGATCCTTTCCCATTAAATTCTCAATTTTATATTCATGTCACAATTCCAAATGTACTCCTAGCTTACTTGGGAGAAGAGAAGTGAACTAAGGATGGATGAGAAGTTAATGACATTAATGAGAGGTGGTTGAGGAAAGAGGGTATAAAAAGGGAAGGGGGAAGGAAGAACAGGGGGAGGGGGTTGGAGTCTTGCTTAGGATTGTGGGGGTTGGTTGTGATTGTTTGGCCTTGTCATGATTTTGGGAGACCTTGGAAACCTGTGGAGGTTTCTTGGGTTTGAGAGGAGGAAAGTATCATTATCTAGTTTTGCACATTCTTCTTGAGGACACACTATATCTGGTTGGACTTGGGCACGGAGGGCTAGGGAACCTGTGGAGGTTTCCTGGGCTAGGAATTTATTTCCTAGTTGGCTGGGAGGTAAATCCGGTTGGGTCGGTGAGAAGGAGCGTTCAACAGGAGCTATAAGACAAAGGTATCATCATCAACCGTCGGAACAGGTATTTTGCCATGGATTACTTTTATTACGTTGATGGAATACTCACCTTAATTTATGTTGCTTATGATAAAATGATAAGATGTTAAATGTTTAAAGCTATGTGAAAAGGTCAACAAACTCCTTTTATTACTTTAATCAGCAAGAAAAAATAGATCTGTTAATGTGTAATAGATTGAAGCTCTAATAATAGGAATCAGGCCCTTACATTAGATGATGGGACAATGTACTATCAGTTGCAGGAACATTCCATTGAGGATATCTCTTGCATGCAGAAGGAATTCATTCCTTGAGGATTGTGCAGTTATTTCTGAGTTTAGTGAGTCGTGTGAGGCCAGACTTCACACAGGTGGTAGCATTGGACCCTAGGAAAAATTGCGCAAGGAAATAGGAGGCTTGGAGGATTGAGGGAAGGCATAGTTGTGTCTATTTAGTACGTGAGCAGTATTGAGGGTTTGTACTGAGATTTGGATAGCTTGTGAGCTAAAGCTTTGTGTAATCCAGAGATATTTCCACTTGTATGATAATACAGAGATCTAGGTTTTTAGCTAAGGATTTCCCCAGAGTATTCTTTTGTGTTTCATGTGTGATTGATTTCTCATTCTCTGTTATATGTGTTCCGATTGATCTAGCTCAAATCGATTAAGCTTCTGCAAAGTTTGTTGTAGAAGTATATCTAGTATTTTGCTTTAGTGCATTGCATTATCAAGTGATCTACAATGGGAATTTCTACATGGTATCAGAGCAAAGGTGATCAAAGAGAAGAATAGTATACAAGAAGGGAGAAGTTCAAAGTTTGAAGTTCCTGATTATAGAAATCGAGTTCTTATCACATCTCAATTTCACCAATGGTGTTCAGCGGTTTGAGACTCAAGTATGCCCTTGATGGTAACTCAAATTATATAGACTGGAAGGATCACATGGAAGCATTATTAGAGGACAACAGTTTGAAGGACTTCATTGATCAAGAAGTCCCCAAGCCCACAGCAGCTAATGCCCAAGAATTGGCAGAATGGAAGAAATGTGTGGCTAGAGCAAGGAGAATCCTCCAGGAGGGAGTTTGAGACCACATTTTCTCGAGCCTCCATGGGAAGAAGACACCGTTTTCAATGTGGAAAACATTGAAGGATCTATTTCAAAATAGCAATGATCAGAGGAAGTTGGCGTTGAAAGACAAGCTTTGAAAAATCAAGTGTGAAAAGGGTGACACAATCTCTACATATGCGAACAAGCTTACCACCTATAGGGATGAGCTTGGAAGTGTAGGGATCATGACAACCGATGATGACATGGTGAGTCTTGCTCTCCTCGGTCTTCCTAAGAGATGGCATAGCTACCAAGAATCGGTAAATGGAAGAGAGAAACTACCAGATTGGGAATGACTTTGGTCAAATTTGATGCAGGAGGAGATAAGAAGAAGCACCAAAGATGGATCTTTATTAAAGCAAGATGAAGAAGAAAATCTAGCCTTAGTGAGTAAGGCTAGGAAAGGGAAAGCGAAGGTGTCCCATTCCAAATCGAGTTCTTCCCATGGTGGGAAGAAGTTTGACAAATCGAAAGTGTGATGCTTTCATTGTCGTGAGGTGGGCCATTATGCTACGAATTGTCCATAGAAGAAATCCTGGAAGGGATCCTCAAAGGGATTAGATGGTGAGGCACTAGCCTCATAGTTTGAATTGGATTTCTCTCTCATCGCATGCATGGTTTCATCCATGGTGGGATGTATTTGGTACCTGGATAGTGGAGCCTTGTTCCATATGTCCGGTGACAAGAATCTTTCCAGTACCTTGGAGGAGAAGGATCTCCAAATGCGCATCAAGATGGGCGATGATGGAAAGTACCATGTTTCAGGTGAAGGTACAGTTGTGTTTCAGAGGGAGCATGGATCTCCTCTCACCCTAACACATGTAAAGTATGTACCGAGTCTGAAGAAGAATCTTGTGTCCATTGCTATGCCGGAAGATAAAGGCTATGATGTAGTATTTAGTAAAGGAAAGGTATTCCTGAGGCATATCAGCACTGGACAGACCAAGAGAATTGGGATTCAAGTAAATAATCTCTACAAGTTGGAGGTAGATGATTTTGTTGCATTGAGTTCCAAAGTAGAGTTGGTAAAGAGCCAAGATGTTGGTGAGCTTTGGCATAGAAGATTGGGCCACTTTCACCATGGGACCTTGAAGATCAGGCAACAGATTTCTACCGAACTACTCAAAGGAAAACTGGAGCAAGTGGATAGATGCTAAGGTTGTACCTTGGGTAAGTGTGCAAAATCTTCCTTTCAGGATCAAGACAGTAGAGATGGAGAAATCCTGGAGCGAGTTCATACAGACGTGTGTGGACCTTTCTCTACAGCCTCCACCGCTAAACAAAGGTACTATGTTATTTTTATTGATGATTTTTCTCGTAGATGTTGGATCTACTTTATGCAAAAGAAGGATTAGACCTTCTTAAGGTTTTGTGAGTTCAAAGCCTTGGCAGAGAAATAATCTGGAAAGAAAATAAGGGCCTTGCATAGTGACAATGGTGGAGAGTATGTCTCCCAACAATTTAAGGACTCCTGTGCAGTAGAAGGAATTAAATAGAAGTTTTATGACACCCCATAACCCACAGAAAAATGGGGTGGCCAAAAGGAAGAACAAATCGATTGTGGGAGCAGCTTGAGTGATGTTGCATGACCAAAGCCTACCACTTCATTTGTGGGCTGAGGCATGCAATACATCAATATACTTGCAGAATAGAAGCCTGCACTGTATACTGGGAATGGAGACACCAGTGGAGGCCTTTTCTGGGAAGCGACCAGATGTGAGTCACTTAAGGATCTTTGGATCATCGGTTTATTTCCATGTGACCAAAGATGCCTAGAAGAAGCTAGATCCAACAGCTGAGTTGGGGATACTTGTGGGGAACATTGATACATCCCACAACTATCGAGTGTTCCTACCTACCAATCATAGGACAGTGGTACGCAGAGATCTGAAGTTCGACGAGCAGAAAGCCATGTGAGTATCACTTGAGAGGGAGCTCAAGTTGCATGCAGAGGAGGGACGTTTGGATCCAAAGGAGGAGGAGCCTCATACTGATGCGGAGCAGCCACATGCATAGGATCTGGGAGTGGAGACATCTACTCATGTAGAGTCTTCCAGAGATGGGTGGAAACGATCAAGGGAAGCTGACAGGTTGATGCTGGATGTGAGAGAGAATGTGGGATAGCCATCCTCTCGGCGCAGATAGCGGAGATCACCCAAGCGGTACACTAGTTACATGGCTCTGGTTGGGGAGTTTGTATCGACCAAACCTTCTTCTTTCGAGGAAGTAGTGCAACAACCAATCTAGGTTGATGCTATGGTAGAGGAGTACAACTCTATCATTCAGAACAATGTTTGGGATGTTGTCCCAAGACGGGAGGACAAGTTAGTGGTGAGTTCCCAATGGCTTTACAAGGTAAAGCAGGTAGTTGATGGCAGTGTTGAGAAACATAAGGCAAGGTTTGTTGCCCTTGGTTTATCATACATCGAGGGGATCAACTATGATGAGAATTTTGCTCTTGTAGCAAGGTACTCATCTATCAGATCGATGTTGGCACTATCAGCTCAAATGGGTTGGAAGATCCATCGAATGGATGTGAACATTACATTCCTCAATGGTAAAAGGTGTACATTGAGCAGCCAGAAGGATTTGAGACCTTCGATCATGAGTCACATGTGTGTCAACTCAAGAGAGCATTGTATGGGCTAAAGCAAGCACCTCGTGCTTGGTACACTAGGATCGATAGCTATTTCACCGGGTTGGGCTTCACAAAGAGTGAAGCAGATGCGAACCTTTACCACATCATGGTAGAAGGTAAGCCATTGATCATTGTTCTTTATGTCGATGATTTGATTTTGATAGGTGATGATCAATTGATCAAGTCTTGTGAGGAGGACCTTGCAAGAGAGTTTGAGATGAAAGACATGGCTCTCATGCACTACTTTCTAGGCATGGAAGTGTGGCAGAAGGATGGGGAAGTGTTTGTGTCTCAAGGAAAGTATGCCAATGAGATACTCAGGCAATTCCACATGGAGAAGTGCAAGCCCATGCAGACTCCTCTAGCTAGTAACTGGAGGAAGGAGGATGCTACTTCAAGTGAGGTAGTCGTTGCTACTGCTTATCAACAGCTTGTGGGTTCACTGATATATCTAGTGAACACACAACCAGATTTGTGCTTTGTGGTGAACTAGTTGAGTCAAGCTATGGTTCATCCTACCAAGTTGTTTTGGAAGGTAGCGAAGCATGTGCTGAGATACCTTAGAGGCACATCTCAATATAGATTGTGGTATAGACGGACAAAGGGAGTGAAGCTTCAGGGCTTCACAGATGCTAATTGGGCAGGGAGTCCATCAGACCAGAAGAGCACTTTTGGAGGAATCTTCAACCGTGGTTCAGCTGTAGTTTCCTGGTACAGCAGGAAACAGAGTGCTGTTGCACTTAGCTCAGTAGAGGCTGAATACATGGCTGCCAGTCAAGCAACATGCGAGGCCATTTGGATGCAGAAGATTCTAGTGGGATTGTTTGGTTAGAGGATGGATCCAACCGAGATCTTTTGCGATAATCAGAGTCGTGTCAAACTCTCTAAGAATCTAGTTTTTCATGACAGTTCCAAGCACATGGATATCCGATACCATCATCTTTGAGACTGTGTGGTGAAGAGGATCATGTTGTTGCTGTATGTTTTAACTAAGGAGCAGGATGCAGATATTTTGACTAAGGCATTGTCAAAATGCAAGTTTGAGTACCACAGAGACGGGATTGGGGTGACTGATAATCCCTTTTTTGTTGAGAGGGAGTGTTGAAAATAGCAACAAGAAATGCTAAATATAGAAGTGCTAAAAATAGCATTGCTATAAATAGAATTTCGAGATACATTCCAATTTTAGTAAGTCCCTAAACTAAAATTGAGAATTAAAATTCGAATTTGATCTTAGCAGCTGTTTGAAAAATAATTAATTAATTCATCTTGAGTTAATTAGTTGGAGAAAATCAAACATGAAGTCAATGTGAAGACATGCAACCGTTATCCCTTTGATTGAGGAATTTATCCCTTAATTAAAGAGATGAGGATGAGTTGTACCTTGAGTTGTAATTAGTTAGCTCAGTTAACTAAGTTAAGTCCAGTTAGATTAGTTCCAACAGTTGGAGGAACTAATTGTGAGTTCAGTTAGTTAATGCATGCATACATGTAACTGCTGCACTTCAGATAGCTGAATATTCTCTCATAAATAACTATTGTATGTCAGTTTATTCAGAGACCTAGTTGAGATCAGATGATGGTACAATGTACTATCAGTTACAGGAATATTCCATTGAGGATATCTCTTGCATGTAGAAGGAATTCATTCCTTGAGGATTGTGCAGTTATTTCTGAGTTTAGTGAGTTGTGTGAGGCCAAACTTCGCACAGGTGGAAACATTGGACCCCAAGAAAAAATGCGCAAGGAAATAGGAAGCTTGGAGGATTGAGGGAAGGCATATGTTGTGTCTATTCAATCTGTGAGCAGTATTGAGGGATATTAGTGAGAGTTGAATAGCTTGTGAGCTAAAGCTTTGTGTAATCCAGAGATATTTCCACTTGTATGACAATACAGAGATCGGGGTCTTTAGCTGAGGCTTTCCCCAAAGTATTCTTTTGTGTTTCATGTGTGATTGATTTCCCATTCTCTGTTATATGTGTTCCGATTGATCTAGCTCAAATTGATTAAGCTTCCACAAAGTTTGTTGTAGAAATAGAACTAGTATTTTTCTTTAGTACATTGCATTATCAGGTGATCTACAGTGGGAACTTCTACACGGTCACTTAAGATTGCTCATTTTTTGTAGTATTTCACTTGGAAAAGTTGCGGTGACTAACTTTTTTAGTCACCTAGTCACTAATTTCTCATTTTCTACTAGTGCTAGTTAATAAAGACAAGACCAACATTTTATGTTTTAATTGTCAAGATTCTATTTAGAGTCATTTGACTTGAATATTGGGATTTCGTGAGGCTTAATTACCTTCTAAATATTTGGGTCCACTGGTGCTATATCAAAACCATGTATCTTGTTGGAAAGACCTGTTATCTAGAATATCCTTGAAAGTTAATAATTGACATTTCATGCTCTCAATTTTGCAGGAAGATTGGTTCTTACTAAATCAATCTTGCAGGCATTACCAAATTATCAACTAGTTGTGATGCCAATCTCAAAAACATCCTATAATAGGCTTCAGTCCTTGTGGTGTGATCTTCTTTAGAGAGGTTCTACTAAAGCTAGAAACTAGTCACTTGTAGGTTGGGCTAAATTGATCAAACCAAAATCTATTGGTGGATTAGGCTTACGGGACCTTGAACTGGTTAGTAAAGATTTTGGTATGAAAATTTTGTGGCTTTGGGTTAGGGGGGGGGGGCGTGAATTATGGAAGTGCATATGGCTCTATAAGTATGTCCCCATTGGATAAATAGGAGGATCGATTGCGCTTTGATGGTAATATTCTAGGTTTGTGTATTTGGAAGTGGGTTCAAGGCTATAAGGATGTAGTGAGAAAACATGCTTTCTAGGATATAAAAGTAGGGGAGACAACTTTGTTTTGGGAGGAATTCTAGTAGCAATTACCTTGTTTGGATGATAAAGATAATCTTTGTTCTATTATTTTTTTACCCACTCATTAGGTGCAGTGAGGGTTGCTAATTATTGGAAACCTCTGGAGGATAACCAATTATGGCGACAATGGAAATACAAAGATGATTGGCCTCCTACTTCCACTACACTACCGTGGGAGGATCTTAAAAAGACACTAGAAGATAAACATATTAGGATTTCTTAGAATGATGATTTTTTATGATGGGTACAACAATCAATAGGCTCCTTTTCTCTAAAAGAGGCTTACTCCTTTATTGCATTTTTTTTGAAAATGGAGAACGTAGTCTTGTGGTCTCAAATATGGGTTAGAATGTGGTGGCCAAAAATTTCTACCCTTTTATGATTACTTGCATGGGCTTAGGGCTTCTTACTTGGGATCATATTCACAGAAAGGGATATGAGGATCCATCCTTATCTTTTCTTTGCTTATAGGTTGAAGAGATAGTAGAACATATTTTTCTTTCATGCTCTTTTTCGGTGGAAATTTGGGATCTCCTTCCTCATATTTTTGGCATGGAGCACCCCTTCCCGGAGAATATTAAAATTATGTTGGATCAATAGTACTACCAGAAATTTAAGAACTCTATTATTTCTCATGATTGGATGCTTGCACTAGGTTTTATTCTTTGGAACTTATGGAAAGAGAGGATTTCTCAAAATTTTGGCCCAAAGAATGAATCAACTTTGGTGCTCAAGGACTTGATCATGTTGAATATTTGAGAGACCATTCTTGTCTTTCCTTGGTCTACGGATAATAGGTAGGTGGAGGATTCTGAAGAAGTTATCATGAAAAACCTCAATTTGGATCCTTCAATGATCCCTTCTTCACTTCCATAGGCGAAAGCATTTTATCCTTCAATTTCTAACTCTTATTCTCCACCCTTGAGCTCCTTTATCAAGATGAGCTTTGACGGGGCCTGCAAAGGGAACCCAAGGGTTGCAGGCTATGGAGGGATTTTCAGGGATGAAAATTCTCGGCCATTACAAATTTTTTTGATTTCTTGTGGGATTGCAACAATAATTTAGCTGAAATTCTGGCTGTGGAGAGAGTCCTTGTTATTGCTATCCGAGAAGGTTTCTAGTTATTGCAAGTGGATGGTGATTCTCAGGTAGTACTTCAATGTATACAAAAACTTTCGAATGAAAAACCTGTTCATAAAATAGTGCATTACTGGAGATTTGAGGATGTTGTTTCTAGTATAAATGGTTTGATACAAAAGTTCAATTCCATTATTGTTCATCATACTCGGCATGGAGGGAATAGGGTGGAAAATTTATTAGAAAATTTGAGGTGCAAGTGTAAGAACTTTAATTTGAATGAATCACAGCCTTCAAATAATACACATACTGAAATTCATCTTATAAAACATAAGGTGGATGCAAACAAAGCTTCCTCATATAGATATCTTCCGACGAGGGTGCCATTAACTAATCCTGCTATGACATTAATGAACCCATTGAAACTCATAATGAAGCTAGACATCTGGCAATCAATGCACATGGCATGGCAAGATGATGGAGGTGGGATTTGGGATATACATTTGACATCCCCTCACATTAAATTCATGCATGTGGACTGGCGAAGTGGACCTGTGAGTTACAATGGATGTGAGGTACACCACCCACCCCCACACTTCTGGGTTTATGGTTATCTGTTGTGAGGTTTTAATAGTATATTTTATGGTGCATATTAATACTCCCCTTGTGGTGTTGGTAGTGGTGGCAATTCAAGGAGTTTCTGTCTATTTTCTATGTTGGTATTATCCATGGTGGTTAGTGTGACACAACCATGTATTTTGTTCTCTTCTTGCACTCTACAATGCAAGGGTCGATTTTTGAGTTGGTGGCAGTTCTGTTAAATGTGCATCTTTGGGAGTCATAATTCTTAGGTATCTCATACCCTTGTTTGGTGTTGGTTTACGACTGTTGGTATTCTAGTCATTTTTCACTTTGGCTATAAGTGTTGATCTATATTGCTTCAATGGGTGCAAGTTCGTTTTATAGATTGGTCTCCCAATAATTGTATTTTTTTTCATCATGGTATCAGTTGTTGGTGGCAAGAGGTTATATTTTGCACTTTCTGCCCTTTACCATGTTGTTTTAGAGGTTGTTGCCCCTGCTGCTACAGTTCTGGGGTCGAGTCGAGGAACTTGGGTATCAAACAAATTCAATCCTTTCAATTTGTTTCTTGGGGTTGGTCTTGTAGTCTTGGGTGTGTCCCAGTGATCAACTACTACAATATAGCCTCTCTTCTGGTCTTTGGTGGATGATACTCTTGTCCTAGGGTCAAGTCTTTACGGTTCAATGGTTTGTCTATTGGTTCATATTGTAAATTGTGGCTCTTTAGTTGGCTATCTGCAAAGTCTCTTGGTGTTGGCAATTATGGTTCCCCGACAACACATGGTTAGTCATTGGGGTGGTTTTGGTCAAGTGGGGATCAGATGACATCAACCATTTGTAGGTGACTCCATTGCTTCTATCTTTGATGTTGTATCCTTAGAGGTGTGAAGGGAGATTATAGTTCTGGAATCTAGAACCTGGGGAATACCCCTATTTTGTAGACTAAAGGGTTATTAATGCAAATTTGTTAGGGGTTCCAAACCCTAACAAAATGCAAAAAAACAAAAAACAAAAAACAATTTTTTTTACTTGAATTCTTTGTTTCACTTAGTTTTTAAACACAATCATATCCATAACTACAACATTTTCTTTGGTTTGGAAGACATAAAGCGAATTCTCATAAATGTGAGATTTAAGGTCAATGATATGGATGCACGCCTGTGTCAAGTGGAAAAACCTTTGGTTTTTGGTAGAGATTCTGGGGATCTCACCGATCCTTTTGTAGACCCTACTAGAACTATGTTTGCAAGCTCCTTGAACCCCTTGATCCCTATGTTTGACTAACTGGAGATGTCTCTTGTTTTTTTGGTCTTATCTTATTTTGAGGTGCATGGGTATGGTGCGGATTGTTTGGTGTGATTGTCTTTTGTGGCCTCTTTTGGGTGCACTTTTTGGATGGTTCTGCAGTTGGAGTATTGGTCCAGTAGGCATACTATGCATTGTTTGCTCTATCTCTGATGTTTGGTTGCCGACCTTTATTCCCGTTTGGTGGCTGTCATGGTGTTTGGAGTTAAGAGTTGGCATTTTTTGGGATGAAGCTCGAGCCAATTGTGTTTGGTGTTTGTGGGAGGACTTCATATGGTCTGCAACTCTCTGACATATCGTTCTAGTGGTGCCCTAGTTTTACAGGTTTCAACATGGTTTTTTGATGAATGGTGTTGGATAGATCCTCTTGTGAAGTTTGGCATGATCAACTATGAGGGTCCCAAATCTATTTCACTTTGTGTTGGCGCTTATGGTCAATGTTGGTGGAGATTATATGTTGTCGTGTTCGTTGTTTATAATGATTATTGTTGTTGTTGTCCTAGGTGGTTGATGTTTTTGTTGTTACTTGTATACTCAGCGAAGTGATTGATAACTTCTCACAAACTTGCTATGTTCCATGGCTTTAGTAACCTTTACAATTTAGATAATCCCTTGTATTGATATTCTTTATGTAATCTTGTTTACATAATGCAATATAATATGATATTTTATTTAAAACATTATTAGCATTTTTTATTATCAATGTTAATATTAAAATAATTTAAAAACCGTATTAGAATTATAAAAACTTAATGATGCTTCAGAGTTGAAATTCATATCCTCATCCAAATATTAAAATGATAAAAAAATTGTTGAAAGAGACGAATGCTTCACGCTTAAATTCCTTTTGCTTTCCCAATACCCTACCTTTCATATGTAACTTATATCTTTCGTGCCCTAAACCCCTTCCCTTTCATATAATAAACAAACATGTTTATCTCTATACGAATCACACCAATCCTCCTTGAAGCGATTTGTTATGGGATCATATTGGAGAAATCCCTAACTTCATATCTTCAGCAATGACCATGTTCACCCAGTACCTGGCTTCATCTTTCGGATCTCAGCGTCACTCCCTGGCGGCAGCTGTTGCAGCACCATCTTCACCATTTCTCCGGATTATTTTGTTAAAATTATCACGATTTTCTACAACTATCGCTGATAAAGACAAGTCCACAAGCTACCCTGAAGCCGATAACACATGCCCCGTTTCAGAATTCTTACTCAACGAATGTGGTTTGTGTCAGTCTGAGCTCTCAACTATCCTTAAAGCAAGGCCATCCTTGGTTGCGGCGAGGTCAGCTCATAAATCCCAACAAGCGCTACAGTTACTGAGAGATTCCGGATTCACAGAGCACCAGGTAACGAAGACTATTACCAGAAACCCATCTATTCTTTTTCTCAATGCTGATCGGCAGTTGAAACCCAAGATTGAGTTAATGAAAACATTGGGCCTTTCTGCACAAGACTTGGGAAATGCCATATCTAATGGATCCAGATTTCTTAACGCGAATCTCGAGAAAACTCTGCGTCCCAATATCCAGTATCTTCAAAACCTGTTTGGATCAGAGGCTAATGTCTCAAGTATTTTCAGATTGGCACCTTATATTCTACCTAAACGAAACGGGCCTGAATTTTGGGAAAAGAAATTGAAGCAGTTGACAAGTTTTGGCCTCCTTGAAGATGATATCAAGGAGCTTGTTAGGAGGCACCCACTTATATTAAAAGCTTCCATGGATAAGGTGCAAAAGAACATGGACTTTTTTATGCATACTGCAGGGCTTCCTGCAAAGTTTATTTTTTCATATCCTCTGTTTGTGTCTTGTTACAGCTTGGAGCGTAGGATGAAGCCCCGCCACAAGGTGTTGAGTGCTCTCAGTGCAATGCAACCTTCCAAGCGTCCTCCTAGTCTCCTTAGTGCGCTTGCTTTAAGTAAGCGTAAGTTCCTCGAAAAATATGTCCAGTGCAGTCCTCATGCCAAAAAGTTACTTGAAATTTACAGTGGCAAGCCTGCCCTCTAAAAGACTAGAAATTCGGGTTTCTGTTTTGGTCAGGGTTAGATTGTATTGCGTTGCTCTGGTTGATTGAAAGAGGTTTGAGAACATTCAACAAGGGATCATCAGTCTGTTATGATCCACTACCGTGATCCCTATAGCCCACATGAGTAATGAGTGGGAAGTAGTATATATAGAAGATAATCACGACACAGTCAGTTCCGGTCTGGGATCTTGTTTTGGCCAGTTTCTTGTCACACCATAATCACAATCAACATGCACTATTGAAGGATGCTCAGTTGTGACAATTGAAGGGTACTCAGTTGTAATACAATCACAGAGAATGCATCAGGTAAACAGGTTTTTGAAAGATGAAAAAACTCTCATCACCAGATAATTTGTTTTTTGCTAGTAGCTTTGCGATGATCATGCATTGCTCTCTCTCTTTAAAATGTGATGGGATAGATGTGAAATTCTGACTGTTTGAATCATGGATAACTTGTAAAAGGAAATATTCAAATCCCAAATGTAGGGACCTTAAATTTGTATGTGTTTCTACAGTAGCGTGATTTGATTATTTCCAGATCAGCTATATCTGAGACTAATCTGGAATTAACACATTTCAAATCCAAGCCAAAAATTAGACACTAGTATGCACACTTTCTGTCTGTGCTTTGTTAATGGTATCTGTTTCTTTGCTTAGGAAAAAATTGTGTGGTAATGACTTTTACTACTGCTAGTGGTATCAAAGACCATTCCTAGTGATAATGGAATGCATTCCAATCACGCCTCTTGTAAAGCAGAACCCTAGCCACTACTCTAAAACACAACTTCTGATGCGTGATTGAGGAGGCAAAAATCATTGGCACATTCTGTCGTCCCAATGTGGTTGGCTGCTCACTTGTCCTTCGTCCTACATTCATAGGAAGTCTGTCAACATTTTGTTACACGTGCCTTCCAAATAGCCACTTGTTTTGGATGGAACCTTACCTCTAGGGAAAGAGGCAGACCAGGTGACTCCCTAGACAGAGGAGGGATGGGAACTATTTATATGTTTGGTTTTATAGGGTTTAAACTATTTGTAAATGCTTTCTTGTTGTTTTCTTTATATAATTTTGAGTTTTCAGTACAACATCTACAGTAAGGTGTGCACATCTAAGAGGATCTGTTGCATAATTGCTTTTCCCTTGGGATGTTGGCAAGAAGCATTCTAGAAGCCAAATGGATCAGAATCAGCAGCCTTGGATTTGAAAAACTTGGTAAGGAGTTAGCAACCATTCTTATAACTAGTTCAAATTTGCTACCTTTTGTCCCTCATCACTTGGTTGATCTTTAGGACCGTTTTTCTGAATGGTATGAAAGTTAATGATGAAATTCAACATTTAAAAACATATAATGGAATCTGAAGAAACATACAATACATATAATAGAATCTGAAGAAACTGAAAATAATCCATCTATATCCACCACAGCTCTCCATTCGAATCTGTTTTTTAGGAACATATAGAGAGTGATATGCATGTCCCTCCACTTTTTTGCTTTTCGTCTTGCCTTCCTGCATCTTTAATGCTTTCATTGATAACATGTCTGAGTTACCTGTGTATGTGTTAGAATGACATAGATTCAAACTGTGCTCTTCCCTTTTTGATTTGTTTTGTAGTGTACTTAGGAGGATAATATGGAGTAACTAGTGGAGGTACCTAACGAGAATAATAATAGATGTTTAGGTGATTAGCAGTTTGTATCAGAGCACTTTTTTGGGTCACAAACGAGGTAGATTTTTTTTCTATTTTACAGGTTTTCAGAGGAACAAAAGAAAAGATGGCTGCAACACTTCGATCGATTTCTATAGCTTTGGTGTAAAATTTGGCAAAAACAATTGATATCTGAGTTCCTCTTAGAAAAACTTCTAATTTCAAAAGAAAAGAATCATCTCAATTGGAGTTCGGGAGATAGAGATATCACTGATATGAAATCAGATATTTCAGGGCTTTTTCATGACAACTGTATAGACCGCGGAGCTGATATCTTGTGACAGGTTTCTCAGATTGCCATCAGATCAACACCGCTGGATAGAGGATTTTCATAGGTTTGGTTTGGTATATTATATGTTGTGCTTTCGATCAATATCCTCTATGTTATAGCCATGAAAATTTTTATTCTCAAAACCTAATGGACCTAAAAAAAATGCCAATGCTAATGTTGATGAAAGAGACCGGCCAGGTTTACTCTATGACCATATTTTATTGGATTTAGATGATGATTGTGATGACTGGTATATGGAAATTTGTCATTTCTGGGATGATAATTATTTTCACCTGCCATTTGATGACTCTACTTCACCTTATGAAGAGAACATCTGTTGAATTTTCTTAGACCCAACAAACAGACAAAATATTTCGTAGTAAATTCCTTTCGGTAAACTAAATTAAACTTCAGATTATTAAATAAATTGCACATTTGGGACTTTAACAGTTAATAAAATACAAATCAACAGAAGCAAGTCGACATCAATTTTACACATGCAAACAAATTTCTACCCTTAAGATCAGCTTCTTATTAAATAAGATCAAAACTTAGAAGCACTTTCCTAACCTGAGAATTAATGTGTCTGCTGAGAAAATTACAAGCTATAGCAAAACTGGGCAAACTGTCCGTAAAAAAAACCTGTTGTCTAGCTGTTGGGTTATCCTCCTCTTGTTTTGTTGCAATCTGCTTGCACTCTCCTCCCTTGAGCTACTCTCTAGATGAAAGTCCTCCTTCACCCTTGCTAAGATCTCCTTAAGTCATAGTCCTTTGTGTCTCAAGTTATTAATGTCTCTTGTGTGTCTTCCTATTTTACCTAGCCTAGTTTTTATAAGTTTTTATAAGATTGAGTTGTTGACTGAATCCATAACCCTAATCTCCAAAGTGATAATCAGTTGACATTAGATCTCACCTCACTTGAGATCGATGGTCAGGATTCATCTAATTCATTAATGCAAATGACGTTTGTATTTAATCAAAATAGAGTTAAAAAAGCATGAATAGGATTCTACTGGAGAAGGCAATTGTTGACACCTAATCTTCATGATTGGGGGAATTTGTAAATAAATAAATAAATTCGGAATGTGAACAGTCATCGGGAGATGAACTGAACAATCACTCCTATTGTATATAACAATAGCCTACCTATGGAATAATATACGAATCAGTTTTTCTGCCTTTGGAGAGTTACTGCCTAGCTATCAGAATCAGTTCTAAAAATAGTTGTAACTCCCTTCATCTCTGCCACTACCTCTGTCCTGAGCACTGCCTTTGTCCTGAGCGCTGCCACTGCCTCTGTCCTGACATAGCGTTGCTCTGCCTCTGTCCTGACATAGCGCTGCTCTGCCTGCATTGGTGCCGGTAACGGTAAGAAGGCCGTGAGCTTCGGTTTCTTTGCAAAATACCTCACTGTTGTGACAAACATTTTTTTGCCACTCTGAATGAGGATTCCCCCAGTGCTCGTACAAAGTCGGAGAAAGCAAAGGTTGTGAATTGGCCCGTGTATATCCCGTTCTCGTCCAGGCGATGGTATTTCAATGTGCATAAACCGTGGACTGTATTAAAAGTATTTCAATATGCATAAACCGCGGACTGTATTAAAAGTATTTCAATGTGCATAAACTGTGGACTGTATTAATGTGCACGAACCGTGGAAACGACAATCTTTCCATATATTGTGGTTTGCTCACACTAATTATATTGTGGCTCTCAGCCTTACCCAGTGGGAAGGCGCTTCTTCAACGTGGGTCTTCATCCACATCCGGGTAAGATCATACTCCGGTTGGGTGTTCTTTGGCTGAAAGTGGAAGACTTAGAGCGTAGGTTCTTTCGGAGGCTTTGCAGAATCGGAGAGAGAGAAAAGACGAGCGGTTGTCTTCAACCAAGCGACTTGCAGTTTTCACAGGACAATCGTAGCCATGTCTGGGAGAAAGAAGGTTGTAGGGTGCACTTTGGGTGCTCCATTTTGAAAGTGCTAGTTTTGTTTTATGGTATCATGATTCAAAGTCAAAGATTAGTGTCTATGTTTTGTCCCATAAATTTATAAGGTGAAACCGAGTTTGCATCATTGTAATAAGTATTCAGATAATCTTGTAAGTATTGAAGTTATGAGTGAATGTATGGATGAACATCTGGTATTATTCTGGATGCTTTTATCTAACATTAGAGGGATTTGAAGAAAATATAGTGCATAAAGTTGTAGCGTAAGGAAGAGATTTGAAATCCTTTGAGAATGCCTTTTTGAGTGCAATTTCACTGTATATCAGCAGAAGTTTTTTTATCAGCAGAGGTTTTTTTATCAGCAGATGTTTTTTATCAACAGAAGTTTTTTTATCAGCAGAAGTATTTTTTTACAGAATGCATTCAATCATCTCTATGGTAGGAATAGTTCTCACTGGCAAGGAGAACTATCCTGAATGGTCCCGGATGATAAAACACACCCTCATCTTCAATGAGTTGTGGAAAGGAGTGTGTGTCGGAGAAGAAGACAAAGACCCAGTGTAGCCTACATCAGACAAAGAGCTTGTCAGTTGGGAAAACAAGAACAACAAAGCCTATGCATTAATCGCAGCATCTGTAAATGAAGAAGTAAGTCGCCATATTTCATCATATTCAACTGCCTTTGAAGCTTTACAAAAGCTGAAAGAACTCTATGACTCACATTCTGCACTTGAAGTTGTTCAGCTCATGATTAAGCTCTTCACTCTTGAACTGAAAATAATGATCCTCTTTCTCTTGCATCTGAAGTAAAATCCATAATGCATGATATCAAATCCACTAAGGTTGAGCTGGATATCCCTCTTATTGCTTTTCTCAAGGCACTCTATCCTACTTACTGCAATTATCTTGAGTCTTTACAAGCAAATGGAAATCTTAAAGATATAACCTTTGACTCTCTTGTGAAAAAGTTTGCTGAAAGAGAGAAAGCCTTTGGAAAGAAGACAGTCCCTGAATCTTCTGAAGAGACTGTGTGCCTTGCTCATAAAGAAAAGCATCCTGCTCAAGATTCTACAAGAGGAAGAGGTGGACGAAGAGGAAGAGGAAGATACTTCAGAGGCAGGGGGGGCAGACATTCTCAAGGAGAAAAGACAGATCTGCATTGCATTCACTGCAAACGAAATGGATCACATGATGCTTCTACATGCAAGCTACCATGGGACAAAATTGAGCAGAAAAGAAACCAGCAGAAAGGTAAAACTGATGATACAGACAAAGGTAAAGCACCTGAATCCGCTCACTATATTGAGGCACAATGTAACATTGGAGTAAATGAAGATTTGTTTAATGCTTCACTTGCTTCTTCGAAAAATGATTGGTTGCTTGATTCAGGAGCAACCTGTCATATGACTCATAGAAAATATTTTTTTGAAGATTTCACTGACAATGTTGATGGAGCAGTATACTTTGCAGATCAGTCAAAAATCAAGCCATCAGGGCTTGGCACAATCAGGCTTACACTGCCTGGTCTTCCAGATTTTCTTCTGGATCATGTTCTATATCTCCCACAGCTCAAGAGAAACTTGTTGTCCTTGGTCCACATCCGCCAGCAAGGTCACTCCATTCATATGTTTGATGGCAAGCTTGAGGTAAGAAAAGCATCTGACCACTCACTTGTCATGAGGGGAATAGAAGAAGGAAGGCTTCTCAAACTGCAAGGAACCTCTGCTCATGCACAACATTTCTCATATATCTCTCATCATGAAGAAGGTACACTTCCATCAAGTTTATTATGGCATGCTAGATTTGGACATTTAAACTATGACAGTCTCCGCTTATTGAAGAAAAATGGTGTTGCTGGTTTGCCTACAATTCCTAGGAAACATAAGCAATGTGATGCTTGCATTCTAGGAAAGCATAGCAAATAGTATTTTCATGATTCACATTCAAGAGCACATAGGAAGCTTGAACTCATTTATTCAGATTTATATGGTCCAATGCCTGTTCCTTCTGCAAATGGAAATAAATATATCATGACATTTATTGATGATTACACCAGAATGTGTTGGGTTTATTTATTGAAGAACAAATCTGATGCCTTTCAAACATTCAAGAATTTTCATAAATGGATTGAAAATGATGCACAATCTCATATTGGGTCTATTCGCACTGATAATGGAAAAGAATATACATCAAATGAATTTGAAAACTATCTTCGCCAACATGGGATCAAACATCAAACAACTGTGCCTTATAATCCCCAACAAAATGGTGTAGCTGAAAGAATGAATAGAACAATCTTGAATATGGTACGATCCATGCTTTTCTTCAAAAATGTAAAGATAATGTTTTGGGCTGATGTTGTTCTATGTGCTGCATATATAAAGAATAGATGTCCATCTAATGCTATAAGAAACAAGACTCCTTATGAATTGTGGTATGGACATGTTCCTTCGGTAAAACATCTCAGGATCTTTGATTCCACCTATTATGCTTTGATACCAAAGGTACATAGAAACAAACTTGGTGCTAGAAGTCGTAAGTGTATCTTCCTGGGGTATTCAAACACCTCCAAAGCATACCGCCTCTATGATGAAGTAAATAAAAAATTTGTTGTATCTAGAGATGTAATTTTTCTTTAATCATCCAAATCTGACAATGTTGTTGAGCGACAACTTGATCGCTTGGATAGATTCGCAAAAACGAAATCATTTCAAGAGTTTGATAATCAGATTCCACATCTTGAAGGGGGATTCCTATACTAGATCAACATGTGGAATCTTCTTCTAAAGAACAATCTCCCCTCCATGAAAATCCAACAACGGATGATCTTTTAAGTGATGTAATTGATAGAATTGGGAGACTCAATCTTGATTCATTTCCAACTCAATCAACAGAGCAGCCTGGACCATCTCAGAAAGGTCCCCCAAAGTGGCTGACAAAGACACTTGAAAGTGTTCATCTTGATGAAATTGGAAAAACAAGAACCAGAAATTCAAACCGACAAAATGGAGGTGATGTAGATGACTCTAATTCCCCTGTTGATATGGATGTTATTTATGATTGCGAATTGAACTTGTCTACAGATTTTGAACCAACTTCCTTCAAAGAAGCTGATTCTCATAATGAATGGAAAGAAGCGATACAAAAGGAGTATGATGCCCTCATAAAGAACGACACTTGGAAGCTGGTTGATCCTCCATTTGGAACCAAACCAATTGGCTGCAAGTGGGTATACAAGAACAAGTACAAAGCTGATGGCTCACTTGACAAACACAAAGCTAGGCTTGTGGCAAAAGATTTTGCACAGAAATAAGGGGTCGATTATGAGGAAACTTTTGCCCCCACAGCAAAATGGGCCACCATCCGGACACTCTTTGCACTAGCAGCTCAGAATGGTTGGAAAGTCCATCAAATGGATGTAAAAACTGCCTTCTTGAATGGAGATCTAAAAGAGAATGTTTTTATGTCCTAGCTTGAAGGATTTGTGAAAGGACATGAACATAAAGTATGCAAACTTGTGAAATCCTTGTATGGCCTCAAACAAGCACCGCGAGCCTGGTATGAAAAACTAACTGAGCATCTTCTGAAACTCAACTTCAATCATTTTGATCTTGATGATGCAACTTTATTTGTCAAGAAAGTTGGCAAAACAGTTGTGTATCTTGTGGTATATGTAGATGATGTTTTAATGACAGGGAACAATGAAAGTTACATTGCATCCATAAAGAAGGAATTGGGGAAAAGTTTTGAAATGACTGATTTGGGCTATGTTCATTATTATCTTGGCATTGAAGTAACCCAAAATCCAAAATCCATATTTCTTTCTCAAAAGAAATACATTGGAGATTTGTTAAACAGATTTGGCATGACAGAGTGCAATCCTCTTTCTACTCCAATGGAACAAAACTTAAAGCTCACATCTGTTGAAAGAAAGGAATTTGAGGATGCAACAAAGTATAGACAGCTTGTAGGAAGTCTCATCTACCTCACTACTATCAGACCATAGATTTCATTTACTGTTGGAATCCTCTCCAGGTTCATGCAAAAGCCTTGTGAGGGACATTGGTCTGCTGCAAAAAGAGTTCTAAGGTACTTGAAGGGAACTCAAGACCTTGGAATCAAGTATACACAGGTGGACGACTTTAGCTTGATTGGATACTCTGATTCAGACTTCGATGGAGACAAAGAAACTGGGGTATCTACTTTAGGATATGCTATGAGTCTTGGATCAGGAGCTGTCTCCTGGAGATCACGCAAACAATCAGTTCCAGCAGATTCCCCAACAAAAGCAGAATACGTGGCAGCAGCTGAAGCAACGAAAGAAATTGTGTGGCTCAGGAAAATTCTTGAAGATTTGCAGGTAAAACAAGTACAATCAACTCCACTCATGATTGATAACACCCCTGCAATAAAATTGGCCAAGAACCCAAAGTTCCATGATTGAACAAAGCATATCAATACTAAATATCATCTGATTCGACATCATGTTGAGGCCAAAACAATCCATCTCCGTCATTGTTCCACAAATGAGCAAATTGCAGACATCTTCACAAAAGCACTTGGAAAGGAAAAGCTTGAACGATTCAGAATGATGCTTGGACTCACCAACATCCCTTCAGATTAAGGGGGGGAACGTTGACACCTAATCTTCATGATTGGGGGAATTTGTAAATAAATAAATAAATTAGGAATGTGAACAGTCATCGGGAGATGAACTGAACAATCACTCCTATTGTATATAACAATAGCCTACCTATGGAATAACAGACAAATCAATTTTTCTGCCTTTGGAGAGTTACTGCCTGGCCTGACAGCAATAATTTTTTCCACCACTACAAATTGAGTAGTCATTGGGAAGCATAGTGTTAATGACTTCATTAAAGCTTCACCTTAGAAACCACACAACTAAGAAGAGAGTGTGAAGAGGGGAGTAAAGATGATAAAGAATTCCTTGCATCTCCATCCCAAGGAGTAGAAGCTATCCAAGGAGCTGTAGTAGCAGAGGAGGTCAGCCTCACCAATGAAGCAAGTAGTTGTTCAATGGAAGTATGAGAGAGCAGAGAAGGATTTCAGAGATGGGTTGACATTTCTTTTATTGCGAGCTAGCTGAAGAATGACTCACCAATATATAAACTAGATTACTAGTTATAAAGTCACCTACAAGCACCATGTAGGGGTATACAACACTGTCATTCAATTGACACGGTCCTAGAGAATTTTTTCCATGCTAAGATGTAATTGGTTGTAGCAAAGAAAGTAGGCACGAAAGTAGTCATGTGACCTTTTATGGAATTTTTACTTGATGGCATAGCGTGTTTGGGTCATGCTAAACAACAAGATCAACATTTGACTTGGTTTCATTGATTACCAAGATTAGCCATATCCAAGTTTGAAAGAGATGGGAATGGCTATTAATTGTAGAGTTCAAATCTGGAGATTGCTCAAAACTAAGAATCAATGAGCAAATTTTTTCATTGCATGAACAAGCAAGCCAAAAATTAGAGTGTAATGTATGGTTAGAATTCGATCCAATAGCTAGACCCATTAGCCAAAGTCAAAGCCATGTTCCAAAGAAGTAGAAAGAAGGCATATTGATCTAGATTGGTTTTTTGAAAGATTTTGAAGACTAAAAAGCTTCTCAATGCGAAGATGTGATCTAAAATGGATATGTAATGTCCCCACACCCAAATGACTGAAGATAACTTTGAATATAGAAATTTGATAAACTATAAAAGGTTGGGACTTTCATAGATAAGTTTCCCTGATAAGACAACAAACAACTGCATTATTAATTAGATCATGTTTAGTCCTTGCCTTCTCAATAAGGAATTCTCTTCACAATATATATATATATATTTATTTTTATTTTTATTTTTATTATTATTATTATTATTATTATTATTATTTTTTCCGTAGAAAAAGTCGTAATTTCTATTAAGTCAAAAGAAATTACATTCTGTAGATGCTGAGCATATGCATACTGAGGCTGGATGCCTCTCGAAGCTGTCTAAAAGAACTTGTAGTGATAGTTCCAAAACTGAACAGGTAAGCAAAAGGAAGTCATTCCTCTCCCCAAACTGTTTATCTCCACGCAGGGAGTGTGCCACCTCAGGAGAGGTATATATCCAAAAAAGACAACAGAGTAAGAAAAAACATATACTGTGTATGTTTTCCAGTGCTGTATCATACTGTGCAGCTGTAGCTTGCTGCCCAATTTTTTTTTTAGAAACAACTATGTTTATCTGCCTTGGGATGGTACAATTCATATGTAACAGATTATATATAAAAGCATAGAAAAAACAAAATTCTGTGTATGATGGGACCCCTTTCAATGCTGAGCGCCCCTTTGTGCTCGTAGATCATCAAAGGGTCTGTGGTAGTGTTGAAAGAAGGTTCCATCCAGTTCTTCCTGAATTAGCCAGTCCGTTTCTTGCCTCTGCGCTGCTTGCTTGGAAAGGTAGTCCGCCCGAACGTTGCGCTCCCTGTATATATGATGACAGTCAAATTTTTCAAGTGCATCTGTTAGTCTGGGTGCCTCATCCAGAATATGTCTCAAAGAGAAAGCATTGCAAATTGATTTTCTGGTGAGCCAATTGCAGACAAGTTTCGAATCCCCAAACAATTGTAGTTTAGTGCATCCTTTCTCATGTGCAAAGGAGATGAGGTGTTTTGCAGTAGTGAGCTCGACATAGTTGTTTGTGCCCCGACCCAGATGAATTTGGAGCATGAAGTAGTGGTTTTCTATGAGGTAGAGGAGGGCTCCCCCCCCACAGCCTTCCTCTTGGGCTGAGCCATCAAAGTAGGCCCAGGGGATGGATTTATCTATGAGTTCTGGGGTAATAGTCCGAGGAGGGGCTGGTGGAGGATCATCAGGGATGAGAGCTAGGTCTGCAAAAATGTGGGCAATAATGTTAGGCTAGTGAGGAAGTTTTTGGTCGAAAATTGCACGGTTCCTTGCTGTCCAGATGAACCAGCACATGAGGAGTGGGATGTTCTTATCTTTTCCAGAGTGCTGCTCCTGCCAGTTTTTCCAAGCATCGAAGATGGATAGGCCATGCCATTGCTGGAGGGAGGGAGATCGTGAGGAAAGGAGGGACCATTGTTCTTGAACTACCGGGCAGGAAAGGAAGAGATGCTCAGTGTCTTCTTCATTCCTTCTGCATAAATGGCACCAGAAAGGTCCATAGAAGGATCGTTTTTTTAAGTTTGCCCCAGTAGGAATTTTGTTGTAAAGGATAGCCCACATTAGCAGTCATGTTCTGGGAGCTGCTTTTAGATGCCAAATAGCTCTCCAGCATTGTTGTGTATTGTCGGGCTGATATGGTTGCATGAGGTGCAGGTATCCCTCCTTTGGGGTGTATAAACCATTTTTAGCTAGTGCCCAAACAATCTCGTCTTCCTCCTCCGATATTCTGATGTGTGCTTGTGTGAGAGCCTCAGTATATGACTCCCATTCTTGTCTCCATTGTTCCAGAATGAGGAGGTCTGGCACTGTCTTCCAAGCCTGATGAAGTAAACAGAAGTTTTCTTGGTCTGCAATATGAGCAACATGTGTGGCCCCCTGATCCATTAGATGTGCTATGAGCTGCCCAGATAGCCTTATATATATATATATATATATATATATATATATATATATATATATATATATATATATATATATATATATATATATATGATGTTTGAGTTTTTTCCCTTAGCAATGCATTTTCTTAGTAGACATTATTGTCTCCTCTCTTATTTTTAATTTTTCCATTTCCACTGCATAATCATGTCAAGCAATAGTATCAATGCTTCTTTTGAGAAAATATTGTGATATAAAGTGGTGCTAAGGGTTCAAGGGTTAGCAAAAAGAATTATTATAAATTATGTAGTTAGTATTGGAATGGAAGTTATATAGGGGTTCAACTCCATTTTTAATAAAAACTTCTAGTGAAATAGTGGGGCCTTCCATTAGTCTAGAACAATGGCTAAAAGAAGTGAGAGAGGAACACAATGCCAAAGGCTTATTACCTTCCACTTATGCATCCAATGAAACAATAATTAAAAGTTTAGTCCCCAATGCAACCAAGATATTGTTGAAGATAACAATAATGTTATTCTTACCACCGTTTCCTCCACAATTTCTTCAAGTTCAATGCCTTCACTCGGTAGGCTCATCTTATAAGAAGATGCTTTTTTTAAGTGCACTTTTTGATTTATTTAATATAGAGTAGAGAGGGCAATGATCATGCTATAGCAAGGTTTCAACTTGCATATGAAACCCATTTAATGATTCTCATTTGCCATATTTGCACCTATCCACACACAATCCCCTGCAACCTAGATGTTTACTTTGTATTTCAATGTGCTAGAAAAGAGTGTTTACTTTCTTTTAGATCTTATTTTAGCTTAACTGGTTTAATCCTTTCTTCCAACAAACAAGTGAAAAGAACAAATTCATGAACTCCCAATGAACAAATAAAACCCAATTTAAATGTTGTAGGATTGACAATTTCACTAAATTTTAACTATAAACACAATGCAATTGTAAATGTCTCTTAATATCAACTCCCATGAATAAAATTGTAAATGTCTCTTAATATCAACTCCCATGATTAAAATTGTTGAAGTGGATGGTGTTATAAAGGATGAGTTCTTGAATTTACCCTTGGATTTCTAAGAAAGATAAACATATTGAACTTCACATCTAACAATTGATTATGAGAACATTTCTCACCACTTTTAGCACTAAGCCACACATATTGGAATACCACATGCCAACATAATATAGATGAGATTGTGATTGCCCCACCTGGAATTTTGAGTCACTTTAACGTTAATTCCATTTCCCAAAAATTGAACGAAGGGTGCACTGTGGATCTTCATTTGGTTATGGATTGACTCTATGAACTAAATTTTATGCTTAAAAAGCTTCCTATCTCTATTCGCTTCCCCCAAAAACCATTTTCTTTGATTGGAATTAATAGGTTGGCCCTTCGATAAAGAAAAGTGAACCATTTTTTTTTCTAGATTGAGAATTTCAAGTGACATAGGTGTAGATTGTGTAAAAAATAATATTACAACACGAAGGCTTTCACCTTTGAAATAATTATTATTAACTATAGTGCAAATGTCTTGTAAATGGCTTTTGGGCTATATTTAAGTGTGAGCCCTCATTCATTTAATCATCCTTCAATATATATATATGTTGTTGAGTTTGTCTACTCGATCTGGTATTAGAGTAATCGATGCTTGCAAACACACAAACTTTTGTGTTTGGTTTATATTCCTTCCATCCACCACCGTTCTCTGTAGATGCTGCCAACCACTAATGCCATTGAATCTTTAGCCACCTTGTTTCTTTGTAGCCATCAAACCGTAACCCCCACTTGTGTCGCCGCTTACATTTCCATCGCATTTACATTACCACCATCCATCTCAATCCCTTTGATCATCCTACTCGTCATCTTTTGCCTTTCCTTCCTGCTTGAAACACCCTCGTCTTCCCTGTTTGCTTCTTGTCACTCCTACACAGTCTACTACCACCACTCTGCCAACACGACTTTCATCTGCCCACAACCCCACGCCGTGCCCTAGCCCGTGTCTATTCTAACCATTCTGTTGTATCTTATCAACCCGACACCACTCAACCAATTCCCATTCACAATCGCCTTCAATTCAAAGCGCAGGTCAAAAACCAACGTTGAAAGGTTATTAGTTGTGGAGCTCTGGGTTCAAACTGAGTTGTTGCCTTTTATCTCGATTAAGTATATAACTATCAGTGATATGCTATATTATATATATTAACATTTAAATTTTTTGTGGTGTGATTTAATTCATTTTGTAGGGAAGACTTCAATAAATTATAACTTTATAGTTACACACTATATTGTATAATTTTAAGTCATATAAATTAATATATGTAGATATATATTATTTAAAATTTATATATATATATATATATATATATATATATATATATATATATATATATATATATATATATATATATATATATATATATATATATATATATATATATATATATATATATATATATAATTTTAAAAAATAAATTAAAAAATTAGGTCAAATTAAGAAAAAATGTTACGTTGGATATGTATATTCCACCTCATACCTGATCAATGTCTTCATCAATGTCAATGGCCAATTTTAATGAAATATTGATAGATCTTGAGATTAAGGTGACCAGACATGGCGAAAAAATCGAGGAACTCCAAGATATAACAAAGACAATAGAGAGTTAGCTCGAGCAGAACTGTAACGAATTTAAAAAGGATCATGCAATCCTTTCAAATAAGGTGGATCTAAATCATAATCAAGTAATGGTGATGTTGACTAGTATTTGTGACAAATTGAAGATTACACCCGATCAAATACCCCAAAATATTGAAGCTACTCAACATCTCAATTCTTCGAATACATCAAACTCGTCAGACTCACATGAGTCTCCAAAAGCGTCGTCCATACCCCATCAACAAAATAGTAACACGAATTTTAAAAATATGCAGCTATGGAACCAATACTCAAATACGCAGCTCATGAATCAGTATCCCTTTTTCACTCCAGCAGTTGCTACATATCAACGAAGAGGAAAACTTGAGCTCTCCAAATTTGATGGTAATGATAAGTGCAGTGTTGCATGGTTCAATAAAGCAGAAGAATATTTCAAGACTTATGGTATTGATAATGATGACGAAAAGATTAGGCATGCATCCATGCAATGGAAGGAGAAGCATATAATTAGTATATGTTGTGGAAGAAGACGACACTTGCTATTAGTTGGAAGAAATTCAAAAATGCATTCTTTAAGAGGTTTGAAGGTGTCAAGTAAGACGAGTTGTTCTCAACACTCACCAGACTGCAACAAAAAGATGTGGACGAATACACCCGAGAATGGGAAACTTTAGCTACACGAGTACCTAAACTATCAGAAACTTGTCTCATTTAGTCATACATCTTGGGACTTAAACCCCATCTCTAAGTTGAGCTTGAGCTTGATGACATCACTTCTATAACAATAGCAAGACAAAAGGAAAAAATTCTTGAAAAGAAGCACGAAAAGATGCAGTGGTCAAAAGTTGAAAGAGTATATTCGAGATGAAGATTTCCCCAAATTGTGAACACAGATAACACAAGATATGTTCCACCACATCTCCGTGAAGGAGAAAAGACTAACTTGGAAATTCAAAGAATGAAAGAAGGCAAGTGTAAACGCTGTGGTGAAAAATATGACCCTAAACATATATGTGCTAAGGGAAAAGAAACCAAGAACTTGTATAAGTGTGAAACCACTAATGATTTAGACAATGAAGAATCAGAGGTAGAAGAAATCGAAGATTCTCCACAATTTTCTCCAAAACTAGATAGTGAGAACATTATGCAAATGTCATTATCAGTGTGCCAAGTATATCACATGCCCATACATTAAAGTTAAAAGGTCATATAAAAAAAATGTAGTGGTTCTAATTGATACTGATAGCACCCACACATTTTTAGACTCAACTATGGCGAAAATGATCAACATTTTCACATTTCCTATGCCCAACATGAAGGTTATGGTAGCTAACGGTAAAACAATTGAAAAAGAAGAGAAATCTAGAATCTAGAATCTCCATTCTACATTGTAGCATTAGGAGGAGTTGATGTGGTCCTAGAGATCCAATGGCTACAAATCCGAGGCACTCACTTTGCCAATCATCAAAAGCAATTTATAAAATTTAAATGGAAAGGGTACAAATACAAGTGATATGGGTTCCAGCCACCTAAGAATCAATTAGAAATGAAAACGATGAAAATGATTAACGAAGAGTCCCCTGTAGTTCAAGAACTAATTCAAAAGCATGAGAAGGTTTTCCAAGACCTTCCAATGAAATTGCCTCCTAAAAGAGAAATCAAACATAGAATCAAAGTCAAATCAAGATCAAATCCCATCAACATCAAACCATATCAATATCCACATCATCAAAAAACCGAAATTGAGAGGTTAGTCCAAAATCTTTTAAAATGTGACATTATCACAAAAAGTAGAAGTCCATATGCTGCTCTAGTTGTATTAGTTCCAAAAAAAGATGGATCGTTTATGTTATGCGTAGATTACCGAGAGCTAAACAAGATAATGATTAAGAACAAGTTTCCAATTTCGTTTATCAATGAAATGTTGGATGAACTACATAGAGCTACATACTTCTCAAAATTAGATTTGAGATCAGGGTACTACCAAATAAGGATAAGGTTGGAAGACATAGCAAAAATTGAGTTCCGTACACATGAAGGTCACTATGAGTTTAAGGTAATGCCTTTTGGTCTAACTAATGTTGGCATTATGATTCAGGTGTTGTCCTTGATGGCAAACCCATTCAGGTGATAAATCAAGAAGGACGCAGGAAATATGTTCAGCAAGTGCGTCCCCGCAGGTATACCATACAGAACCCGCGTCCAGGGACGCAGGCCAGCCGTTCAGGAGGTGCGTCCGCCCAGTGCACACATTTCAAGGCAGAGAAAAGCACGTGGGGGTTTCTTGTGTGGTATCTAGCCGACGGTTTTGTGTTTCTATGGTGTCAGCTCGTGGTATTGTTCCATGTTTTGGGGAGAAGCTTGCCTATATAAAGCAAAGGAGTTCATTTGGATTAAGCATCATCTTGGTTGAATATCTTTTGGTGAGATCTAGTCCAGATCTATGAGGGCGAATCTTCTAATGGACTGTGATCTCTATGGCGCATGATCAGATCTGTGGATCTGAGTGTTTGGGTTGGTTCTGAAGTCCTCATATCTTTTATATCTGAAGGGACGCAGGTTCAGTGAAGGGAAAGTGCGCCGGGACACAGTACAGTAAAGGCGCAGGTGCGTCTCTGAGGCAAAGGACGCGGCGCGACTGTGTTATTGGGTGCGTCTCTGAAGCAAAAGACACGGCGCGATAGTGTTTCTGGGTGCGCCGGTCGCAGCAAAGCATAGAGGAACAGTGCGTCTGCACGCAGAACATCGAAAGGTAGACTGCGTCCAGTCGCAGGTCACAGAAAGAAAATATGCGTCCCTGTCTTAAGATGATCTGTTGACTGTATATTTCTGTTCATAAGGTGTTCTGGGTTATTTCTGTAATTACTGATCTGATATCTGTAGTGGACTGTATCTGTTGTATACTTGTTGATCATTTGATTCTTCATGAAAAGAAGTAGGGGGTTGTAGCTCCCTTCCAGGAGAGACTGGAAAACGAGAGAGAGTTGTAGCTCTCTGCAGGTTGCAGCCTGCGTGCTGGTAAAGGACTGCACCAGTACAAAATCATTGTAAAAAGAATTTCTTGAAAGAAGATTGAGACATATTGCAGCAGGTGGTTTTCTCCCGCATTGGGTTTCCACCTTACATCTTGTGTTCTTTGGTGTGACTGTCTATTTTCTTTATTCATGCTCATTATTTTATGGTACTGATATGCAAGAATAATTCAAAAGATCAAATAAGGAAGATTTGGTAAATTGCTTGATAATACTGATTCACCCCCCCTCTCAGTATTATTTCCAACAATTGGTATCGGAGCAGGTCCTTCAGAAAAGCTTGATCGCTTGAAGGTAGATCGTTCATCATGAGCAACTACGAGAGAGAAGCATCAATCAGGCCACCAGTTTTTGATGGGACAAACTTCAATTATTGGAAGGTAAGAGTTACTGCATATCTTCAATCTCTTGGTACTGAAGTTTGGGACATTGTAGAAACAGGCTATGCTTTTCCTTCAGCTACTCCTACAGATCCAGCTGAGAAAAAGAAGTATGAAACAAATGCAAAAGCAGTCAGTACTCTATTAGGAAGTATATCCCAAACAGAATTCATGAAGGTAATGCACTTCAAATCAGCAAAAGAAATATGGGACAAAATGATCACAAGCTATGAAGGAGATGAACAGGTAAAACAAGCTAAACTTCAAACTCTCAGGATTCAATATGAGACTCTCAAGATGTATAATGATGAAAGTGTGGCTAATTATTTTCTTCGGGTAGATGAGATTGTAAATTGTATGAAAAATTTGGGTGAAGAAGTAAAGGAGTCTATAGTAGTTCAAAAGATTCTAAGATCATTATCCCCCAAGTTTGAATCCAAAGTATCTGCAATAGAAGAAAAAGAAAATCTCCGTGTTCTTACTATGTCTCAGCTACATGGAATTCTAACTGCTTATGAAATGAGAAAGGGAGGACCATCAGACAGAAGGGAGGCTGCTTTTAAAGCATCAGGCAAAGAAGATTACTATGAAGCAAGATCCAGAAGAAGAGGAAGAAGAATCAAATTTTGTCAGAAATCTTCAAAGAGGTTCTGGAAGGTTCAGAGGTAAGCTACCTTTCAAATGCTTTGCTTGTGGAAGAGTAGGTCATTATGCTGCAAAATGCTCTTATAAGGATAAAGGAAAGGAACCAGTTAGATGGAACAAGAAACAAAGCGCAAATAAGAAAAGCTACTACACCCATGAAGATAGTGATGGCTTATCAAACAGTGATGAAGATGAACAAGGTAATAAATATAGGTTGTTAATGGCATTTGAAGATGATGATTATGAGGATGCTGTAGATGTGGATAACCTTTATGATGAAATTACTAGACTCAAGAGATGCATAGAAGAAAAGAACATGATTATTGATACTCTACAATTCCAAATTGATGAAAAGGAAAAACATCTTGAAAAATTAGAAGGTGAAATTGTTGGTCTTAGAAAAGAAATTGAGAAAACAAAAACTATTAATCTCAAGTTTGTCAAAGGATCTGAAACTTTGGATGAGATTATCAGTGTGCAGCGGTCTCCACTAAATAAGACAGGTCTGGGCTATAATGGAGAAACTTCTCAAGCATCCACTTCAAAAAGTTATCTTGATGCAGCAAGAAGAAATGAGCAAGAGCACAAGGAAGATCATCAGGTAAAGCAGGGACAAATGTCAAACAGAAACTATCAGGGGCAATCCAGCTTAAGGGTGAACAAAAGCCACAACCAGCCACAGGTAAAATCTTCTCATTTTGGTTCAAGAATAGATGAAAATAGAAATTACAATCAGTTGGCTGGTAGATTCAATAATCGCAGAAGCTTCTTCAATGGACAATGCTTCTCTTGCCATAACTTTGGTCACAAAGCAGCTCAATGTGTTGCGTATAAAACAATCATGACTAGGGAAGCTCAAAAACAAAGAAGTATGACAGGGATTACAAAAAGGACCTATAACAGCTTTTCGGCTCTTGAAAATGAAGTTGAATGTTCTATTTGCAATAATTTTGGTCATGAAGACTTTGAATGCAGAAGCAGGTTTCAGGAAAGAAAGGAACAAGAACGGAAAAAGGAACAAGCCTCAGGAACCAAAACATGGAGAATAAAGGAACCTCAAACAGAAAGATGTGGGATAGCATTTTATGCAGAAGGACAAGAAAATCTATGGTACATTGACAGTGGATGTTCGAAGCATATGACAGGTGATAAAGAAAAACTTGAGTCTTATTCTAATTTAGAAAAGGGAAAGAAAGTCTCTTTTGGAAATGATACTCCTGCAACTATAAAAGGAAAAGGTATTGCTCCTTTAAAAGAAGATGTTAAGGCTGGAAATGTTTTGTTTGTTGATGGATTGAAGCATAATCTACTAAGTGTCAGCCAGATGTGTGATCAAAGAACCGAGGTTATATTCAGATCAAATGGATGCCTTGTTCGTGATCTTGATACAGGTAAAACAGTTCTCAAAGGGAAAAGAACTCCAAATAATCTGTACATATTTGAAGAAGGACAACAACAATGCTATCTAAGCAAGGATGAAGAGCACTGGTTATGGCATCGAAGGTTGGGACATCTAAGCTTCTCACAAATAAGGAAAGCATGCAAATATCAGGCAGTTCGCGATCTTCCAGATATCAAAATTCCTGACAACACCATATGCAGATCATGTCAGTTTGGAAAACAAACCAGGACTAACTTTCCAGAAAAAGAAGGATCAGCTAGCATGCCTCTTGAGCTAGTACATACAGATGTATGTGGACCATTCAGGAAAAGAACACCTAGAGGAGAGGAATACTTGATATTATTTATTGACGATTTCTCCAGGTTTGTTTGGTTAGGACTTATGAAGCACAAAGATGAAGCATTCGAAAAATTCAAAACCTTCAAAGCCTTGGCTGAAAATGAATCAGGTCACAAAATTAAGTGCCTCAGATCTGACAGAGGTGGGGAATTTACTTCAAATGAATTTTTCGATTTCTGTGATGAACATGGGATAAGGAGAGAATTTTCTACAGCTAGAACGCCTCAGCAAAATGGAGTTGTTGAAAGAATGAACAGAACAATCCAACAAATGGCTCGTGCTATGCTTGATGAATCAGGAACCCCCGCAACCTTCTGGGGTGAGGCTGCACATACTGCGGTTATTATTCTCAACAAGACAAATGTCCGGGTGAACAGCACTCAAACCCCTCATGAGCTCTGGAGTGGTAAAACTCCTTCGGTAAAGCACTTCAAAATCTTTGGGAGCAAATGCTATATCAAGAATACTGAGGAGCAGCTTGGCAAACTTGATCCTAGAGCAGATGAAGGCATTCTTCTTGGCTATTCTCCACATAGCAAAGCATACAAATGCTACAATAAAAGACTTGGCAGAATTGTTGACAGCATTGATGTAGTGGTTGATGAAAAGGGATATATTCCTAGGCAAATACATCGTGAAGACATCGAAGAAGATGAGAGCTACCCTCAAAGACAGAATGATGAAGAAGAAGAACCTCAAGAAGAATCTCAAGAAGAACCTCATGAAGAAGCAGAAGAACGGACAAGAATAGAAGAAAAGACTCCATCCAGATATGTTCAGAAGAACCATCCAGAATCTCAGATCATGGGACAAAAAGAAGCAGGTATACAAACTAGAAGAACAGTTGCAGAAGCTTCAAGCTATTTGGCATTACTTTCCTCTACTGAACCACAAAATGTGAAAGAGGCATGCAAAGATGAATGTTGGGTGAAAGCAATGGATGAAGAACTTGAGCAAATCGAAAAGAACAACACTTGGGAGCTGGTTCCTAGACCAAAAGATAAGAATGTTATTGGAACAAAATGGGTCTTCAAAAATAAATTGAATGAAAATGGAGAAGTAATTAGAAACAAAGCCAGACTCGTTTGTAAAGGGTATGCGCAGCAAGAAGGAATAGACTTTGAAGAAACTTTTGCTCCTGTTGCAAGACTTGAGGCCATCCGAATGTTCCTTGCTCTCTCAAGTTTTCAGAACTTCAAAGTATTTCAAATGGATGTGAAATCAGCCTTTTTGAATGGAGACTTGGAAGAAGAAGTGTACATTGAACAGCCAGATGGGTTCATTCTTGGAAATGATCCAAATCTTGTATGCCGATTGAAAAAGGCTCTCTATGGTCTCAAACAAGCTCCAAGGGCTTGGTACTACCGGTTGGACAAATATCTTCATCAACAAGGTTTCTTAAAAGGTTCAGCAGATAGCAATCTGTATATAAAAGTTGAAAATGACAAATTGCTAATACTTGTTGTGTATGTAGATGACATTATTTTTGGCAGCAATGAAGAAGCTATGAGTCAAAGCTTTGCCTCAGTCATGCAGAAAGAATTTGAAATGTCCTTGCTAGGAGAACTGACATATTTCCTTGGTTTGCAAATCCAACAGAAGGAAGGAGGAATCTTTTTATCTCAAACCAAGTATCTCAAGCAGATTTTGAAGAAATATGGCATGGAAGATGCAAAACCAGTATGTACACCCATGGTCACAGGATGTAGTCTCAGTGCAAATGATGAATCTGCAGCAGTACATCAACCAACCTACAGATCTATGATTGGAAGTTTACTATATTTGACAGGTACCCGACCAGACATCATGCATGCAGTTGGAATAGTTGGAAGATTTCAGGCAAATCCAAAGGAGACTCATCTTCAAGCAGTGAAGAGAATTTTCAAATATCTTCAAGGGACTCAAAATTATGGCTTATGGTATCCTAGAGATACAGATCTCACTCTTCATGCTTACACAGATGCAGATTGGGCTGGAAGCGTGGATGACAGGAAAAGCACAAGTGGCGGTGCATTCTTTATGGGCTCCAGACTGGTATCTTGGTTCAGTAAGAAACAGAGTTCAATTGCCTTGTCTACAGCTGAAGCGGAATATGTTGCAGCTGCATCTTGTTGCACCCAACTTCTTTGGATGATGCAGACTTTGCAGGATTATCAAATCACTTGTACACCTCCTATTCCTATCTTATGTGACAACACAAGTGCAATCAGCATCTCAAAGAATCCGGTTATGCATTCAAAAACCAAGCACATACCAATCAAGTACCATTTTCTCCGGGAACAAGTACTTGAACAGAAGGTCAAGTTGGAGTATGTTCCTTCTAAGGAACAAGTTGCTGATATTTTCACCAAACCGTTGCCCAGGGACACTTTTGAATACCTCAGGCAAAAGCTGGGGGTTGTTGATGCATCATCTTACTGTTGATCATCTTCCTATTGGTGGTATAGGCTCAGGGGGAGCACATAATGCATTGTTGGCATTATGGAGAAGGAGATCTTGGAAATAGCTGCAATATGTCTCTATCTCCTTCATGATGGATTTCTGGTTACAGATCTGGAGATGCATGAGCATAGGGGGAGCATACCCTTTGCCCTTGATGTCAAAGGGGGAGAATGAAGCTGAAGATTATGTGGTTGCCATCAAGTCCAAAGGGGGAGATTGTTGGCATTATGATTCAGGTGTTGTCCTTGATGGCAAACCCATTCAGGTGATAAATCAAGAAGGACACAGGAAATATGTTCAGCAAGTGCGTCCCCGCAGGTATACCATACAGAACCCGCGTCCAGGGACGCAGGCCAGCCGTTCAGGAGGTGCGTCCGCCCAGTGCACACATTTCAAGGCAGAGAAAAGCACGTGGGGGTTTCTTGTGTGGTATCTAGCCGACGGTTTTGTGTTTCTATGGTGTCGGCTCGTGGTATTGTTCCATGTTTTGGGGAGAAGCTTGCCTATATAAAGCAAAGGAGTTCATTTGGATTAAGCATCATCTTGGTTGAATATCTTTTGGTGAGATCTAGTCCAGATCTATGAGGGCGAATCTTCTAATGGACTGTGATCTCTATGGCGCATGATCAGATCTGTGGATCTGAGTGTTTGGGTTGGTTCTGAAGTCCTCATATCTTTTATATCTGAAGGGACGCAGGTTCAGTGAAGGGCAAGTGCGCCGGGACGCAGTACAGTAAAGGCGCAGGTGCGTCTCTGAGGCAAAGGACGCGGCGCGACTGTGTTATTGGGTGCGTCTCTGAAGCAAAAGACGCGGCGCGATAGTGTTTCTGGGTGCGCCGGTCGCAGCAAAGCATAGAGGAACAGTGCGTCTGCACGCAGAACATCGGAAGGTAGACTGCGTCCAGTCGCAGGTCACAGAAAGAAAATATGCGTCCCTGTCTTAAGATGATCTGTTGACTGTATATTTCTGTTCATAAGGTGTTCTGGGTTATTTCTGTAATTATTGATCTGATATCTGTAGTGGACTGTATCTGTTGTATACTTGTTGATCATTTGATTCTTCATGAAAAGAAGTAGGGGGTTGTAGCTCCCTTCCAGGAGAGACTGGAAAACGAGAGAGAGTTGTAGCTCTCTGCAGGTTGCAGCCTGCGTGCTGGTAAAGGACTGCACCAGTACAAAATCATTGTAAAAAGAATTTCTTGAAAGAAGATTGAGACATATTGCAGCAGGTGGTTTTCTCCCGCATTGGGTTTCCACCTTACATCTTGTGTTCTTTGGTGTGACTGTCTATTTTCTTTATTCATGCTCATTATTTTATGGTACTGATATGCAAGAATAATTCAAAAGATCAAATAAGGAAAGATTTGGTAAATTGCTTGATAATACTGATTCACCCGCCCCTCTCAGTATTATTTCCAACAACTAATGCTCCAAGAACATTCCAAGCCACCATGAATGAGACATTCTATCAATATCTAAGGAAGTTTGTGTTAGTGTTCTTTGATGATATTCTAATTTATAGTAAAACATGGAAGGAGCATCTACAACATTTAGAGCAAGTTCTCACTGTATTAGAAGAGCATCATTTTTATGCCAAGAAATCCAAGTGCGCTTTCAGGAAAGAGGAAGTAGAGTATCTCAAACATATAATACCCAAGGAAAGAGTAAAAGTAGATCGTAGTAAAATCAAGGCTATAAGAGAGTGGCCCAAACCAATGAACATATCCAAGTTAAGGGGTTTCTTAGGGTTAACTGGACACTATCGAAGGTTTATTAAATAATATTCCCATGTAACTACTTCTCTGACAAACCTTCTAAAGAAAATTCATTTTGTTGGGATGAGGAAATAGACAAGTGTTTCGAAGACTTAATTTTTTATGTCTAAAGCACATGTATTAGTAACTCTTGATTTTTCAAAACCATTTATAATCGAATGTGATGCTTCAGTTTTTGGTATAGTAGCAATATTGATGCAAGATTGTCATTCAATAGCTTTCGAAACAGGAAGCTCAATAAGAGGGAATGTCTTAAGTCTACAAGCAACAAATAAATGCTTGTGATTATGCACGAACTAGCCAAGTGGAGACAATATCTTTTGGGAAGTAAGTTCTCCATACGAACATACCATAATAGTCTCTCGTACCTCCTCCAACAGAAAACACTCTCTGAAGAACAACAAAAATGGATTGAAAAAATTGTTGCGTGGGAAAGGGAAATGTGGTGGCAAATGCTCTCTCCAAAAAAGATGAAGAAACATCCTTGTTTGTAGTCTTAGCTATAATCCCAAATTGGCTTAATGAAATCCGAAGTGAGTATGCAAAAGATTGAGAAACAAGTGCTATAATCAATAACCCTCATCATATTTCAAAATTTGAATGAAAAAATGATATTTTATGGTACAAGGGAAGGATTTACCTAAGTCCAAATTCCAAATTTAAAGTCAAGGTTCTCAAAGAGAACCATGATTCGCTGCCAACCAGACATGTAGGTTTCTTTAAAACCTACTATAATGCACATCAATCATTCTTCTGGAAGGATATGAATAATGATATTAAAAAAAATGTAGCAAAAATCAATGTTTGTGTAATAAAGGTGAGAAAATTATGACCCAAGGTCTGCTCCACCCCTTAAATATCCCAACCCAAAAATGGGAAGAAATATCAATGGATTTTATTGAAGGATTACCCATGTTAGACGAGAGAGATAAAATTCTTGTAGTACTAGGCAAACTCACAAAGTATGCACACTTCATAGGAATGAAGGAATTAGATTCAACAAAAGAGATCGTCGAGATATTTTGCAAGAATGTCTACAAATTACATGGATTTCCTAAAGTCATTGTTAGTGATAGAGTTTAAAGGAAATTTTTGAAAGGATCTTTTCAAACATATTGGGACATACCTCAACATGAGTTATGCATATCATCCTCAAACAGACGGTCAAACATAAACTGTTAATATGTGCTTATAAGATTACCTTCGTTGCTATGCAACAGACAAACAAAATAAGTGGGCTCAGTGGTTACATCTCACTGAATGGTGATAAAATTCAACTTATCACACTTCCACAAAGATGACCCAATTTCAAGATGTATATAGATATGAACCTCCTAAATGGAAGGACTTGGCCATTCCCGAGACAAAAGTTACAACAATTAAGGAGCAGTTAGAAGAAACCCAAAAAGTCTTTCAAACATTAAAATAACATATTGCATGAAGCAGTAAGCCGACCAACACAGAACATAGACAAAATTTGAAGGTTGAGAATGGGTATTTGTTAAACTTCAACCTTACAAGCAATTATCCCTAAAGTAAAATAGATAAAACAAATTGGCACCAAAGTTTTATGGACCATATTATATTAAAAATATCAACCAAGTAACATACAAATTAAGCCTTTTGGGTAATAGTCGAGTTCACAACGTTTTCCATGTATCTTGTCTTAAAAGGGCAGTGGGCCAATACTAATCATCACAGACAATGCTTATGATATTAGATGATGAAGGCAAGTTAATCTTAGAACCAAAATGAATTGTTACCACGAGGGAAAGGAAGTTGCGATCTCAAGCAATTAAGGAATACCTAATCGAGTGGAAGAAATTACTAGAAGAAGAAGCTTCTTGGGAGACAAAAGAATTTCATCAATGACACCCATTGTTATGCATGCTTTGAGGACAAAGCATTCTTTTGAGAGGGAGGCAATGTTATGTATACAATTATTCTAACTTAATTAACTCCATTTTAAGACTAAGGGGTACTATCAAAGATCATGCCCCTCATGTAAATGGATCTTGGGTTATATTTAAGCATGAGCCCTCATTCATTGTAATCATCTTTCAATTTATTAATAAACTATATATATGAATTTATGTTTATTGTTGAGTTTGTCTACTCTAATCAACCACAAAATAAGTAATTCTTAAGTATGATTACTCTTGAATATTAATCTTGTCAAGTGGGTTTAATCGAGGAGGACATGTTAAGTGGAACAAAGAAGAGTTCACCAAACAATAGACAAAAATAGCACCTCCAAAAAGAAACCAAATCAAAATAACTCATTTCCTAAAGCAGGCATACCAATGCATAGATATAGAAAATCATGGCCACCAAATCATGTACTTTGTAGATCCATTAAATATGCATAAAGAGTGATAAGCATGGCCATGAAAAAATACACAATGGTTCAATGTCAAAAGACCGCAACCATGAGAAATACACAATGGAGCTACATCTTGATATATATACAGTACTAGGAGGGTATATGGAGCAAAGGAACGAACAAAATAATCCTCCATGAAGTACCAAAATCATGTGAGTAAGAGTGGTAGTTTCCAACAACTCGAACAACATCATTAAATATATTATTGGAATGGAGAGAAACTTAACAGAGAGGACATTACCAACATAAATTATTGATTTTTCCACTCAAAAAAATATGTTTTCATAGATTGAACCGAGGTCTTCAAACCAACTACTGTGGGTACAAATTTATGCCATGCGAATAAATGAGTTGAATTCAAACACAAGAGTAATCATTTGTTTACTAGTCATTGATGTATATCTCTAACATGAGACATCCCGCCATTGATGATAATGGGAGTCAAGGTACTAAGTACATTCTCACACGTGAAAATGATTGGGATGAATTCAAACACTTATAACATCTATAAATCAAGACACATGATGTATTCCCATTGTCAATAGTGATTGAATCTACCAGTAATGGAAACAAACCTCAAGTTAATAAATAAGACTCGAGATCTTGTTCCTAGATAAAATGAGTTGATGTTGATGGCAAAAAATGTAATGGAAGGAGGTTATTAAGGAATCCCCCATCAACTCACATGAATGAAACTATATGGCCAATTATTTGGAGGGAATCAAATGAAGAATTGTTAAGACCACCACCAAGTGTGTCTCTTGCATGCACCAAATGAAATAACATATAGGGAAGACCCTATGAAAAACAACCAATAATGAAAGACATTGATAGGAGTGAGGAATCCCACCAATGATGCAAATGAAACCCAATGTATTGAACAAATCCCATTGTGTGAATATTTTCCAGGAAAGAAAAATCGAACATGTTTTCATTAAGAAAAAAAATCATGTTTACATCAATATAGATTAACATATATGCATCTTCTAGCATTTAACCCCATGGTATCTAAACACTGATACACTATATCCATCTTTACAAATATTACTTTCACAAATCAATTCTTCTTCATGCCAAAAAAAATCACTAACCGAGGTACTACGAGACTCACCAAAAAAGCATAATAAAATTAATCCTCTAACAAATAACCATCATGAAGTAGGCAAAGTTATAACCCCCAGAAAAAGTGGGTTGGAAAACCTTGGTATTGTGGTGCAACCAAAAAAAAAACCTAAAAGAGTGGATCTATCCATAAACTCCAAAGGAAAAAATCAGAATTTATGTGGTGCCCCCTACTTGTAGATTGAAAATTTAATGAAACCCGGATTCACTGAAAGACCTTCCTTTTACAACATATCAATTACATTGTTGAATTCCATGTGCAAGTGGGAAAAAGTACCCTGTTGGATAAGTTCCAATGTGTGAATATATGTGTTGACATCGAACAAAATGGAAATCATTCAATCACTGACCAATAATGAATGACTATTGATCACAAGGTCACCTATCAATAATGAAAATAGGGCCAAATTTATACTCTAGGTTTGACACTCAATGCGTTGTAGTCAATGAGAGTAAAACTTTTAGTAAGAAGTAAATGGAGACCTTCCACATTGACATGAGTATATAAGAAATATACTTGTTAACACTGAAAGTGCCTTGGCAAATGAGAAGGTTGACAAACTAAGTCAGGAGACAATTGAAAAATGGTCAACATAGAGTTAATTGTCCTTGAACATAAGCATGAAATAATGGTGACCTGAGTATCATATTCTCAAGAATTGACAGTGATATAGGTTGCGTAATAGGAGGCATCAATAGATTGTCCATATTATTGGAAGAGTAACCAATCAAATGAGTAAAAAACTCAAAAAACAAGGTTCAACCTCTTAAAGTCATACTCTAACTCAAACTAATGATAGAAAGACTTACAACTTGGTGCTTTGTACAAGGGTGACATGACTTAACTGCTTCCAACATTAACTGAAAATTCACTTCTTCCGATCCCCTATTTTTTTCATGTTTTATTTTTTTCAACTTTTTCATATTATAAAACCTTGAAAATGAATTAAAAAATGCTAATATATGGTGTATACAATAAGTGTTGTTGGAAATAAAACTAGTTTAAGCACATGGAACATACCTATGCTTAATGCAAGAGAGGCGTACAATATATGGACACTCAGGGAATATGTCCTCCAAGAATAAAGGCATTTATTTACAATAGGAAAGGATGCAAGGCTAACAACTAATGATAATGCATAAGAAAAAGGGCATAAGAGAACAACTTGAAGTCAACATTAGGCTCAAAAGTGCAAATGGCCATAATAAGATTTAAAAGGAAATAATGAAACTTCATTAAAAAATCATGGTGGGACTGAAGAGGGGTCGCAAGCCTACTAACAAATAATAACATGAGCACCAAATGGCTAACAAGGTACTAACTAGAGCACTCATGTAAATGTAGTATCTACCACCCACTTACAACACTTATAAAATGGCAATAAAGGTTCATGTTACAAAATAGTGGAATTGATCCTACGGAAAAGATGAAAATCACATCTTAATGTCGAATGCGAGGTGAAAAATCCCTACCTTGTATGCCAAATATAGGAATTACTTGCCACATTATATCTAATGTGAATGACAGTAATGAAAAAGTGTTGCAAAGTCACAAATTCTTACGTCGTACCTAAAAGAACAAAAAGATCGTTTAGAAGCCACTTGTTATAAGTTAGTCAATTAGTTAAAAATTTAAAATAAGGTTAACAACTATAGAGAAGTCGGTAAAACATTTTACAAAATAGTGAATAAATCATTTTCACCATTCATTAAACTTTTTACCAAACCATGTGCATTTTGGTGTGAAATCCCTTGATTCTCAATAGGTGATATTCACAGACTGAATTGTTGAGATCATGGACTGCCTAGACCAGGTAAATCCTCATGATTTTATCTTCAATTTGATTCAATTCATTTATATTTTTCTAAAGAAATTAAATGTTTTAATTAATTTCTAAAAGGTGGGGTGCACATATGTGCTTCCCTTATAGGGAATGTATGAATGACCCTATATGCATCTGTCCTTGAGAAGAGGAGCATGTATACATGATTATTCCTAATTAAAGAGACATATGCCCACACCCAACTTCAAAAAAAAGAATTTGACCCAAAAAAACTTCTTCAATATTGAAAGATGGCTATCAAGGTTAGTGCATTTGTCACAATTGTGAATGGGACCACCCTCAAATTAATATCAAAGGTATCTATGAAATACTTACAAAAGAACCAAGTTTGATACGCTGTAAAGTATGATGAAGCTAAATCAAATAAATGAAGTGATTTCTAAACAAAGGAACTACTTAAGAGTCATACACCAAGTGCCAATATCAACTTCAAATTCTAATAGTGTTTCAACCACCAACAAGATAATTTTGAAAGCATTAAGAGTTTATCTAGATGAGGATTAAAGATGAAACAAGGGTTCATTGCCTCAAAAGGGAAACACCTTGAAAATCATTTTTGGTTGATCCATATTTCTCATGTATCACTCTACTCCTTTTATTCAACCATTTTGGATGTTTGTTTCTCTTTCATCAATATTAAGGGTTACAATGTTGGGGTTGATACCACCCTAGTTATGCTCTCTCAAATATTGCAAACCTAATTCACATAGGCTTTCATGCCACTTATACGAATTTAGTAGCTTGTATTTAGATTGTTACAATGGTCACTAATTTTATAGTACTTTTCTTTGGGAATTTGAGTTTTGGAGTTTTTCAAGAGATTAATTAGAGGATAAATAGTTTTAGACTATATAGTAATGTTTGGATATGTGTAATCTTGAGCATGCATTCCTTTCATACTCTTCTCAGAAATTTCTGGAGACGTTTATAATCTCTTCTTTTGAACATTGTCATCGTCTTATTTTCTTTCTTCCATAGATGCAAATAGGATGGATATTTATTTGTCATTTAAAGGATTCATTGGGCATTCTTTTTACAGTCGAGTCATCTTATAAATTTTTGAATTGATAATAATCTAATTATTAAGTGAGTTTAAATGGAGAAAAAAATTTAAGTGTTTCTAACCATTATGTTAATCTTCAATCCTTTAAGACTTTATGTTCCTTCCTCACTTTGAATGTGAGTGTGAGATGGGGCAATGTTTCTAAATATCATATTAGAATCTGTATTTTTCTCATACTATCATTCTTATTGATGATTCTTGATTCCTCTAATAAATATTAATTATATTTAAGATAGAGGAGTAACACCTCTTTAAAAATGAAGGAGAACACTCTTTGGTTCCCCATGAAAGGTTCACTCAATGTTAATCATTTTCTTAAGAAAAAGAGATCAATAATATTGTAGTCTAGGTGTTTTGTTACCAAATCCCATCAAAAAATAGAATGTCATGGTTCTTAATGCATGCTACTTTCTTTTAATTCTATCATGGTATTTTGTACACTATGATATACAATTCAAGCTTGATTTTGGGAATGCTTCATGTTTGTTTCATTGTGGTTTCTATAATTATTTGTTGCAACTTATATGATATCTTATCAATTGAACTACAAAAGGTTATATGTGTATAGACATTCCATTGTTTAAGAGATCTTGTGAATCCAACTAGATTGGTTATCAAAGTAAAAATAATTCAACAACTGAAAAGAGGCCTTTGTCACTATTCTTTCAAATCTTCTAGTACTATAAATTATAATGTAGCCATTATTAATAATTATAGTGGATAGTTGTCTTCAATTAACCCTCTTCTATCCACAATTATAACCCATGCTTCCCATAAGTACTTGATAGATATTCCCTCCCCAAGCAATCAACCTTCCTCCTAGATGCAATATTGCGTAAGCCCATTTGATGAAATTGAGAAAAATATCAACTCTCATCTGATGGCCTTCTATTATGTGCAAATCAATGAACATATAGCTCAAACATTGGAATCATATTCTATTTACACAATATGATGCAACATTTATATGTATCTTCACCCTACATATATCGTGTGTCTCTTTTCTAGGTATGCGCCACCCTCACTTTTTTTCTTAAACTATGGATGACTGTAGGGATGACTTTTCCATACCTCTTTATGGATTTTACAATTTATTGTGATTGACAGTGATCAATTTACAAGATAACAAGCAACAATCTCTACTTTCACCCACTACTCTTATTGAAAATTAGCATTGTCGAGCATGCCTCTTGCTCTTTCTATAAGTGTCATGTTCATGTGTTTTGCAATGCCATGTTTCTAGGAAGTATATGCAATGGTTTTGTATTATGTTTTTTTAATGTGTGGTTTATGTACACTGAAGATCGATGGCCACTACATCCACGGAAATTATTCGGGCAGATCCCTTGAAAGGATCACTTCTCATCGATTCATTAGTAGAGCCTAACCTTGAGAGCACCGACGAGAATTGACCCTGTGACCTCCCATTGGAAAGGTGCTTCTAGCAACAGGAACTTGACCAATTGAGTTAACCTTTGGGACTGCATTTGTTTTGTGCCTTACAATCCTATCTTCTTTGAAATACCTTTTGAATTCTAAAGAAGTGAAATTTCCTTCATTATCCATTCTTAAATATTTGAATGTTTTGCTAGTTTTCTTTCTACCATTACTGAATATTGTTTAAATGTATTAACATCAATTTTTGTTTTCAAAATATAAAACCACACTTTTTCTAGAGGAATCATCTATAAATGTTACAACATATGATGGTTATTCAAAATAAATAGTAGGGGATGGTACCCAAATATCAGAATGAATATAATCAAGAATTCCTTTACTAACATGACTACTTGCTTTAAATTCTTGTCTACATTGATTTCCAAATATACATTGTTTGTAGAAATGCAAATTCAAAAGTTTCAAATTTGGAAGTAATTTATGGTTCATTTGTACCTATAGTCCTTTCTTGCTCATATGACCCCATCATTGATGCCATAAACAAGTGCATTTAGCTGCCTCTTAAGATGATATAGCTTCTTTGTTGATCAAGTACTTCCATCCAATGTGAAAATGTTTCTTGTCTTAGTAGCCTTCATGACCATTAAAGTGCCCTTGGACACCTTCAATCTTGAACTTGACCTATAAATTTATGAACTCCAAAATACAAAGCTCCCAAAGAAATTATATTCTTCTTTAGTTTATGCACATGTCTAACGTCTGTTAATGTTCTTATAATACCATCAAACATTTTAATTTTGACACTTTCCACCCACAATCTTATAAGAAATGTTATTACTTGTAAGAACATTTCCACCATCAACTTCTTCATATGAAGAAAACCAATTTATGTGTGGGCACATATGATCATCAATCACACATGAGTTTGATTGAACCGAATTTTCCTCCTTTTTGAAGTCATATTTGGATTCTTGTCTCTTCCAACAATCCTTCTTGAGATGCGCAACCCATTTACAGTGCCAACATTTGAGTTTTCTCTTTTTGCCTTTAGACTTTGATTTGGATGTACCTCTCGACGTTGCTCCTATTTTTTGTATCAGCCTCTAGCCACCATTGCTTAAGGTGTGGATGTTTCAATACTTGATTTCCTCCTCATATCCTTATACCAAAAAGCTCCAACAATAGAATCAAATTCAAGAGTTTCAATTTAATTGAAGTTACTAAATAGTCCCATGATTTAGGCAATGAACACAACAATGTCACTGCCTCATCTTCACCATTGATTTTAACATCCATACAATACAATTGTAAAATGAGATTATTAAACACATTCAAGTGATCTACAATTTTTATAACTTCTTTCGTTTTTCAAACTATATTGCTGCCTCTTCAAATAAATCTGATTCATCAAGGACTTTTTCCTATAAATACCTTCTAACTTGGTCCATAAGCTTGCTATTGTTGCTTCTCCAATGATGTTAAAGAAGATATCATCAACTAGACATAACTAAATTGTACTAAGGGCACCAACATCCATAGTTTTTTACTCTTCATCGGTCACTGTTGCAAGTTTCTTCCTCCTTTTGTCTAATGCCTTTTGTAACTTTTACCGCACTAACAAATCCATCATTTTAAGTGTCACACATTTAAAAGTTTTTTTATCCATTAAATTTTTCAACTTCAAATTTAGTATTTGTTACATTGGCTATTATCATTTACACAATTATTATTAGTGTAAGATCTTAGTAAAATATTTTAAATGGACAGAGTTTGGATTGTAAAGACATTTTTATTATAATTAAGAATAATGTTAGTAGAGTTTAGTAATTTTTTAGTTTATACTTTTGTTGACATTTAGATATATATAGATACATCCAATTGGAATATATACTATATTAGATATTTATAGGGTTAAACGATGGGATGGTATTATTATGATATAGTTTAATATGTTTAAGTGGTGGGAATTAAGATAATATAGGCATTTTTAAGTTATATCTATAAGAGAACAATTTATAGTTATAATTAATTAAGCATTTTATGAACCAATAATAAATGAATAAAAAAATTAAATCAAGTTAATGATCCTCATAATGCTAAATTAGTTCTATTATGCAAAGCGATTATTTTAGATGTTATACGTATTAATCTAAGAGTTACTTGAGATATTATTTACATTCACATAAATAAGCATATTTACAGAGAGTTATTGGTCACTTTTATTTGTTCAGTTCTTTGCATAAATTTAGATAGTAGGTAAAAAAACAAATGTAAATATGCCAATTTACCATGGTTGGTGCCCACCAAAATTTATGCAAGTTATTGAACAATTTTAGGTAGAAGAATTATTGATGTTGTATTTAGAAAGAACCCAGATATATGACCAAGAAAGTTGCATGGATTAATATAAAAATCTAGACTTAGCTAACAACTTCACTAGAAATGGAGCAAGTAACTGCTATAGGGATTAATGCACGGGTGGTTGTGGATGAAATACCCTCTTGGGTCTTCCTGGGACCCAAGGAAAACTATTTAAGATTAGTTGCAATTGTCACAAAGAAATACACATATATTCATATTAATCTGTGATTGACAAAGCAAAAGGAGAAGGATTACCTTAGTCCTTAGTGTAGCCCTGCTGAAGAACTCAACATGGTAAAGTGGAAGACTTCTCCACCAACTCCTAGATCAGAACCTGCACATAAACAAGACAAATCGTAATCCTACAACAAATAAACCTTGATAATCAAAATATCAATATATAAGAATATAAGCTAGCATGCATCTAAGCTACTTATTAATCATGGAATCAAATCAACATGTAAATGAATACAATACCGACACCATCAAGTTGACAACACATAAACATATCTATATTATTAGATAGAATAAGAATGTTTACAACCATCTTGGCTGGATCAAGCCTCCTCCAATCTTTCATCTCCACTCTCTCTCTATCAAAATCTTGGTAGCATAACAATACTAAAGCTCTTGCAAGGTTTGTTTGAAACTTTGAACTATTGTGCACATTCTATGCTAGTGCAATATGTTATATGTCGTGAATTTCTAGTAATATATTGGTTGTCACACTTCAAGATATATATTCTTTCATAGGTCAATGATCTAGCAAAACAAACCACACATGTGGGAAATATAGCACACTTGTAGGAAAGTTTATTGCACAAAAAGTAAATCACACTTGCAGAAAAGGAAACACACCAATTAACAAGAGTGACATGTTCTAACGTAATGGTTTCTTGGTTTGCTGTAAAAATGATGCAATGGTGCATGCATAGGATGCAATGTATGATAAACAAACAACCTAGAAATAATATTCAAACAAGACACAATTCTCAATTGTAAGCTATTGCTGAAAAGAAAATAGAAGTAAGCTACAAATGAGTTGCAACAACAAGCAGATTGTCTAGAAAAACGAAAATCCATCCGCTAGTCGTTAATCCTATGATTAGTCCCTAGAATTACGTAACCCAGAGTTGCAGTAGCAAGTAATGTGATTACAACATTAACAAATATTAGAATTGTAACATAAGGAAATTAATTGTGTTGCAGCAAAAGGAAACTATGAGTTGCAACAAAAGAAAATTAATCAAAGTTACAATGAAACGTAAATCAATAAAAAACAATGTAACTAATTGTAATTTAACCAAAGTTGTAAGGGATAATCTACTTGTTAATGCTAACTAGTTGTACCAATCTAAGAAGGGGCCACTACATCTTTAGATGAGATATTGTAAAACCTTCAATCACACGATCACAAGATAGATATTGAACCAGTGGAACAGAGGAACCTTTCGACTACAACAAACAAAAAATCGTACAATAATAAAAAATAATTTCTTTTGTTCTTCTCCTCTCCTAAGCTTCGAATGAAGTTGGTTATATATACAAATATGCGAATGTCTAAACCGAGTGATAGATTATATGACCAACATGAGCAAATAAGGTGACGCATCTTATTACAACAATATATTTAGAATTTGGTACAATTTGGGCAAAATATGACTTAGGTTAGTTGGGCATTATTGGTATTTGAGTATTTCTTCATGATTGGTCACCCACTCGCCTCCGTCACCTTCTCTTGTGAGAAACACATGTTTGTTGTATAGCTAGAGCATTGACCGTCAAGTTGTCATGGTGTGCCATGGTTGCAGTAATGTAAAGTCAAGGCATTCATGAGTCGCAACAACTTCGTTGGTCGTAGATGAATTGCAACATTCCCTTCAGTGATCATGCTGGAGTTGCAATGTCGTAGAGAAGTTTCAACATTGGGATGGAAGAGAGTCGTAGCACTCTGCCTATCATGGTTTGTGGAGTTGCAACACCATTTTGGAGTTACAACTAGAGATACAACAATGTGGAGTTTTAACCACTTCCCTTTTTCTCTTGTATGACAATATTAATATGAAATATGACAATTTCACAATATAAGGCATAAGAATAAGTGTAAAAGTGGACAAAATGAGATTAGTCATACCAACACTAGGAATGGGGTAATAGTGGATGAAAAGTGCATAAAGAGTTGGGGGAAAGTGGAAGAATGATATAAAAAATGTTACATATTGGTGTTGACAATATGCCAATTTGGATATCTATCACCTTCCCTTTTGTTGATTCTTACAATTCTCTCCATTTTTCATTTTTTTTAAATATCTACCTAACAATGTACGTCAAATATTAGTACAGGTTTAGGAGGTTTTCTAGGATTGAGTTTTTGGTATTAAGAGTATGTACAAGTATTTGTGATAGAGAAATTATGACTGATATAAAAAATATGCATATATTTTACGTTGTGAAACCTAGATGATTTGTCAAGGATACCTCCATAGACAAGGGAAGGGTATAATTATTGGGAGAATATTTTTACAATTAGGCTTACCAACCTCCTCGATCCCTTAGGTTTCATAAATAAAGTAGGCATCATTACAATAGTTTTGATAATTATCATCTTGTTTTGTAAACCAATACCATTAGAGTAGCCATAACAAATTTTACTTAGGTAAATTCATCTTTTTCACTTTCTTTTAATTAAATTATTGTCATACTCTAACAATCTCCACCTTGAAAACAATTTCTTGATACCTTGACCTTGCCAAAGTCCTTGAATCACCTCTTCTTTAAGCCAAGAGAAGTCAAACACCATCATATCTTCTCTAACAATATTGTTTTTTGTAAACATGTTTGCACAATTTTCTTGAGTGTGGAAGGTAGTTTATATTAATATGCTTAGTATTACCATGATAAAATGGATTTGTAGCCAAATGTATAACACTTTGACTATCATATAATATAGTTAAGTTGTTATGCATTCTTCTAAATTCACCTAGAAAACCCCTCAGCCAAATTTCCTCTTTGCAAGCATGTGAGACAACAATGTACTCTACCTTTGTGGTCGATAAGGTGACACTGATAAATATCTCTGCAAGAGTGAAAACATAACTCAAATTAGACCCCTTCTCTAAATCATCTGCATAATATTAATCAATATAGCCACATATATAGTCATTACAACCATTAAAGGTGATGCCATGATCACTAGTGCCTCTAAGATACCAAAGCACCCATTTCACTACATGCCAATGTTCTTTTCCTGGATTTGCCAAGTACCTGCTCATAATACCCATTGCATGTTTCATACATCAAACTTCCTACTGCATTAGAATAAGATATATAAGAAATATAATATTTTAATTCCTTACTAATGGGAAATAAACTTGGAGAAAGCTTAAAACGGGAAGCCACAAAGGGATATTTATAGGTTTCACATTATTCATCCCAAATTTTACAAGTAATTTCTCAGGATACATTTCTGTGAAAACCCAAGGTTGCCATTTTTCATGTCTTTTGTATTTCAATGCCCAAGATTTGTTTTGGTGCTCTTAGACCCTTCATATCAAATGTCCTAGCCATCCGAGTCTTCAACTTGTCGATCTCGTCCATTCTTTTGCTTGCAACATGCATATCATCAATGTATAACTCTAAGATAATGAATATACCATTCAAACTTTTGAATTACATACAATGGTTATACCCACTTCTAGTATGGTTTCAATTCATAATGAAGGAATCAAACTTCTTATACCATTGCCTGGGTGGCCCTTTAGGCTACACAATGGTTTCTTGAGCTTGCAAACTAATAATTTTTGATGCTCCACAATTTTTTCTATTTATTCCATTTATATATTTTCATTCAATCTCCATGTAGAAATATTTTTTTCACATCTAATTGCTCTAACTCTAAACCAAGCAAAGTAACTAGTGCCAACATAATACAAGTAGATACAAGCTTAACAAATAGTGAAAATATTCCATGGAAATCTATACCTTCTATCTAAGAGTAACCTTTTGTAGCCAATATGGTTTTATACCTTTCAACGTTACCATTAACTCCTTTCTTTAAATTGTAGACCCATTTACATTTGAGAACCTTTCTATTTTTAAGCTAACAAGTCCCAAGTTTTGTTCTTCTCCAAGGCACCCATTTCTTCTTTCATTGCTACCTTCCATTTGGCATTTTTGATATCATCTATTGCTTCTTGATAATAAGAAAGATCCATGTCATCAATAATCGAAGCAATAGATGAAATAAAATCGGTATACCTTTTAGGAGGATTTCTCTCCCATGTAGATCTTCTAAGTGTTGATCATGGAATTTCCACATTTTCCTAAATATCTTTAGCATCTATGGTTTATTTATCATTATAAGCTTCTTCTTACTTCCTTGTGACTATAAATGGTTGGGTTTCTGACTGAATTTGTTGAATTAATGGTCCTTGTTTCTTTGCTTGTTCTTGTTTCAAAACATCTTCTATACTATCTAATTTAATGAGAAGAGATTCATCAAATATCACATATTTGATGTTGATGATTTTATGGGTATGAGGATCCCATCATCTATATCCTTTAGCAACATCATCATAACCAACAAAGATACATTTTTTTGATCTAGGGTCTAGTTTAGAACATTGATTCTTAGGAGTAAAAACATACAGTTCACAACCAACAAATTTTAAGTTTGAATAATCACAGAATGATCTGTCCATACCTCTTTAGGAATTTTATAATTTATTACTATTGATGGTGATCAATTTACAAGATAACAAGCAACAATGATTGATTCTACCCACAAATCTTGTTGCAAATTGGTATTGTTGAGCATGCTTCTTGCTTTTTTTAGAAGAGTCATGTTCAGTTGTTTTGCTATGTCATTTTGCTAGGGTGGATATGCAGTGGTTTTGTGTCTTATGATCCCATTTTATTTGCAATACCTTTGAATTAGAAAGAAGTGAACGTGCCTTCATTATCCATTTTTAAATATTTGAATGTTTTGCCAATTTTTCCTTTTACCATTACTCTAGATTGTTTAAATGTATTAAACACATCAAATTTTCTTTTCAAAACATAAACACACAATTTTTTTAGAGAAATCATTTATAAATGTTACAAAATATGATGATCCTACAAAAAAATAGTAGGGGATGACCCCCAAACATCATAATGAATTTAATAAAAAAATTCCTTTACTAACATGATTGTCTTCTTTAAATTTATGTCTACAATGATTTCCAAATATACATTGTTTGTAGAAATTCAAATTTGGAAGTAATTTGCAGTTCTTTGGTACCTGCATCCCTTTATCGCACATATCAACCAATCGTTGATGCCATAAATGCGTGGATTTAGTTGTCTCCTTAGATGCCATGGCTACTTCTTTGATCTGAGTACTTCCATCTGACTTATAAACATTTATTGTCTTAGTAGCCTTCATGACTACTAAAACTCCCTTGGACACCTTCAATGCTCTCTAACTTGACATGTAAACATATGACCTCTAGAATACAAAGCTCCCAAATAAATTAAATTTCTCTTTAGTTTAGGCAAATGTCTCATATCTTTTTAATGTTCTTATAATACCATCAAACATTTTAATTTTGATACTTCCCACCCCATCAATCTTACAAGAAACGTTATTTCCTATAATAACAATTCCACCATCAACTTCTTCATATGAAGAAAACCAATTTCTATGTGGACATATATGATGAGAACCACCATAATGTAACAACCACTCTTCAGAGTATCGAGGAACATTACTGATAGAAAAAACTTCATCAATCACACTCGAGTCTGATTCAGTCGGATTTGCCTCTTTTTGGAGTCATCATTGCATTCATGTCTCTTCCAAAAATCCTTCTTGAGACCCCTAGTCTTGTTATAATACCAAGGTTTGAGTTTTATCTTTTTTCTTTTGGACTTTGGGTTGGATGTAACTCTCGACTTTTCTCCTCTTTCCTTGGACTAACCTCTAGCTACCTTTTCTTTTGTTGTGGAGGTTTCAATACTTGATTTCCTCCTCATATACAACAAAGCTCCAACAACATAATTAAATTCAAGAGTTTTAGTTTAATTTAGGTAATTAAATGATCCCACGATTCAAGCAATGAACACAAAAATGCAACTTCCTTATATGCACCATCATTTTAATATCCACACTATCCAATTAGCAAATAAAAGTATTAAACACATTCAAGATATCTGTAATTTTCGTACCTTCTTTCATTTTTCATATTGCACAATTACCTCTTCTAGTAAGTTCGGTTCTTCAAGGAATTTGTCATATAAAGGCCTTCTAACTTAGTCCACAAGATTGTTTTTGTTTCTTCTCCAATGATGTTAAACAAGACATCATCAACTAGACATAACTCAATTGTACTGAGGGCTGTAGTAACCATGTCCTTCCACTCTTCATCAATCATTGTTGCAAGTTTCTTCCTCCTTCCATCTAATGCCTTTCTGTAACCCTTGTTGCACTAATAAATCCCTCATTTTAGGTTTCCACATTTCAAAGTTGTTTTTTTCCATTAAAAATTTCAACTTCAAATTTAGTATTTTCTACCTTGCCATTATCCTCTATAGAAATTTCTACAAATATAGCTCTGATACCATGTAGAATTTCTTTGTAGATTCAAACTGCTTGTGTAATTTTCTAGAACAAAACACTTGAATCTACTCTACTCGTCGGTGGAAACAATAAATGATCAATGAAATCACGAAACATATAAGAGAAAGAATTCAATCACACATAACACAATGATTGTATGGATAAATCCATGGCTAAAATCCCCTGCCATATTTATATTGCATTAATCAAAGAATCTAGATGAATAAAATATACTCTGCTCAACCTTAAGCTCAACCTAAACAAGTAGTTTCTATCCTCTACCTGACTTAGTGTCTTTGGCCAATACTTTGCGAAATTTTTAAGCCTCAAAGATCCTAATTCCTTGCATTGTTCCTCAAGGAATTAGACTCTATTTAATGGAGAAATTCCTCAATTATGAATTGTGCAATCCTCATAGGCCTTCCTCTAATTGCATGCACCATCGATTTAATTTAGATGATTTTACAACTAATAGTATATTGTCCCTGTACTCCAATCTTAACTGGGTATTTCTCTGATCTAACATGCATGAGTTAATTATGAGTGATCTTCAATTTACTACTTGAGCATTGCTGGTTACACCCCACTACTAGAGGTTACACCCCATTAATGGATTACCCAATAATTCCTCCATCATTTGGAACTAGTTTAATTGAATTTTTAACTCAATTAAACTAGATTAAATAATTACAACTCAAAAGAACTCAACCCGAGCCCCTGATATTTAGGAACCACTCTACATGACTCTAGATAGACTCCCAACTCAAATTAACTGAGCCAACTAAGTCAAATTAACTTATTTAACTATTTTCAACATCCTCTACACAATTAAAAAATATATACACACTATTCTTCAGAAACCATATTTTGAAATCCTTTTAGAAACTTTGTTTTTATAAAAAAACCCCAACTTTTAAAAATATTTCTCTTTTCTCTCACACACACACATGTATATTCGTGTGTGTTTGTCCACCCTTATTTTTTTGAAAACTTCATATATATATATATATATATATATATATATATAAAATGTGGGCGATCTCAATTGACAATAAATACATTATGAAGTAATATGTAAACAATGAGATCTAAGATTCACATTCCCTGTGGCTATCTATAACTACCATTATGTTTTTTTTAATTTTTCACACATATATCTTTTCCCACTAAAAATATTGCTCCACTAGAGTTTATTGACTTCAACCAAAAAAATTAAATAAACGCCCTGCAATTTCAAAAATAGGCATATCTAATTTATTACTTGCAACTTCTCAATCAGACTCAGCTTCAACTTGCTCAGACTTTCTTTGACTTTATAGCCATATGTTTCATTGATTCCACGGGTTTTGATTTGTGGCTAGGGTTTTCTTCCACTGTATGGATTAAAGTTGGATGAGTTTTGATTTGCGGCTCGGGTTTGTTGTTGCATCAAATTATTTCTATGTGTGGGCCTCTACTACATGCTCCAAGGAGTCCTTTTTTTTACCCTTTTCTTTTAATGACATCTGTGGCTTCAACCCACACTCAACGTCCTCTAGAGTATACTCCTACTTGATGGGATCAACAATTGGCTCTTGCTCAACATGCCCAGTGGCTACTCAATGTGAATTCATGTTTGCGAGATTGCAAGTCTCCTTCCATTCGACGACCACTCTCACAAATAAAAAAATTGTTTTTCTTTCTTAACCATGGTTTATTTTTAGAGTATGTATAAACATTGAAGACATAAATAATGACTAAAATAAATAATATACAAAGAATTTACATGGCTAAACCTTGATGATTTGTCAAAGAAACATCACGTGCAGTGCAGTCTATAAGGCGATTTTTTGAAAGCCTTTCCGGCGGGTTTTTCCGGTCGAAATCCGGCAGGAATTTATTGGAATCGCAAGTTTGATAGCTAGTTTCTGCACAATGAAAGTGTCCCAGGGGTTTTTCAGGGTGCTGAATCCAAATATGCAGTTAAAAAACCATTTTAACTGCAACAAATCAAGATTTAACCTCAATTTCTTCTGCCGGATTCCGTCACCGGAATCTCCAAAAAGTCGCATTATAGACAACTCCGATATTTTTACCATTAGGCTTACCAACCTCCTCAATTTCTCAGGTTTCATAAATGAAGTACATACAGTTACAATAGTTTTGATAACTATTTTTCGGTTTCCTAAAACAACATCGTTAGAGTAACCATGACAAAATTTACTTAGGTAAATTCATTTTCTTTTCATTTTTTTTTTAATTAAACTATGGTCATACTCTAACAATGGTTGGTTTTCCCTTTCAATGAGAGAGTCTTATTTGATATGGTAATAGCTATCAGAGCATTTAAATAAGTATCAAGACCACCTCCACACTCTTTATAATAATGTTAAATCATGCTCTCTTTCATATTTTTGGACAAATGCGCTTAATACAAGTTTTAGCTAACAACTTAAGATGGTATGATACCAACTTATATTCATCTTAATTCTGGATCTACCAAGCACCGTGAGGGATCAAATCTCTTGAGGTGAAAATCTTTTTTAGAGTGAAAAGAGATTTTTAGAGTGAAAAGAGATTTGATCCCTTTCGGCACTTGGTAGATCGAAAGTTAAGATAGATCTAAACTGGTTTAATTATTAGTTTTTATTAAAGCTATTATAATATGTGTGCATAAATTGTTCTCCACTTTATATTTAAAATATTTTTATAATTTTTTCTTTTAAATATATATTTATATGTAAAAAAACTTACAATTATTAAAAACTCCAATAAAAAAAATCCAAATTATACGATTATTAAAGACCACCCATTTAAGTGGTATAGAAAAAACCTTGTATTTCACCCTATTTTCCCAAAACTTTTCGCTTGATTCTATTTATGTGCTCTTCCTAAAATTACAAGAAAGATATTATAGTGAATTACATTAACTTCATAACACTCTTTCTTTTGAAACCACTTAAAATTGTGAATTATCATTTCCGAGTCCTGTTTTTGAGAAGCTGTTTTTGAAGTGGTATTAGCCTTTAGGTAAATCCTTTATATAAAAGCCTCTGAAAGCTAAACAAAACTTGTTTTTAAAAGGTAATCGTTGTTTTTCAGACTCCTCTTAAAACTATTAATTGTAAAATCGTCCTTCATATTTAGTTATGAGCAATTCTTTATAGGAGTTAGTTGATTAATTCGAGTAGTAAGTAGATTTTTTTTTCGGAGGAATAAAGTGTTTTTTTGGTGCGGGCAGATTTTCTGAAGCAGGTATGATCAATGTTAACAATTTTATGATAAGATTAAATTTCTCAAATTAATTGAAAGAATTACTTGAAATGGAAATAGAAAATGGAACCATTTCTTTCCAATCATGATCTTTGAGACTTAGTTACAGAAGCAATTCAAAAACTCGATGCCATTACTAATTATTGTCGAAAGAAACACAAAAACATAGTATTATATTTTAGTTTGACTCTTGAGGTTAACATTCTTGTTTGCGATTGAAGTATGGTAGAAAGTAAAATTATACAATAAACATTAATGGACGAAAAACATGGGTTGCTCTAAAAAGGTAAAAGTAGTACCAAATTTATGAGAATATGTATCCCACACATTGGCTCCTCTCCTATCTTCCACTGCACCCTCGTACTACAAAACAACATACCATTTCATAATAACATACCACTACAAAACAACATACGATTTCATAATAACATACCATTTAATAATGCTTTAGACTCACACTTGTCATCATGGTAGAGTTGTAAAAAATGATTTAAACCTGGAATGCTGAGAAGGCCGTGCCAAATACAAATTCAGGAGGAAAAATCCTTTTGTTGAAATCCATTATCGAGTTTGGACAACTTTGGGCTTCTGATATTTGTAGCTTAGTTAACAAAATAATGTTTTCTACTACTTATAACAGGGAGGTGCTCATCTTTGGTGTCTGCAATCTAATAATATTGGGGTGAAGCAACTTTATTGGGTGGATTCTGAAATCAAATCACGACACAATTTTTATTGAGGGTGTGGATATTCTCAGAGATCGAGCTTGACACCCGCCATGGTGGTGCTTTCAAGGATTCTTGGCGCGGAGGCCATGGCCACACCCTAATTGAGCTCAGCCTCATCCATTGTGAGGAAGGGCGTGATCCACGTTGTGATCTATTTGTTGATTGGCGTTGGGATTTATTTTGGTGGGCTGCGACTTTATCCACATTTATCGACATCCTTCTTAGCGGTGATTCTTAAAAAATAGTCGAAGAAAAGTCACATGTCCCTCATTAAGAGTCCTTTTCTAGGTTCTTCTCTCTCCTGATAGCTAATTCAAAGTCATTAAGCTCTCCAAACAACGAATCTCCCATTAGCAGCTGTGCACTTCTAAAAAAAAAGCATGAGCTCTGTAAAAATCACGAGTTGTACAAGGGAGGACGACATCCAAGGATCGATTGCTCACTGCAAGCAGTCTCAGCTGATCCAAATAATGTGATTGGCACTTCCAAATATCTGGACCATCAACTTCACATCGAGAATTGTTAGAATAATATCAACTATGAGAACGACCAACTATGATATAATAATTGTTAAAATAATATCAAAATAAAGATGTTATGAATTATTGCATTGAAAAATGTAATGCAAAATTATATTTATATTTTATATATCAAAATATAGTTGAATAAAAACTATTATATATATTTGTGTTTATGTGTTAAGTATTCGGTGGATATTAATGATTATTTATAATATTTTTAAATTTTGAAATATAATTTAAAAATATTTTTATTAGTTAAAAGGTGTTTTTAATAGAAGAGAATAAGTTTTTTTTTTTTTTTTCCTTTATAAATAACCATTAAATTCAACATGAATAAAAGCATGCTAATATGATAAAAGTAAATATTTATTAAAGCAAACATATCAAATCACCTAATTTCCTTATAACTCTTTACAAACCACCATAAAAATTTACTTGTTCTATATATATATAACCTAATTTCAATAATGAATTAACTGATATTGATAATTTGTCCACCATGACCATTACATTTTCCCTATTTATTAACGAAATTATAATATATTTTACCTAATTAAACAAAAAAAACAAACATTTCACTCTCAAAATCTCAATTTCAACATAGATATGATATGTTTTACCAACTACTTCTAAAAAAACACACATAAGTATGATATTGTTCTCGATTAATATATGGGGTTGGCCTCGCAAACGTTTTTCATCCCAACCAGTTAGATCCATCCATTAGTTGATTAGTGGGTTGTCGAGATGATTTTCCCAAATCTTCTATTCCTTTGGTGTACCCTTGCACCTTTAGGACAATTGCTAGTTTTATGCTATTCTTTTACTATTTTGGTTGATAATGATGGACTTCATTTTTTGTCTCTTTGTTAAAATTTTCTCTTATACTTTGATGCAATTCTATTCTATTGCAGTTAATGCCTTCTATCACAAAATCCTTCCTTCCATCCTGCAGACTTCCCATAGAGGTTGACATACCTTTTCTTCTTGCTCTTAAGTTTTCCTCCATTTTTTTCAACATCTTTCTCCAAAACACGCCCTTGCAAAAATCTTATTTCTATTCCAATTTGATTTTGAAAGCCTTAAATAACTTTTCCCTTGTCTCTAGCGACATCCATAAAGACATCAAAATTCTTACTTCTAGAAAATGCCTTGCTTGTAATCCCTTCAAAAGACCTAATTTTTTCATCTTCCCTCCTAAATCCTTACAAAACCTTACTTTTGTCTCCATCCCCCCCTCAAACCATTCCCCAACCCTACCCACCACATCAACAAAGCACTTAAACCCCTCCAAAGCCCTTCCATCCACCCTAAACTATGCAATATTACTCTCTGAATCATCCATGGTTCCTAATCCATCCTTATGTTGAACACACTCTATTTATGTTTTTGAAAGATTACAAAATTCCTTAAACAACAAATCTTGGGTTTCATCTAATTGGCCTGATACCAAGCACTCATTACTTTTATTCTTCATAAATTTTTCTTCTTCTGAAGGTTTGTCACCGTGATTCTAAAATTGATATGTGTTGTTTTCAATGGAAGAGGAATGAAATCTCATGGGTTGGCACCTTGAATGAAATGTTGATGCCTCTCTATACACGCAAGTAGAAAGAAAAAATTGTCTTAGAGTACAATACTTGGAGAACCAAGAACATATTAAAAATTGTTAAACACACATGGACAACACAAAAGATATGAAGGATAAATCATGCAATGCAATTTTTATTAACAATTGATTTACATTTATAGTACAATATCTGACTCTTGGGTTTCAGATCCCAAGGTCTCTTGGACTGCTTAGTCTTTTCGGCTTCCACACTAACCCTTTAGGATTAGGTGTCCAACATTCCCCCCCTTAATCCGAAGTGTTATGTATGAGTCCAAGAAGAGAGCTGTAATACAAAATGTGCAAAAAATGCATGGCAGCACTAGGCTGAATGTGCTTTATGAAATGTTGGTAAAAAGGGCGGTGGTTTAAGGATGACCACCAACACTGGAACGCTTAGTGCAGTTCCCGGAACTCTTCCAAAACTGGCAAGAAACTGAAGTTTTCTGCTAGAGGAAGTGTTCTCAATCTGTGATGGTTTAAGGATGACCAACAACTCTGGAATGCTTAATGCAATTCCTGGAACTCTTCCAAAACTGGCAAGAAGCTGGAGTCTTCTGCTAGAGGAAGTGTTCTTAATCTGTGATGGTTTAAGGATGACCAACAACTCTGTAATTCCTGGAACTCTTTCAAAACTGGCAAGAAGCTGGAGTCTTCTGCTAGAGGAAGTGTCCCAGATTGCCAACTGAAGGCATGTTCAGGCATCTTTGTCTCTGGCTACAACTCTGAAACTGGTGTGGCAGGTTGTGGCTCAGGCTCGCTTGATGTGGCTTTGAAGCTTGTAGATGACCATCATTTTCCCCCCTGTCAGGTACAAGGTGAGAAGATGGAGAAAACTCAACTGCAAGACTGTTCAATACTCTGGAACAAGTTCTGACATGTGTTTGGAATATCTTCTTGGCTGTTGATGCCCATTGCCAAGAAGCGATCCATCCAAGATGAATCTTTGTTCTTGCAGGACGTTTGTTTCTGAAGCATCTGTGTGAAGAATGACTGGTTTTATGACAGTGCTTACATGGATGAAGATCAAAACAGTGATCTTTCAAATGGCCAACTCGGTCACAGTGTTGGCATTTCACGATCTGTTGTTGTTGTTGTTGTTGCGGAAGAGGGGCAGATTCTGGAACAGCTGAAGCTGAACTGTCATGAGAAGCAGGTGAACTGTCATCAATGAATCTAGCACTCTGAAACTGAATGGGCTTTGAGTAGTCTGGAATATGAAAGGATAAGTCCTTGTCATATCCAAGACCAGTTCTGTGCTTGTTGTGGACAAGCTGTTCCCAAGGTCTGATGATGAGCTTAGGAAGTGCAGACTGAGTTTCTGGATCTGCATGTACAATTGCTGCTTTATTGGGCACTGGATCTGAATGAACTTCAGCAATATTGTTTTGTTGTTTATGGGAGTCTGTTTCATTGTTCTGAACAGAAACAGGTTCAGAATGATGACTCCAGTGCTGTAATTCTTCTTGTTGTAGCTTTGTCTCCAACTGCAAAAACTCAATATTTTCCTATGCATTTTGTAGACAGACCTGAATGTCTGTGAGAGAAACTTTGCTGACTTTTAATGCATCATGAGTAGTAGACAATATTAGAGTTCTGAGGAACTCTAATACTTCATTGATTCTGGCCATTTTCTCCAATGTTAAACTTATACTTTAAAATTTGTTCACAGCTATGAACCAATGTCACTGCAAGGTATTCTCAAAATTTGCTCTCCCAGAAAACTACAACAATCAAGTGATATTATTTCTTGAGGAATGAACCAAAAGCAAGATTTTAACTCTACAATTATTTTCCAAATCGCATTCCCAAACAATGAGACTCAAAGGCTACAACAAATAAAATGTTGCTTATATTTTGTCTGATGTTTCTTCTTTGTCCTCCTGGGAAGTGTATTTCCATAAGGATAAGGATAAGCACATCCTGTGTTGAGGGCCGAAGAATACTATGGGAAAAAACATTGGTTGTCAAAATCGAGAGTTTGATATTGTTTAATTATTAATTTTATTTTACTTTCACGCAATTTTACCAAGTCAAAAAGTTTAACATAGTAGGGCATGACAGAATAGGACAAGACAAGACAAGGCATTACGACATCGCCTCCATACTGGGTTGGAGAGCACCTCTCTGCACAATAACCATCTCCATGCAAATACCTTTTTCCAACCTGACAATAAGATATGGAAACAAACTTTCAAGTACATTGACATCTTAGGGTAATTGGTCCATACTTGATATTCAAAGCAAGCACCATGGTTGACTAAAGAGCCAGTTTCATAGTGTTAGCAAAGAATCATGTATTGTTCCCCAAAACCAAGGTCCATGCATGAAGATTTGTTTATAGAAAAGCCAACCTCAAAAATGAAGGAAAGTAAACTCCTTGACAAATTTTGGGCAGCCTTAATTATCCAATTAGTCCTTTTTTACTTGTTATATTCCCATTGCTTGGAGAAAGCATCTAGGGAATTCTACTAAAATAATTGAAATATATCAAGAACAACTTGTTCTACACTAGTGATTTAAAACTTCTACACTAACTCCATAAATTTATCTCTCTTTTTTAATGGGAATGATAATTTTTGAAGAATTGGTAACTTACACTAAATATAACATTTTTCATAAATGCCACACATAGGTCACTTACAACATAATTGTTCATCAAACCACACATAGGTCACTTACAACATAACTATTCATCAAACCACTCAAGCTAAGATCTTTTATTGTATATTTTTGACATAACTCCCTCATTCAATTTTCCATAATATTATTATATTTATTTAATTTTAACTTATAAAAAAATTATCATAATTTAAAATTAAAAAAATAAATTAATTAAAAACCAAACAAATTTGAAAAAAATAATAATAATCGATGATAATAAATAATTTCGTTATTAATATCATAAAAATGATAATAAATAAATAGATTGCAAAATAATTTAGACATGAAAAAAATAAAAATATTAATAATTAATAATAATAAATAATCTCGTTATTATGTCATTAGTTAATTGCAAAATGATTAATTACTCGATATTTCCCTCCCTTTCATACATAATTTCATACATATATCTTATATATCTATTTGTATAGAATATAATAAACAAATACATTTATCTTTTCAGCAATTTGTTATGGAATAATTTTGGAGGAATCCCTAATTTCAGAGCTTCACCAATGGCCATGTTCGCCCATTAATTGGCTTCATCTTTGGGATCTTAGCGTCACCCCTTGGCAGTGGCTATTGCAGCGCTATCTTCACCTTTTCCCCCTATTATTTTGTTAAAATTATCATGGCTTTCTACGACTACCGCTGATAAAGACAACTCCACAAGCTACCTAGAAGCAGAGAACACATGCCCTGTTTCAGAATTCTTACTCAACGAATGTGGGTTCTGTCAGTCTGAACTCTCAGCTTTTCTTAAAGCAAGGCCATGCATGGTTGCGACGAGATCAGCTCATATAGCCCAACAAGCGGTACAGTTACTGAGATATTCAAGATTCAGAGATTCAAGATTCACAGAACGCCAGGTAAGGATGACTATTACCAAATGCCCAACTATTCTTTTTCTCAATGCTGATTGGCAATTGAAACCCAAGATTGATTTCATGAAAACATTGGGGCTTCCTACACAAGACTTGGGAAATGTCATATCCAATGGATCGAGATTGCTCGACGGCAATCTCGAGAAAACTCTACATCCCAACATCCAGTGTTTTCAAAACCTGTTCGAATTAGAGACTAATGTCACAATTGTTTTTAAATCGGAACCTAGTATTCTACTTAAACGTAATGAGCCTGAATTTTGGGAAAACAGATTGAAGCATTTTACAAGTTTTTGGCTCCTTGAAGATGACATCAAGGAGTTTGTTAGGAGGCACCCACTTATATTAAAAGCTTCCATGGATAAGGTGCAGAAGGACATGGACTTGTTTATGCATACTGTAGGGCTTCCTGCAAAGTTTCTTTTTCATATCCTCTATTTGTGTCTTGTTATAGCTTGGAGTGTAGGATGAAGCCCCGCCATACGGTGTTGAGTGCTCTTAGTGCAATGCAACCTTCCAAGTGCCCTCCTAGTCTCCTTCCCTCACTTTGTTTAAGTGAGCAGAAGTTCCTCGAAAAATATGTCCAGTGCATTCCTCATGCCAAAAAGTTACTTGAAATGTACAGTGGCAAGCCTGCCCTCCTCTAAAAGACTAGATATTCGGGTTCTGTTTTGGTCAGGATTAGAGGGTTAGATTGTGTTGTGTTGGTGTTATTGATTGAAAGAAGTTTGAGAACATTAACCAAGGGATCATCAGTGTGTTATGATCCAGTGCCATGATCCCTCTAGCCCACATGAGTAATGAGTGGGAACTAGTATATATAGAAGATAATCATGAGACAATGAGTGGGAACTAGCATATATAGAAGATAATCACGACACAGTCAGTTCCGGTCTGGGATCTTGTTTTGGCCAATTTTTTGTCGCACCACAATCACAATCAACATGCACTATTGAAGGATACTCAGTTGTGATTGATTTTAATTGAAGGATACTCAATTGTAATACAATCACAAAGAATGCATCAGGTAACACGTTTTTGAATGATGAAAAAACTCTCATCACCAGATAATCTGTTTTTTGCGAGTAGTTTTGCAACGATCATGTATTGCTTTCTCCCTTTGAAATGTGATGGGTGTTAGGATATTTCGACACATAGGAAATAGTTAAGTATAACTTGGTCTAGTGTAGAGTTAGGTAAAGTGTGTTTCCTTACTATGTACTTTTGTTACTTACAATCTGACGGTCATGATATGTTCCTAGACATGAAGTAATCTAACGGTTCATTCTCTCCTCGGTATTACTGACACTTAATCCATGGCTTAACACCCGATTAGTCCATGATCTCTATTTAAAGAGCATGGAGGGTCATTTCTAGGGTGACCGTTCATGAGAGAAGCTTATGTAAATTTTCTTTCTTTTATTAATAAATTGCCTAAAGTGGCCGCGTTGGCTCAGGCCATGGACTGTTTCCCTCTTTGAGGGTTTTAACCACGTCAAGAATACTGGTGTATTGATCTGTGATCTGTTTGTGAGCAGTGTCCTTTGGTTTTTTGACTGAGGAAATTACCCTGTAAATTCCTACATGGCATAAGAGCTATTTGAGGGCCGCATCTATTGGCGATCCAAATCAGAAGCTCGTATAACTGCATCCGATTGTCGTTTCCTATATCTACTATTTCTAACCGCTTTCAGGCTGAGAGGACTGCTCTATTGTGATAGGAGCATTTGTCATAGTGAGGAACCCCTTTTGTTTCACGCAAAAATGTTTCCGGTAGCCCTATCTACGTCATTTTTAAGATTTGGAGGTATACAATGTTTATTTGCAGTTTAGTTATTTTCTCTCTATTTATTTCGGTTTATTTATCTCTCTGTTTTTTATTACCGGATCTATACCTTTCATTTCTGCGTATGCTCTTTGCCCCGAGACTCTGTGCGATCTGCGAAAATCAGAAACAGAAAGGAAGGATTTTTCTCATGCGTATTCTCTTTTCGGTTGTGCCTTAGAGTGATCTCGAAAAATCAGAAACATTGAGGAAAATATTTAGTTTCCGACAAAAGCTAACTTCAAGCCATAAGGTTTGGTTTTTTTTGTATGTCCATATTGGGTTGTGCGGTTTTTGTTTTTGTAGGCAAAAAGAGTTTTTTCAAGTAAGCACGCACCCCAAAGCTTCAGTGACAAAAAAAAAAACCCGTCCTCTTTTATAAAAATTACTAACCTTTTAAACTAGTTCACTTGGTCCAAAGTTACTTTATGAGAATAGATGTCTTGAGTTCAAATCTTTCTTTTTGTTGAGTTACTCTTTCAAAAAACACATGTAGCTTATGTTTTAAAGTTACTTTATGTAAAAGTGTTCTCACCCATTATAAAAAGTGAGTCACTTATAATTCCAAATCCTCTTTATCTTTTACTTAAGTTACAATTTAGTGGGTAGCTCATAAAGTACCATTGTAAAAGTGACTTTCACTTATTTATAAAAGTAGGTCACATAATTTTTTTTAAAAGTGAGCTAATTAGATTAAGTTTGGAAAGGGAGAGGATTTTTTTTTTTAAATATAACATTATCATTCATTTCCGCACATTCACGCACTTCATCGACATCTTCAACGACTTTTCCTCAAAAATCCATAGCTTCTTCATCCGGAAGCCGTTTTTTTTAATCGGCCTAATATTTCGAGATCTTTCCATTGGAACACTTAGTTTTAGCATCTACAGCTTCAGTTTCTGTTAAAATGGAAAGTTCATGCCAGGTTATTCTTGACAACACCAACTACTTCCAATGGTGATCCTACATTGAGGATTTACTTAGAAGTAAAGGTCTTTACAGAATAGCCTCATGCCAAGAAACTAAAGCTAAAGATGAAGATAAGGCAGCCAAATGAGAAAATAGGCAAGATCAAGCATGTGGGTTGAAAGGGATGTCTATTTCTCCATATCTTAGATTCCATATCATAGAACTTGATACCCGTAATGAAGGAATGAAACAACTCACTAAAGTTTTTGGAATTAAAAATGAAATCAGATCCCATCAACTCGAAAATGAGTTGCTTACGTTGGACCCCAATAATTTTTCTTCCATTGAAGATTTTTTGTCCAAGTTCAAGACCCTTAGACTTCTCTTGGAAGGTGTTAAGGTTAAGAAATAAGATGGTAGCCTTATCTATTCCATTCTTACTAAGTTGGGACCATCCTACTCTGTGTTTGTTTCCACCTTCCATTCTACTAGAGAAGCCTTTATTTCTCAAGGACAAGACTGCAAATCCCCCTCTTTTGATGCCTTTTGTGATTCTTTAATAAGAGAACAAGAAAAAATCTTACATCTTGGTCTTCTTAATCTTGGAAACTCTTCTAAGAAAGCATTAGCTACCCAACAACAACCAAATTCAAAGAATCCTAAGAAGCAGTATCCTAAAAAGAATGGTCCTAAACCATACAAGGGTCCTAAGCAATTTCAGTCTCAAAATGAAAAATCAATTCAACAAAATGATAAGGAAAATAAAAACAAAGGGAAGAAGACTAATAGACATTGCAACTTTTGTAATGGAGATGGCCACTTAGAATCCAAATGCTTTAAGAAGATGGAAGCCTTGGAAGCAGCAATGAAGAAGCATAACATCCATTTGGATCATTCTTCAACTTCAACTTCATCTTCAGGAATAACACTTTTTTCATGTGGTTGTCAAGCATCTCGGTCTGGTTATGCACTTAATGTATCTTATTCTTCTCATTCTCATGAGTGGCTCATTGATTCTGGATCTTCTTATCACATGGCCAAAAACAAAGCCATGTTTTCTTCTTTAAATGATTGTAACACCAAAAATATATATGTTGGTGATGATAGATCTCTTAGTGTTGTAGGGACTAGAACTATTCATCTAGACAATGGTCAATTTAATGATGTATTATGTGCTCCAACCTTATCCTGCAACCTTCTATCTGTATATCAGATAACTCATTTAGGTGAAGGTAAAATCGTTGAATTTTCACCTCACGATGTTGTAATTAAGGACCTAAGAGATCCTAGATATATTTTAGCTACTAGCATTGCTGATGATTCTACAAGGTTGTATAAGTTTAACAACTTTGGGTCATCAACACTTCCCTCGGTATTTGTTGCTCATAATGATGAAGTGAGCAAACTTTGGCATGAGTGATTTGGTCACTTAAACTATCGCTCCCTTCAAAATCTATGTAAAGAAAATATGGTGACAGGTCTTCCTATGGTATCTTGCAGAGATGGTGTTTGTTCCGGATGTGTACTTGGAAAACATCATTGAGATAATTTTGGAAAACGTGCCTCTTGGCATGCCTCAGCCCCTTTACAGCTTGTGTATAGTGATTTATGTGGTCCACTTCTAGTTGTTTCATTCTCTGGCTATAAGTATTTCTTAACTTTCATTGATGATTTCTCCAGATGCACTTGGGTATACTTCTTAAAACTCAAGAGTGAAGTATTTAACATGTTCTTGGCCTTTAAGGCCTTTGTTGAGAAACAATCTGGACATCAAATTCTTAAGCTAAGATCTGATAATGGTGGAGAATATGTTAACAACAAATTCATCAACTTTTTCACTGAGCATGGAATTAAAATGCAACACATTGTTCCATATACTCCACAACAAAATGGTATAGCTGAAAGGAAGAATCGCACCTTAAAGGAAATGGCTAATTGTATGCATCAATCTAAAGAACTTGGTCCTAATTTTTGGGTAGAAGCAATTAACTGTGAAAATTACATAGTAAATCGCACTCCTACTAAGGTTTTAAAGAATATCACTCGAGAAGAAGCATGGAGCTCAATTAAACCATATGTAAGTCACTTTTGTGTTTTTGGAAGTGAAACATGGGTCCATATTCGAGATGAGAAACATAAAGCTTTAGAACCTAAGAGTGAAAAATGTATTTTTGTTGGATATTCTAAATATGTCAAAGGATATAGAATTATTCCACTTAAGTCCAAAATGTTATCATTAGAAGAGATGTAAAGTTTGTTGAAAACAAATCGGCTTACGAGCCTAGTTCGGTGGATGTGCCACCTCTCTCTATCCCTTCGACTTATGAAAGCATTTCTTCTTTAGATGATGACAACAAGGATGAAAATCCTCCCCCACCTTCTCAGGATCCTCCTTTAGCTCCTCATCTTCCAAAATAGGTCCGTGCTACTCGGGATGAAGCAGGTGCTCTTGCAGGTGATCCTACAGATCAACGGCGTACACGTTCTCAGTTCGATAGAGCCTCTTATTTACTGGCTCAAGCTTTAGTGAATCATGATCCTGCCACCTTTGCAGAAACCTTAGGCCATCCAAATTGGGACACAACTATGAATGAAGAATATCATTCATTATTGGCAAATGATACATGGGATTGTTCCTCTTCTAAAGGGAAGAAAACTTGTTAGATGTAAATGGGTTTACAAAACCAAGTTTTGACCAGACGGAAAAGTTGATAAACATAAAGCTCGTCTTGTTGCTAATTGATTTTCAAAAGTTGAAGGCATTAACTATACTGAAACCTTCTCCCCTGTTGCCAAAATGAACTCTATTCGCCTTGTTCTTTCCCTTGCTACCTCTTTCAAATGGGAAGTCCATTAGATGGATGTTAAATCTTCCGTCTTGCATGGGGACTTGCATGAAAAAATCTATATGGAACAACCTCTTGGCTTTATACAAATAGAATCTAACCTTGTATGTCGGCTTAAGAAATCCATTTATGGTCTCAAGCAAGCCCCTCAGGCTTGGTATGCCAAATTGGATAGCTTTCTTTTAGATACTGGCTTTTCTAGGTGTCATTCTGACAATATTGTCTACACCAAGAAAGTGGGTAAGTCTCTTATCATTCTTGTTCTTTATGTTGATGATATTATCCTTACTGGTAATGATCCCAAACTTATAAACCATGTGAAGTCTAGTCTTAAAAAGTAGTTTGAAATGACAGACTTAGGACACTTGCATTATTTTCTTGGTCTTCAAGTATTGCAATCCAAGGAAGGTATTTCCCTTTCCCAGTCCAAGTATGCATGTGATCTTCTACTCCACTTTCACATGGAAGATGATAAGCCAACCCCTTCTCCCTTTCAGTCTGGAGCCAAACTTTCAGTCATTTGTACTTCCCTTGAAGTTGATGCTACCTTATACTGCCAACTTGTAGGAAAAATTTTGTATCTGACCCATTCTCCTCCTGACCTTTCTTTTGTTGTTGGCCTTATTGCTTGATTTATGCAAAACCCACATGAAAGTCATTGGAAAGAAGCTAAAATAATACTTCATTATGTTCAAGTTACAACTGAGTTTGGGATTCATTACAGTGCAGAAGCATCTCCTCTATTGGTTGGTTTCATTGATTCTGATTGGGCTGGTGACCTTGATGATCAAAAGTCTACTGTAGGTTATGTCTACACTCTTGGTTCTAGACCTATTACATGGGATTGCAAGAAACAAAGTGCCATTTCTATTTCTTCAGCAGAAGCAGAGTATCGTGGCGCCGTAGAAGCTAGTAAGGAAGCCTTGTGGCTTCGTTAGATCCTGTCAGAGTTTGGCTTTCAGCAGCAACATCCGACTACACTTTGGTGTGATAATCAAAGTGCGATTCAACTATGCAAAGATCCAGTCCAACATCATCGCAACAAACACATTGAAATACACATGCACTTCATCATAAAGCTCATTCATGACCATGTTCTTGAAGTGCAATATTGTTCAACCGATGATCAAGTTGCATACATCTTTACAAAGGCTCTCACAGAGGTGAAGTTTACTAAACTTCGATTTATGGTTGGAGTTCAGGAAGTTGTCACCAAGGGGGGATAGACTCTAATGGCTCCTTCCTTCTCCTATTGTGTCATATTTGTACATCCTTCAATCCTATCCCAAGTTGTTCTTAAGGGGGGATGTTAGGATATTCCGAAACATAGGAAATAGTTAAGTATAACTGGGTCTAGTGTAGAGTTAGGTAAAGTGTGTTTCTTTACTATGTACTTTTGTAACTTACAATCCGACGGTCATGATATGTTCCTAGACATGAAGTGATCTGACGGTTGATTCTCTCCTCGGTATTAACAACACTTGATCCATGGCTTAACACCCAATCGGTCCATGATCTCTATTTAAAGAGCATGGAGGGTCATTTTCAAGGTGACCATTCATGAGAGAAGCTTATGTAAATTTTCTTTCCTTTATTAATAAATTGCCTAAAGTGGTCGTGTTGGCTCAAGCCATGGACTGTTTCCCTCTTTGAGGGTTTTAACCATGTCAAGAATAATGGTGTATTGATTTGTGATATGTTTGTGAGTGATGTCCTTTGGTGTTTTGACTGAGGAAATTACCCTGTAAATTCCTACAATGGGATAGATGTGAAATTATGACTGTTTGAATCATGGTTAACTTGTAAAAGGAAGTATTCAAATCCCAAATATAGGGACCTTAAAATTTTATGTGTTTCTACAGTAGCATGATATGATTGTTTCCAGATCTACTATATCTATGAGACTTAGCTGGAATTAACACATTTCAAATCTAAGCTAAAAATTGGACACTAGTATGCACACTTTCTCTCTATGCCTTGTTAATGGTCTCTGTTTCTTTGCTTGGGAAAAAAGTGTGTGGTAATGACTTTTACTATTGCTATTGGTATCAAACACCATTACTAGTGGTAATGGAATGCGATCCATTTCACTCATGCCTCTTGTAAAGTAGAACCCTAGCCACTAATCTAAAACATAACTTCTGATGCATGATTAACTAGGAAAAAAATCATTGGCACATTCCGTCATCCCAATCTATTTGGCTGCTCACTTATCCTTGGTCCTACATTGATAGGAAGTTTGTCAAAATTTTGTTACATAGTGCCTTCCAAATAGCCACTTGTTTTGGATGGAACCTTATCTCTAGGGAAAGAAGCAGACCAGATGACTCCCTAGACAGAGGAGGGATGGGGGCTATTTATATGTTTGGTCTTATAGGGTTTAAACTATTTGTAAATGCTTTCTTGTTGTTTTCTTTATATAATTTTCATTTTTCAGTGCAACATCTACAGTAAGGTGTGCACATCTAAGAGGATCTATTGCATAATTGCTTTTCCCCTTGGGATATTGGCAAGAAGCATGCTAGAAGCCAAATGGATCAGAATCAGAAACCTCAGATTTGAAAAACTTGGTAAGGAGTTAGCAACCATTCTTATAATAGTTCAAATTTGCTGCCTTTTGCCCCTCATCACTTGGTTGATCTTTAGGACCCTTTTTTCGAAATGGTATGAAAGTTAATGATGAGATTCAACATTTTAATAAATTCAAAATTTCACCTGTCCAACACTAATCATGCCATCTTTGTTGCCAATGTTTTTTTTCAGATATTTTCAATTGGTCAAGCTAAGAAAGATAGTGAAGAAAAAGTGAGATTTTTCATTATAAAAAAGCTCAGGCTTTAGAGTAGGGATATCTTGGGTGGATGCTTCTATGGGGTCTGCTTGGGCCTGAGCCTGTGAGGATAGGTTCTTAGGAAAGTGTTACTGTCTTATCTACAGTTAAAGAGTTTATTTTATCAATAATTTTTTTGAAGATTTCTGTAATCTTGTTCACTGCCACGCTTCCCAGGTTCTATAATTTCTTTTACAATTCTTGTTATGATAATTTTAAGTTAACGTAAAACCAGACTAGTGCTCTAAATTTGTGTTTTGCATAGTAAAAATTATTGTTGTTGTAGTTCAATCTACAACTGCTATCATAATGTTGTTATTTCAAGAACAAATTTTTATGTACTAGAGATCAACATGTTGTTATAGAGATATTAGTTTGTTGTAGATTGACTTAGCTGGTTTGGGCTTGGCTTTTACAGCGATAGTAATTGGCATGGTAGTGCCGTCTTTGAGTCCATAACAGTTGGACTCATAACGCACGATAACTCATCCATACCATATCTATGAAGTGGACTTCATAGACATATCAAGCACAAATTATCTCCTTTGATGATAGGCATGCTAGAGATGATGTTGACATGCAACAACCCATATCACTAAACTAGAGAGATTTCATGTGTTGTCCCACCTCAATTTCCCAATACAAGTAGGCATGGACCACAATATGGGATTGTAAATATTTGCATTGCATCAACACCTTGACAAATGGCTTAACACTAAACTTAGACATGTCTTAACCGAATAAAGTGTTTTCATAGGGTTTATTCTAGCATTGCCACAATATTAAATACAACCATGCATTAGGTGGTAACATCCCACTAAGCATTTAGATAACTTTTCTATTAATTCTATTTAATATTTACTATAAGAATACACCTGCAACGTTAGCATCTAGTGAGGACCAATATGGACAAATGGAGAATGAAATAGAGCCGTAAACTAATTTCTGGAGACACCAAAATTGGAAGTACTCAGTGCTTTAACAACCTACAGCTTGCTATAGCTTCTTTTAGTTAAAGAGGGTTTCTTCTTTTATATATTTCGTAAAGTTTCCAAATTTACTTTTTCTGTGTCATTGGTAAGTATTTAACCCTTTAACAACCTACAACTAGCTATAGCTTCTTTCAGTTAAAAAGTGTTTCTTCTTTTATATATTTCTAATGTGTCTACTTTTACTTTTTCTGTGTCATTGGAAAAATTATTTTTTCCCTATTAAGGAGATATAACAATGTATTCTTTCAAAGAATAAAAAAAACATATGTTGATCTTTAAAGTAGAAATCAAATATACATAGCTTGTGTTTGTTCAAAACTCTCAAACGACAAAAATAGTTCTATAATTTACATATCTCCATAATACTATGTATTATCCACCATTAACAACATCTTCCAGCTAGGTCTAAAGACTGTCACTATAAAAACATATAATAGAATCTGAAGAAACTGAAAATAATCCAGCTACATCCAATGCAACTCTCCATTCAAATCTGTTTTTTAGGAACATATAGAGAGAGAGATATGCATGCCCCTCCACTTCTTTGATTTTCATCTTGCCTTCCTGCATCTTTAATGCTTTCATTGATAACATGTCTGCGTTACCTATATATGTGTTAGAATGACATAAATTCAAATTGTGATCTTCCCTTTTTGATTTGTTTTGTAGTGTACCTAGGAGGATAATATGGGGTACCTAGTGGAGGTACCTAAGGGGAATAATAAAAGATGTTTAGGTGCTTAGCAGTTTGTATCAAAGCACTTTTTTGGTCCACAAATGGGGCATAATTTTTTTCTATTTTATAGGTTTTCAGAGGAACAAAAGAAAAGAGGGTTGCGACACTTCGATCAATTTCTGTAGCTTTGCTGTAAAATTTGATAAAAACAATTGATATCTGAGTTCCTCTCAGAAAAACTTCTGATTTCAAAAGAAAAGAATCATCTCAATTGGAGTTCGGGAGGTCAAGATATCATTGATATGAAATCAGATATTTCAGGGTTTTTTCATGACAACTGTATAGACCGTGGAGCTGATATCTTGTGATAGGTTTCTCAGATTGCCATCATATCAACAACATTGGATATAGGATTTTCATAGGTTTTATTTGGTATATTATATGTTGTGCTTTCGATCAATATCCTCTATGTTATAGCCATGAAATTTTTTATTCTCAAGACCTAATGGACCTAAAAAATGCCAATGCTAATGTTGATGAAAGAAATCGACCATATTTTATTGGATTTAGATGATGATTGTGATGACCAATATATGGACATTTGTCATTTTTGGGATGATAATTATTTTCACCTGCCATTTGATGACTCTACTCCACCTTATGAAGAGAACATCTGTTGAATTTTCTTAAGCCCGATAAACAGACAAAACATTTCTTAGTAAATTCCTTTCGGTAAACTAAATTAAACTGCAGATTATTAGGCGATTGGAGATACTGCGTTGGAGGATGGTCGAGAATGAGGGTTAGGGTTTGAAGTTGAGCAGCCGAGAGCAGACTAGAATCGAAGACCAGGTGCAAGGGAGGCCTACTACTCTAGTGCTTGATCAAAATCCCAGATTGCAGATACGGGAAAAGGATAGGAGGTAGAAAACTGAGGGATCTGACGGTGAAATGGTAGCCGAAGCGGGGAGGGGAGAGATCCCCTCCTATAGAAACATAACAGTAGGAGAGTCAAGCAGAAATGGAGCACAAAGCGGAATGGGGAAAAACACCAGAGATACTCCGGTCATGGGAGCCCGATGGCAAGCTGGATTAAGCGGCAGGTGTCTCCCAAGGGCATCGAAGAAACCCAGGTTTGTAATCCTGAACAATAAACTTGAAGAATACAGAAGTTATATGAGAGATCATGCTTTAATCTGTAAGTTCGTAGGTTTTTGGCCGTCTGAGAAGGATCTGTCCAAATGGATACAATATAGATGGAAACCTAAGGGGCATATAGATTTAAAATTGGGGGCAAAGGGTTTTTTCACAGTTATATTGTCCAATATGGAAGATAAGGAAAGAATTTTTGAGGGAGGACCCTACTTTATGAATAATGTCGGTTTATTCATGCGGCACTGGCAGGACTGCTATAACCCAGACAAGGAGAAAATGTTAGCAGCACCTATCTGGATCAGACTATTCGGACTACCAATGGAGTTTTGGGACCCAGAGATCCTAGAAGGAATAGGTAATACAATAGGGACATTTGTTAAAGTAGCCGAGACCGCCAAAAGAGGGAGATACACATCTTATGCCAGGATATGTGTATACATGAATATAACAGAACCGCTTCTGGAGTTTATCGAGTTAGAATATCATGATGAGGTTTGGCAGCAACCAGTGGATTATGAACACATCCCATTTCGCTGTAGAAGATGCCATGAATACAGCCACCTCTTCAAACAATGCCCTTTAAATACTGCAGAGGGATCAACCGAAAAGAAAGAAGAAGAGAAGGAGGCAACAGAGGTAAACAAAGAGACTGAAGAGGGATTTAAAGAAGTGCCCATCAAAAGGAAATCTCTAAAAGGATCGCTCCCTCTGCAACCACCTGTTAAAATAATTCCATTGGAAAATCTAAACGAGTTTAAGGCCCTTCAGGAAGAGGAAATGGAGATGGAAAAGGAAGATAGTGATGAAGAACCTATGGAACTATCAAAAGAAACAAAAGAACACGATACAATTCAAATAAATATGGAACAAGGAGGGGTAGAAGTGAACATGGACTTGCTAAAAGATCAAACTCAAATGGAGGTAGATCCACAAAAAGATAGAGGAAGCGAAGAGGAACGAGTAATGAGGAGACTGTTACAGGAATGGAGGTATCTAGATGAGAGATTTATACCTAAAGAACAAAAGCAATTATATAAAGAGATGTTCCAAAAATACAAGGAAAAGGTAGGAGTAATTATGCCAAGTCAACCAGAACAACTAGGAACGCAAGGGACATAGAGTATTGGAATGGGCAGTACTGGCAAAGGAGGAAGGAAACGTGGTAGACGTCCAATGAGTGAGACTATCCAAGTGGTAGGGGAGATGTTGGTGAATTCAGGAAGAGTTATACCTCTCTCAGAGGTATTTCAACAATCACCCAAATTATTAAAATGATAATCGCAAGCTGGAATATCAAAGGTCTCAATAGTAGGGGAAAACAGAGATATTTGAGAGACAGGTTGAAAAAATATAAACCTAGTATAATGATAATTCAAGAAACCAAGATTAGCACTCAGAAAATGGAAGAAATAATGAGAAGATTTAATACTCACTATGAGATAATGGGGCAGGATGCGGCAGGCAGTGTAGGAAGTCTAGCAGTTCTGTGGAACCCAGAGGAAGTCCAATTTGGAAACTGGGTCAGCTTCCCTCGAATTATTTCAGGAACCTTTAGAATGATAGGTTCATTGGAATGGATAATCCTCACAGGGGTATATGGCCCACACCTATCAGGCGAGCGCAGAAGCTTTCTTCAAAATATGAGAACAATCCGAAGGCTGTTCCCGGATATGCCATGGATTGCAGGAGGGGACTTTAACATGATTACAACCCTAACGAAAAAACGAGGAGGATTGAGAAGAGCAGACCAAGACATGGAAGCTTCTGGTGACATGATAACGGAGCAAAGATTGGTTGATGTTCCCACAATAAACGGGATCCACACATGGAACAACAGAAGAGGGGGAAATAATCAAATTGCATCGAGATTGGACAGATTTTTAATATCTGAACAAATCATAAATAGAGATATATTCATAGAATCAATGATCCTTCCAGCAATGGGCTTAGACCACTGGCCAATCAAGCTAGAAATTGACATTAAAATGAACCCAAAAAAACGCCCTTTTAGGTTTGAAGCTTTTTGGCTTAGGAATCAGTAGTTCATGCCAAAGGTGGAGGAGTGGTGGACCCAGAGCCAACAAAGAGGACGAAGTAAGATGCAGACTTTCTAACTAAAACTAAAAGAACTCAGAGAAAAAATTAAAAAATGGAACAAAGATGAATTTGGGAATATATTCAAGGAGCAGCAACGATTAGAACAAAAAATGAGAACACTGCAACAAGAAATTATAACAGAGGGCAGAAACGAGGAAAGAACCAGAGAAGAGGGCACAGTGATAAGCCAAATTGAAGAACGAAGAAAACAGGAAGAGATATTATGGAAGCAAAAGTCTCGAATAAACTGGCTCTGTGAAGGAGAAAGGAATACGAAGTTCTTCCACCAAGCCATGATCCAGCACTGACAAAGTAATAGAATATTTTCTATCAAAAACGAGGAAGGGAAACGCATAACCCAGCATGAAGAAATGGAACAGGCTTTAGTTGGGCACTTTAAGGACATCCTTACAGAACCTCAAGTGAATAGAGAAGAGGCTATAGGAAGGATAAGCAATGAAATCCCAAGAATGATCACTAGAGACCAAAATTTAGCTCTTATGAGGGCAGCAACCCTGGAGGAAGTGGAGGAAATAGTGAAAGGGATGAAAAGAAATAAAGCCCCAGGACCAGATGGATTTACAGTGGGATTTTACCAAGCAGGCAGGCACTTCCTAGGGCAAGACATCCTGGAGGTGGTAGAGGAATCGCGCAGACACCAGAAGGTATGGCCTGGCCTAAACTCAACCCTTTTATCTCTTATTCCTAAATCTACTCATTCAGAAACTGCTCAAGGTTTTTGACCCATTTCTCTTTGTAATGTAATATATAAGATTATTGCCACTCTGATGACGAAGAGATTGAAACCAATCCTATCTAGTATTATCTCCCCGAAACAGACTGGGTTTGTGGAAGGGAGACAAATTCTAGATGGCTTGGTGGTATCTCAGGAAGTGGTACATTCTTTGAAACGAAAAAAGGAAATGGGAATGATGATAAAATTAGATCTTTCAAAGGTGTATGACCATCTAAATTGGGATTACCTTAAAACAATTTTGATGGAATTCGGCTTTTGCAATAGATGGGTAAACTGGATCTATGATATGATTTCCACTCCCAATTTCTCCATTCTCTTGAATGGATCACCAACCTCGACTTTCAATGCCACATGAGGATTGCGACAGGGGGATCCCTTATCCCCATTATTGTTCATCATAGCAGTGGAAGGACTCGGACGATACTTCAAAAAAGAACTGAGGGAGAGAAAAATCAAAGGATTGAGGCCATGGGGAAGCAACTTACCAATTACTCATCAACAATTCATTGATGACATTATGCTTTTTTGTGTTGTCTCACTAAGAGAAGTAAAAAGGGTTAAAAGGATTCTTGATCTCTTTATGGAAGCATCAAGCACAAAAATTAACAAGGATAAATCGTGCACATTCCTCTTCAATACGTCGGATGCAGTCAAAGCCCACCTGACCAGAATTCTAGGTTTCTGCTCTGGAGAATTACCTAAAAAATACTTGGGAAATCAATTAGCTTTAAATCCTTTGAAGATAGAAAACTAGCGGCAAATCATTGAGAAACTCAAGAATAGACTGGCTAATTGGTCTTTCTGATCTTTGAATATAGTGGGAAGATTAGTGCTTCTTAAATCGATTCTTCAAGCAATTCCTATCTACCCTCTCTCCACAATGGCGGTCCCTAAAGGAATATGCACAAGAATGACATATATATTCAGAAAATTAATTTGGGGAGGACAAAAGCAACAAAAGAAATGGGCTTTAATATCATGGAAGGGTCTAATAAAAAATAAAGAAGAAGGAGGACTGGGTCTTAGAGACCCGTATACTTTGAACCAGGTTCTAGGAGCGAAGCTGTGGTGGAGATGGATGAGGGGTGGAGAGGATCTATGGAAAAAGATATGGACCCAAAAATACAATATGCCCACAACTACTGAAGGCATTCTTAGACTGGAGGAAGTTCCAAGAGGATCCACTATATGGGACCTGGCGAGTCAAAACAGAGATATTATATGCAAACATGCATTATGGGAAATAAGGAATGGAAATGCAGCTAAATTTTGGGAGGAAGCCTGGCAGCAAAGAGAAAGAATGATAGAGGTGCAAGGCCTGCAAAATACATATCAGAAGGCTATAGCTAAGGGGCTTAATTATGTTAGTGAATATTGGAAGGAAGAAAGGCAGGATGAGACCTGGAGAACCTGGAAGAAACTGGAAGAATGGGATATGCACATTAACCCTGAATAAAAAGATCTATTTGTAAAGGAAATGGAATCTAGAAGAATTAAAATCAGAACAGGTCTGGATATACTATGATGGGGTAGATCCACAAAGGGAACTTTTACGATCAGAGAAGTCTATCATCTAACCACCCAATAGGAGCAAGAGGAAAATACACTCATGTGGAAACAAATATGGCAGAATAATTGGTGGCCGAAGATAACTTTGTTCATATGGTTAGTAGGAAAAGGATGAATTTTGACTTGGGATCAGATACAGAAACGAGGTTTCTATGGACCCCCTAGATGTAGCCTCTGCAAACAAGATAAAGAAACGCAAGAACACCTTTTGAACTCATGTCCTGTTGCCCAGCAGCAATTGGAGGAAATCAGGAAACTCTTTGGGAGGACAAACAGGGATCCTCATGACATTAAACAAACCATTTACCAATGGGGGAGAGGTCAATTCTTAAGTCCGGTGGTTAAGAGAGCCTGGAGTCTAGCGATGGGGTTTAACATATGGCTAATATGGAAAGAAAGAAACCAAAGAATATTTCAGGACAAAGCCAACCCTCCAGAGATGATTTGGAAGCGAACCCAAAAACTTATAAGGGAAACATCCTAGTAGAAGCCTGGGTGCAAGAAGATTGGAAAACAACTCCAGAAGAAGGACGGATCCTAACAAGTCTAAACCTGGAACAAGGCATGGTTTATCCTCAAAAGCAAAAAAACCAGAGCACTCATAATCAGAGCTCAACCAAATTCAAATGTCCTCGTGATGGCTTCATCAAACTAAATTTTATGGGGCTTCCAAAGGAAACCCAGGGCAAGCAAGGTTTGTAGGCATCTTTAGAGATAATCAAGGGCAGACTAGATGGGTATATGTCGATCGTGGAGGTATAATGAGCAATAACGAAGTTGAATTAATGGCAGTCTATCAAGGCATCAGAATAGCAATCCGAAATGGGTATACTAAGCTGGAAATTGAAGGAGACTTGAACCTAGCAATAGAGATGCTCAGGAAATTGAATAATGGTAAGGATTGGGAAAAAGTAGCGAAGAGTTGGAGGACGGCCGGACTAATTCAGGACTTGGCAGAAATAATGAAATGCATTGATTACAAGATCATCAACCATGTTAGAAGGGATGGCAATAAGGCCGCAGATTTCCTAGCTAACTGGGGTTGCAATGAACAAGATGGAAAGGTAGACAGTATATGGCCAATTCCCGGGGAAAATTCACAATGGGAGACCCTTAATTTAATCATTACCCAGGATAACAATGAGACTACAGATTCAAGATAAAAGTTACAGATGGCCCCCGATTGGGGAGGAAGAGTTGGTGACATGTGAAAACATGATGAAGGTAGGAAGGTGGCAAAGTAGGCCACCATTCAACATAATAATTCCACAGGACATTGGGGCGGCCTGCAGGCAAGGTAGAATTCCGAGGTGTGGAGGCGACAGGGAAGTGGAGGAAGAAGCAAGAAGGAATGGCGGCGAAAGGATGATGGGACATCGGGTAGGTGGCAAAAGAATAATAAGGGGGGTGAAGGACAGAACCAAATTTATTATGCTGCAAAGGAAGGAGATGAAGGGAGCTCGATGCAACCTGGTGTTCTCTGCAACTCATCATAGGACGGGGTCTGTTTTCGTAAAACCATTCTTTGCTTTCCTTTCAATCTCCAGCAATATTAGGGAAGCGGGAAGAGAGTTAGACGTTGTAGAGGGAAAGAGAAGGGAGAGAGGCGTGGAATCCTTCCCTGTAACTATTAGTCATAAGAAAAAGGGCGGGAGAATGAGAAAGGCTGGGGTAGAATCTAGCAAGGTAGGGAGCCGGGCAGGCCAAGATAAATGCATGCAGGGATTAAGGGTAGATAATGATCAGGGGTAGCTGGAGGTGGTGAAATAGGCGGTTTGGGAGGTAGAGAAGACCCCTGAGAACATTTGCAAACTTCATCCCAGGGGAGGAGGGCCGGAGAAGTTCCAAACTACTGGAAAAGAACAACAAGGGGAGGGCAAGAATTTGGAAAAGGAAGCTAAGGAGTCTGGAAGCGATGAACTTACAGCGAACGCAACTTTCGCTGTCGGTTAGGGGAGTCAGGCAGCAGCCAAGAACAAATCAGCTCGCCCAGGTCGAGGACGAGGGCATAGGGGCAGAGGAAAACCTCGCCAACCAGGCAGACAGGAATTAATGCCCCCCACTCCAGTATGTCAGAGATGAGGTCGAAAAACCATGAGACATACGATGCAAGAGGCTGAAGAAGCCTACAAAGAAGGAAGTGACGAAGACATTCACAGGCTGATTCAAGAATTAGAAGCAAATGTAATGCAGGAAGACTCGGAACCTGAAATGGAAGACTGGGGTAACCTCATTCCTGACCCTGGAAACACCAGGGGACGCATGACCTTATACAAACAGGCTTTACATGTATATTGGGTGCTGAAGCGATTACTTGCAAAGGCAATGGAACAGGTTGCAGAGGAAATGGCAGAGCTGGCTCAGGGCATACCAAATATGAGGTGAGAAATGAAAAATCTCCAAATTACTATGCTCATGCAGGATAGCAAGTTGGATGAAATTCAACAACAGCTAAAGAAGCTTGTTCCCGCAACGAGAAACACAGAAACAACTCCTGAAATTATGGTAGATTAATCATTCTAGTTTGATCCAATGGTTTTCCTTGTCAGTTCTTTTGAGAACAGTTTCTCCTTTTCCTGTTAATAGTTTTAATGTCGGTAGGGAATCAGATTAGTAATTTTGGTAGTGAGGTTTGTTTGGCACGGATCTGCAGACTTATTTTTTTTTGTTAATGGACGACTTATAAAAACTTAAGGTGGCCAACAGATCTAGTTTCCCTCCTAGGCAGGTTGAGGCTACCAAACACTTGTATATGTTTCAACCTGGTTTTGATATAAATAGAAAAAGAAAGGTCCTACTCTAGCTTACAAAAAAAAAATGGAGATTATTAAATAAATTGCACATTTGGGACTTTAACAGTTAATAAAATACAAATCAGCAGAAGCAAGTAGACATCAATTTTACACATGCACACAAATTTCTACCCTTCATATCAGCTTCTTATTAAATCCGATCAAAGCTTAGAAATGCTTTCCTAACCTGAGAAATAATGTGTCTGCTGAGAAAATTACAAGCTATAGCAAAACTGGGCAAACTGTCCGTAAAAAACCTATTGTCTAGTTGTTGGGTTATCCTCCTCTTGTTTTGTTTTAATCTGCTTGCACTCTGCTCCCTTGAGCTGCTCTCTAGATGAAAGTCCTTCTTCACCCTTGCTAAGATATCCTTAAGTCATAGTCCTTTATGTCTCAAGTTATTAATGTCTCTTGTGTGTCTTCCTCCTTTACCTAGCCTAGCTTTTATAAGCTTGAGTTGTTGACTGAATCCATAACCCTAATTTCCAACGTGATAATCGGTTAAGATTAGATCTCACCTCACTTGAGATCAATGGTCAATATTCATCTAATTCATTAATACAAATGACGTTTGTATTTCATCAAAATAGAGTTACAAAAAGCATGAACAAGATTCTACTGGAAAAGGCAATAATTTTTTCCACCACTACAAGTTGAGTGGTCATTGGGAAGAAAAGTGTTAATGACTTCATTAAAGCTTCACCTTAGAAACCACACAACCAAGAGGAGAGTGCGAAGAGTGCAATAAAGATGATCAATAATTCCTTGCATCTCCATCCCAAGGAGTAGAAGCTATCCAAGGAGTTGTAGTAGCAGAGGAGGTCAGCCTCACCAATGAAGCAAGTAGTTGTTCAATGGAAGTATGAGAGAGCAGAGAAGGATTTTAGAGATGGGTTGACATTTCTTTTATTGCGAGCTAGTTGAAGAATGACTCACAAATATATAAACTAGATTACTATTTATAAATTCACCTACAAGCACCATGTAGGGGTATGCAACATTGTCATTCAATTGACATGGTCCTAGAGAATTTTTTCCATGCTAAGATGTAATTGGTTGTAGCAAAGAAAGTTGTCACGTGACCTTTTATCAAATTTTTACTTGATGGAATAGCTTGTTTGGGTCATGCTAAAGAACAAGATCAACATTTGACTTGGTTTCATTGATTACCAAGATTGACCATATCCAAGTTTGAAAGAGATGGGAATGGCTATTAATTGTAGAGTTCAAATCTGGAGATTGCTCAAAACTCAGAATCAATGAGAAAATTTTTTCATTGCATGAAAAAGCAAGTCAAAAATCAGAGTGAAATGTATAGTTATAATTCTATCCAATAGCTAGACCCATCAGCCAATGTTAAAGCCATGTTCCAAAGAAGTAGAAAGAAGGCACATTGATCTAGTTAGGTTTTTTGTAAGATTTTGAAGACTAAAGAGCTTCTCGATGTGAAGATGTGATATAAAATGGATATGTAATGTCCCCACACCCAAATGATTGAAGATAAATTTGAATATAGAAATTTGATAACCTATAAAAGGTTGAGACTTTCATAGATAAGTTTCCCCCAATAAGACAACCAACAACTGCATTATTAATTAGATCATGTTTAGTCCTTGCCTTCTCAATGAGGAATTCTCTTCACAATATATATATATATATATATATATATATATATATATATATATATATATATATATATATATATATATATTATATATATATATAGAGTTTAATTATTTAATTATTTATTTATGTTTGAGTTTTTTTCCTTAGCAGTGCATTTTTTTAGTAGACATTATTGTCTCCTCTCTTATTTTTAATTTTTCCATTTCCATTGCATAATCATGTCAAGCAATAGTATCAATTCTTCTTTTGAGGAAATATTGTGATATAAAGTGGTGCTAAGGGTTCAAGGGTTAGCAAAAGAATTATTATAAATTATGTAATTTGTATTGGAATGGAAGTTATATAGGGGTTCAACTCCATTTTAATAAAAACTCCTAGTAAAACAGTGGGGCCTTCCATTAGTCTAGAACAATGGCTAAAGAAAGTGAGAGAGGAACACAATGACAAAGGCTTATTACCTTCCACTTATGCATCCAATGAAACAAAAATTAAAAGTTTAGTCCCCAATGCCACCAAGATATTGTTGAAGATAACAATAATGTTATTGCTACCACCGTTTCCTCCACAATTCCTTCAAGTTGAATGCCTCCACTCAGTAGGCTCATCTTGTAAGAAGATAATTTTTCTAAGTGCACTTGTTGATTTGTTTAATATAGAGTAGAGAGGGAAATGATCATGCCCCTCATGTAAATGGATCTTGGGCTATATTTAAGCATGAGGCCTCATTCATTGTAATCATCCGTCAATTTATTATATATATATATATATATATTGTTGAGTCTGTCTACTCCATCTGGTATCAGAGCGGTCGATGCCTGCAAACACACAAACTTTTGTGTTCGGTTCATATTCCTTCCATCCACCACCATGATCTGTAGATGTTGCCAACCACCAACACCATTGAATCTTTAGCCACCTTTTTTCTTCGTAGCCATCAAACCGTAACCCCCACTTGTGTCGCCGCTTACATTTCCACCGCATTTTACATTACCACCATCTGTCTTAATCCCTTCTATCATCCTACACATCATCTTTCGTCTTTCCTTCCTGCTTGAAACACTGTTCTCTTCCCTGTCCACTGCTTGTGACTCCTACGCGGGCTGCTGCCACCACTCTGCCAACAAGACTTTCATCTGCCCACAACCCCACACCGTGCCCCAAATCGTGTCTCTTCTAACCATTCCATTGTATCTTGTCAACCCGACACCACTCCACCAGTTCCCATTAACAACCGCCTTCAATTCAAAGAGCAGGTCAAAAACCAACGTTGAAAGGTTATTAGTCGTGGAGCTTCAGGGTCAAACTGAGTTGTTTCCTTTTATCTCGATAAGTATATAAATATCAGTTATATGCTATATTATATATATTAACTTTTAAAATTTCCATGGTGTGATTAAATTCGTTTTGTAGGGAAGACTTAATAAATTATAACTTTATAGTTACACACTATATTGTATAATTTTAGTTGATATAGATTAATATATGTAGATATATGTTATTTAAAAAAATACTACATAATATTATATATATATATATATATTATTTAAAAAAATAAATAAAAAAATTAGGTCAAGTTAAGAAAAATTGTTATGCTGGATAAGTATGTTCCACCTCTTACCCGCTCAATGTCTTCATCAATGTCAAAGACTTATTTTAATAAAATATTGATAGATCTTGAGACTAAGGTGACCAGACATGGCGAAAAAATCGAGGAGCTAAAGGATACAATAAAGACAATAGAGAGTCAACTCGCGCAAAACCGTAACGAATTTAAAAATGATCATGCAATCCTTTCAAATAAGGTAGATCTAAATCATAATCAAGTAATGGTGATGTTGACCTGTATTTGTGACAAGTTGAAGATTACACCTGATCAAATACCCCAAAATAATGAAGCTACTCAACATCTCAATTCTCCAAATACATCAAACTCGTCAAACTCACATGAGAAACATGAGTCTCCAAAAGCATCGTCCATACCCCATCAACAAAATAATAACACGAATTTTCAAAATATGTGGCTATGGAATCAATAGTCAAGTATGCAGCTCGTGAATCAATACCCCTTCTTCACTCCAGCAATTGCCACATATCAACGAAGAGGAAAACTTGAGCTCTCCAAATTTTATGGTAACGAGAAGTGCAATGTTGCATGGTTCAATAAAGCAGAAGAATATTTCAAGATTTACGATATTGACAATGATGATGAAAAGATCAGGCATGCATCCATGAAAATGGAAGGATAAGCATATAATTAGTATATGTGGTGGAAGAAGATGACACTTGCTATCAATTGGAAGAAATTCAAAAATTCATTCTTTGATAGGTTTGAAGGTGTCAAGTAAGACAAGTTCTTCTCAACACTCACCAGACTGCAATAAAACGATGTGGATGAATACACCCGAGAATGGGAAACTTTAGTTACATGAGTACTTAGACTATAGGAAAAAGTTGCTGAAAAGAAGCATGAAAATATGCAATGGCCAAAAGTTGAAAGATTATATTCGAGACAAATATTTCCCCAAACTGCGAACACGGATAACACAAGATATGTTCCACCACATCTCCGTGAAGGAGAAAAAACTAACTTGGAAATTCAAATAATGAAAGAAGGCAAGTGTAAACGTTGTGGCGAAAAATGGGACCCTAAACATATATGTGCTAAGGGAAAAGAAACCAAGAACCTGTATAAGTGTGAAACCACTAATGATTTAGACAAATGAAGAATCAGACGTAGAAGAAATCGAAGATTCTCCACAATTTTATCCAGATCCAAATAGTGAGAATATTCTGCAAGTGTCATTATCAGCCTGACAGGTATATCACAGACCCAAACATAAAGTTAAAAGGTCATATAAAAAAAGCAATGTAATGGTTCTAATCGATACCGATAGCACCCACAAATATTTGGACTCAACTATGGTGAAAAGGATCAACATTTTCACATTTAATACGCCCAACATGAAGGTTATGGTAGCTGATGGTAAGAAAACTGAAAAATAAGGGAAATACCATAAATTCAAATTACAGAGTCAAGGCTATAATATAGAATCTCTGTTCTACATTGTAGCATTAGGAGGAGTTGATGTGGTCCTAGGGATCCAATGGCTACAAATCCTAGGTGCTTACTCTGCCAATCATCAAAAGCAATTTATAAAATTTAAATGGAAAGGGCAGAAATACAAGTGATATGGGTTCCAACGACCTAAGAATCAATTAGAAATGAAAATGATGAAAATGATTAAAAAAGAGTCACCTGAAGTTCAAGAACTAATTCAAAAGCATGAGAAGGTGTTCCAAGACCTTCCAATGAAATTGCCTCCCAAAAGAGAAATCAAACATACAATCAAAGTCAAATTAGGATAAAATCCCATCAACATCAAATCATATCAATATCCATATCATCAAAAAACTGAAATTGAGAGGTTAGTCCAAAATATTTTAAAATGTGGCACTATCACAAAAAGTAGAAGTCCATATGCTGCTCTAGTTGTATTAGTTCGAAAAAAAGATGGATCGTTTATGTTATGCATAGATTACCAAGGGCTAAACAAGATAACGATTAAGAACAAGTTTCCAATTTCATCTATCGATGAAATGCTGGATGAAGTACACAAAGCTACATACTTCTCAAAATTAGATTTGAGATCAGGTTACTACCAAATAAGGATAAGGTTGGAAGACATAGCAAAAATTGTGTTCCATACACATGAAGGTCACTATGAGTTTAAGCTAATGCCTTTTGGTCTAACTAATGCTCCAACAACATTCCAAACCACCATGAATGAGACGGTCCATCCATATTTAAGGAATTTTGTGTTAGTGTTCTTTAATGATATTCTAATTTATAGTAAAACATGGAAGGAGCATATACAACATTTAGAGCAAGTTCTCACTGTATTAGAAGAGTATCAATCTTATGCCAAGAAATGCAAGTGCACTTTCATGAAAGAGGAAGTAGAATATCTCAAACATATAATATCTAAGGAAGGAGTAAAAGTAGATCCTAGTAAAATCAAGGCTATAAGAAAGTGGCCCAAACCAATTAACATATCCAAGTTAATGGGTTTCTTAGGGTTAAATGGATATTATTGAAGGTTTATTAAATACTATGCCCATGTAACTACTCCTCAGACAAACCTTCTAAAGAAATTTCATTTCGTTGGGATGAGGAAGCAGAAAATTGTTTCGAAGACTTATTTTTTTTTATGTCTAAATCACCTGTATTAGTAACTCCTGTTTTTTCAAAACCATTTATAATCAAATGTGATGCTTCAATTTTTGGTATAGGAGAAATATTGATGCATATGGTCATTCAATAGTTTTCGAAAATAGGAAGCTCAATAAGAGGGAATGTCTTAAGTCTACAAAAAACAAAGAAATTCTTGCGATTATGCACGAACTAGCCAAGTGGAGACAATATCTTTTGGGAACTAAGTTCTCCATAGGAATAGACCATAACAGTCTCTAGTACATCCTCCAACAGAAAACACTCTCTGAAGAAAAATAAAAATGGATTGAAAAAATTGTTGCGTTTGATGTGTAGATATTAGATAAAAATGGAAAGGACAATGTGGTGGTAGATGCTCTCTCCAGAAAAGATGAAGGAACATCCTTGTTTGCAGTCTCAACTATAATCCCATAATGGCTTAATGAAATCCGAAGTGAGTATGCAAATGATATAGAAACAAGTGCTATAATCAATAACCCTCATAATTCAAAATTTGAATGGAAAAACAGTATTTTGTGGTACAAGTGAAGGATTTACCTAAGTCCAAGTTCCAAATTTAAATTCAAGTTTCTCAAAGAGACCCATGATTCAATGTCAACCGGACATGTAGGTTTCTTTAAAACCTACTATAATGCATGTCAATCATTCTTCTGGAAGGGTATGAATAATGATATTCAAAAATATGTAGCAAAATATGATCAATTTCTGCATAATAAAGGTGAGAACACTATAAACCAAGGTCTACTCCACCCCTTAAATATCCCAAACCAAAAATGGGAAGAAATATCAATGGATTTTATTGAAGGATAACCCATGTCAGACGAGAAAGATAAAATTCTTGTAGTAGTAGGAAAACTCACAAAGTATGCACACTTCATAGGAATGAAGAAATCAGATTCAACAAAAGAGATCATCAAGATATTTTGTAAGAATGTCTACAAATTAAATGGATTTCCTAAATTCATTGTTAGTGATAGAGATCCCAAGTTTAAAGGGAATTTTTGAATGCAGATTTTCAAACATATTGGGATATACCTCAACATGAGTTCTGCATATCATCCTCAAACACACGGTCAAACAGAAACTGTCAATAAGTGTTTATAAGCTTACCTTTGTTGTTATGGAACAGACAAAAAAAATAAGTGGGCTTAGTCGTTACATCTCGCTGAATGGTGGTAAAATTCAATTTATCACACTTTTGCAAAGATGACCCAATTTCAAGTTGTGTACAGAAATGAACCTCCTAAATGGAAGGACTTGGACATTTCCGAGACAATAGTTATAGTAGTTAAGGAGCAGTTAGAAGAAACCCAAAAAGTATTTCAAACAATAAAATAAAATCTAAGGTTCTAAGAAATCGAATGAAGCAACAAGCCGACCGACACATAACAAAGAGAGAATTTGAAGGTTGAGAATGGGTATTTGTTAAACTTCAACCTTACAAGCAATTATCCCTAAAGAAAAAAGAAAAAAACAAATTGGCACCAAAGTTTTATGGACCATATTATATTAACAAAATGATCATCCAAGTAACATACAACTTAAGCCTTCCGGATAATAGTCGAGTTGGCAATGTTTTCTATGTATCTTGTCTTAAAATGGAACTGGGCAAACACCAATCAACATAGACAATGCTTCTGATATTAGATGATGAATACAAGTTCATATTAGAACCAAAATGAATTGTTACCACCAGGGAAAGGAAGTTGTGATCTCGAGTAATGAAATAATACCTGATCGAGTGGAAGAACTTACCAGAAGAACAAGATTCTTGGGAGACAAAGGCATTTCATCAACAACACCCATTGTTATGCATGTTTTGAGGAAAATTCATTTCATCAACAACACCTATTGTTATGCATGCTTTGAGGAAAAAGCATTCTTTTGAGAGGGAGGCAATGTTATGTATACAATTATTCTAGCTTAATTAACTCCATTTTTAGACTAAGGGGTACGATAAAAGATCATGCCCCTCATGTAAATGGATCTTGGGCTGTATTTAGGCATGAGCCCTCATTCATTGTAATCATCCTTCAATTTATTAATAAACTATATATATGCATTTACGTTTATGTTTGAGTCTATCTACTCCAATCAACCACAAAATAAGTAATTCTTAAGTATGATTACTCTTGAATATTAATCTTGTCAAGTGGGGTTAATCAAGGAGGACATGTTAAGTGGACCCAAGAAGAGTTCACCAAACAATAGACAAAAGTACCACCTCCGAAAATAAACCAAATCAAGATAACTCATTTCCTAAGGCAGACATACAAATGCATAGATATAGAAAATCATGGCCACCAAATCAAGTACTTTGTAGATCTATTAAATATGCATAAAGAGTGATAAGCATGGCCATGAAAAAATACACAATGGACCATGTCAAAAGACTGCAGCCATGAGAAATGCACAATGGAGCTACATCTTGATATATATAAAGTACTAGGAGGGTATATGGAGCAAAGGAATGAACAAATTAATCCTCCATGAAGTACCAAAATCATGTGAGTAAGAGTGGTAGTTTCCAACAACTCGAGAAACATCATTAAAGATATTACTAGAATGGAGAGAAACTTAACAAAGAGGATATTACCAACATGAATTGATGATGTTTCCACTCAAAAAAATATGTTTTCATAGATTGAACTGAGGTCTTCAAACCAAATACCGCGGGTACAAATTTATGCCATGCGAATAAATGAGTTGAATTCAAACACAAGAGTAATCATTTTTTTACTAGTCATTGATGTATATCACTAACATGAGACATCCCACCGTTGATGATAATGGAAGTCAAGGTACTATGTACATTCTAACAAGTGCAAATGATTGGGATGAATTCAAACACTTATAACATCTATCAATCAAGGGACATGATGTATTCCCATTGTCAATAGTGATTGAATCTGGCACTAATGGCAACAAACCCCAAGTTAGTAAATAAGACTCGAGATCTTGTTCCTAGATAAAATGAGTTGATGTTGATGGAAAAAAATGTAATGGAAGGAGGGTATTAAGGCATCCCCCATCAACTGACATGAGTGAAACTATATGGACCATTATTTGGAGGGAATCAAATGAAGAATTGTTAAGACCACCGCCAAGTGTGTCTCTTGCATGCACCAAATGAAATAACAATAGAGAAGACCCTATAACAAAAAACCAATAATGAAAGACATTGATAGAAGTGAGGAATCCCACTAATGGTGCAAATGAAACCCAATGTATTGAACAAATCCCATTGTGTGAATATTTTCTAGGAAAGAAAAATCAAACATGTTTTCATTAAGAAAAAACCATGTTTACATCAATATATATTAATATATATGCATCTTCTAGCATTTAACCCCATGGTATCTAAACATCCATATTTACAAATATTACTTGCACAAACCAATTCTTCTTCATGCCAAAAAAAATCACTAACCCAGGTGCTAGGAGACTCACCAAAAAAGCATACTAAAATTAATTGTGTGACAAATAACCATCATCAAGTAGGCAAATTTATAATCCCCAGAAAAAGTGGGTTGGAAAACCTTGGTATTGTCATGCAAAAAAACAAAAAACTAAAAGAGTGGATCTATCCATAAACTCCAAGGGAAAAAATCAGAATTTATGTGGCACCCTTGCTTGTAGACCGAAAATTTGATGAAACCCGGATTCATTGAAAGACCTTCCTTTGATAACATATCAACTACATTGTTGAATTCCGCATGCAAGTGGGAAAAAGTACCCTGTTGGAAAAGTTCCAATGTGTGAATATATGTGTTGACATTGAACAAAAGGGAGATCATTCAATCAATGAAAAATAATAAATGTCGTTATTGAGCACAAGGCCAACTATCAATAATGAAAATATGGTCACTTCCACACTGACATGATTGTATAAGAAAGATACTTGTTAACACTGAAAGTGCCTTGAAAAATGATAAGGTTGGCAAACTGAGTCAGGAGACAATTGAAAAATGGTCAACATAGAGTTAATTGTCCTTGAACATAAGCATGACATAATGGTGACCTGAGTAGCATATTCTCAAGAATGGACAATGATATAGGCTTGTGACATAGAAGGCATCAATATATTTTCCATATGATTGGAAGAGTAACCAATTGAATGAGTAAAAATCTCAAAAAACAAGGTTCAACCTCTTAAAGTCATACTATAACTCAAACTAATGAGAGAAAGACTCATACCTTGGTGCTTTGTACAAGGGTGACATGACTTATGACTGCTTTCAACATTAAACTGAAAACTCACTTCTTTCGATCCCCTATTTTTTTCATATTTTAATTTTTTCAACTTTTTCATATTATAAAACCTTGAAAATGAATAAAAGAATATTAAAATATGGTGGATACAATGAGTGATGTGGGAAAGAAAAATAGTTTAAGCACTTGGAACATACCTATGCTTAATGCAAGAGAGGCGTACAATATATGGGCACTCGGGGAATATGTACTCCAATAATAAAGGTGTTGATTTACAAAAGAAACGGATGCAAGGCTAGCAACTAATGATAACGCATAAGAAAAAGGGCATAAGAGAACAAGTTGAAGTCAACATTAGGCTCAAAAGTGAAAACAATTAAATTCAATGTAATAATACAACTCAACAATGTCAGCCCCATGGGAAATGGCCATAATAAGCTTTAAAAGGAAGTAATGAAACTTCATTAAAAAATCATGGTGGGATTGAAGAGGGGTCCCATGTCTACTAACAAATAATAGCATGAGCACCAAATGGCTAACAAGGTACTAACTAGAGCACTCATGTAAATGTAGTGTCTACCACCCACTTACAACACCTATAAAAGGACAAGAAAGGTTCATGTTACAAAATAGTGGAATTGATCCTATGGAAAAGATGAAAATCACATCTTAATGTTGAATGCAAGGTGAAAAATCCCTACCTTGTATGCCAAACATAAGAAACATTACCTACCACATTAGATCTAATGCGAATGATAGTAATGAAAAAGTGTTGCAAAGTCACAAATTCTTATGTCGCACCTAAAATAACAAAAAGATCTTTTAGAAGCCACTTGTTATAAGTTAGTAAATTAGTTAAAAATTTAAAATAGGGTTAACAACTATAGAGAAGTCGGTAAAAGATTTTATAAAATAATGAATAACTCATTTTCACCATTCATTAAACTTTTTACCAAACCATGTGCATTTTGGTGTGAAATCCCTTGATTTTCAATAGGTGATATTCACAGACTGAATTGTTGAAATCATGGACTGCCTAGACCAGGTAAATCCTCAAGCTTTTATCTTCAATTTGATTCCATTCATTTATAATTTTCTAAAGGAATTAAAGTTTTTAATTAATTTTAAAAAGGCGGGGTGCACATATGTGCTTCCCTTTGTCAAAGGGAATTTATGAATGACCCTATATGCATCTGTCATTGAGAAGAGGAGCGTGTATACATGATTATTCCTAATTAAAGACACATATGCCCACACCAATTGCAAAAAAAAAGAATTTGTCCCAAAAAACTTCTTCAATATTGAAAGATGGCTATCAAGGTTAGTGCATTTGTCACAATTGTGAATGGGATCACCCTCAAATGAATATCAGAGGTATCTATGAAATACTTACAAAAGAACCAAGTTTGATACTCTCTAAAGGATGATGAAGCTAAATCAAATAAATGAAGTGATTTATAAACAAGGGAACTACTTAAGAATCATACACCAAGTTCCAATATCAACTTCAAATCTTAATAGTGTTTCAACCATCAACAAGATAATTTTGAAAGAATTAAGAGTTTATCTAGATGAGGATTAGAGATGAAACAAGGGTTCTGTTGTGGCCACACCCACCACCCTATTAAAACCTGCTCTAGTGGAAAATTTGAATGGGCCCCCTATGATGTTTGACTTTTCATTTCTAACTGGAGTGTTACATGGAATTATGTCTTCTAAGCTGAATGGTCAAGGCCCCCTTAATAAACCTCTGCGGCAACATTTATTTGTAACCTGGTCTAGCCTTTCATTCATATCTTTCATCGGGACTTATTCAATCCTCATAAACCTTCTACCACATCCTTATTTCTACAGCGATGATTTAGAAATAGAAACACTCCACATGCATGTAAATATTACCTTTTCCGCCTTGCCTCGGTCTTCACACATTTTGCATGCTTTTATCACTTATCACAATCGTTGGTCGGCTTATTACATACCATATCTGATATTGCATTGATCAAGGGCAAAGGCCTGTCTCTCATGAATAATTGTGATGCGATCAAGGCTCCAGTCGCATCGGATATCACAATCGGCACTCTCAACCCACACATCGACCCAAGCTCCAACGTTCTGCGATACCCTGGACCCGCCGAGATTATTAATCATAGCACATATATTTTTTGGGTTCGCTCCCCAATCGCAAATTGCATTCGATGGAACCCGAGGCCCATACAAAAGGCGTTCCACGATATGGCAGACCCGTCGATATTATTAAGCGCAACATATACATTTTCGAGTCTGGAGCCCATCGCATATCGCAATCGGCAGAACTCTACAGTCATACATAATGCTTGATGAGAACAACGGACCCACCAGGATTATCAAGCATAATACATATATTTTCGGGTCTGTCCTATCACATATCGCAATCGGCAGAGCCCGAGGCTTATACATAAGGCGTGATGCAATTAGCGGACCCGACGATAAGTATAGACCCAGGTGCATAATATTTGAAGTTCGGCCTTATGGTCCAACTGTGGGTTTTACCGTGTTTTCCCGTGTATTCTGATAAAATGTTATGGTCTGGGTTTTTAAAGGAAAATCCCATATGGCGGACCCGTTGGAACTATTAACCGCAGTGCATATATTTTCGGGTCCACTTTGCCAATCGCAAATCGCAATCGGAAAAGTCCAAAGCTTATACATAAGGTGTGATACCATCTGGTGAACTCGACGATAACTATAGATTCGGGTGTATAGGATTTGAAGTCCGGCCGCGGGTTTTCCCGTGTTTTCCCGTGTAATCCGATAAAATGTTGTGGTTCGAGTTTTCAAAGGAAAATCTGATAGGGGTGATGTTGCATGTGATTGCCCGTTGCGATGTGCGATTGCGACTCGATTGCATCACAACCTTGGCTGAACTAGGGGATGATTCTTTCACACTCGCTCCTTTTGATTTCAATACACCTTATCATTTTATAAAGTTTTAATGAGGGCAAGATTTGTTATTATGCATTTTTATCATATGTTTCATAATCATAAAGCTAATGTTAATTATCGCTGTGGGTGAGGATTAAAAGACGCATGAGCGGATCCGAAGAGTTCATATATGCTGGTGTTTTTTAGTAGATTCGGCCTTAGGCGTTCTCGGTTGGGTTTCCACGCGTTGTGTGTGTATTCCGAAAGTGAAGTTGTCCCGAGTTTCATCATGAAAAGATGACACGCAGTCATTCTCCTTTCCATCGGCATCCATTCATTCCCCCCAAGAAGTAGAACGCTCCAGCAAATGTAACCTCGACGTGTCAGCGGTTACACCAACTATTCTACGTCTGTATATTTTGATTTGTATATTGAAAAGAGAAGGGAGGTGAAAAGTTAAGGGAAGACTGAGGGTCAGTTCCTTCTGCATAAGTATTACCTCCGAAGATGAGGGCAAGACTTTTTTTAGGGCAGAATAGCTTTGATTTATTGTGCGAATAAAGAAGACTATTTGGATCAAGAAGGAGCCTTTTGTTTCTGAATTATTTTCCTCTTCTTTCATGTGTTTAGAATCAGGGTGTTGTTGCTGGCATAAATATAAATGTGTTTTGTTTTGTGCATATTGATAACAGACAGTTCATGACTAGTCTTGGTTCTTCAAATATAATTTGTTTCCATGGTTAATTCATGAGCGGTCGCTGATTCGAAACATTGTTAAACATCAATTGCAAGTTTTATTTGTATGGAAAGGAATGTGTATTCCTATATGAGTAATTAGATTGCAATTAAGATTTAATACAACCTTGTTCATCTGTGAACCAGTAATTGATTCATTTGGACTTGGAATCTTTATATGATGTTTAATCCCCTTTTGTTATGCTCCTGCAGGATAGATTAGAATAGTTAGGACTAACATAAGTAGTTAGAATCAATATAGATAGGATCTGATACATACAGGTTAGTTGTTTCTTTTGTTGATTTAATGGAAGTCTTCCTCCGGGGAGCAATCTTTCAACACCAATAACAGTTTACGAGGTCCTTTAAAACCTGTCGGAACTAGCCATTCCAAACGAAAGTAGATATAATTGGGGTCTATGATGGGGTTAGTTCCCCTTGTTGGCACAACGAAAATTCGCCCTGTCAACAAATTGGCGCTAGAAGTAGGGCTTGAACTACCATCCACAACTTTCATGATTTCATCTATAAATGTCACGCATGGATTAGAAAATATTAATGCATGGATCATAAAGGTTGAAAAGATCCCTCCTCCCATTCGGAAAAGCCTCATTTCGAAGAAGCAGAGGAAGGAAATCTAAGTCTCGTGTTTGGGTCACCCAAGGAAGAGAGACTGTGGGAGTACCCTGTCACTTAGGAACAACCAGTCAGAGTACTTACTCGTGCTTACGCTCATTCCCTATCTCAGCTCCCCATATTTAAATCCTTACCTTCGACAACTAAAAGAAATCCAAAGATCTATCACATAACCCAAGAGACATCTATAGCCCCTTCTCTTGAAGATATTGTGCTAGAGTCCTTACAAAGTATCGACATTCCTTGGGAAGAAATTCCTAAGGATCCACTCTCTGAAGGTAATTTCTGGCCCGATTTGGCAAATCCTAACAAAGAGCACCCAAAGGAAACCTTCAACCAAAACCTCCCTATCCATAATATGGCTAACGTTCCCCCTCTAGGTGGGAATCTGCCTCTACTGCCTCCTCCGGGTGGGAATCAACCCCCACCTCCTCCAGGAGCACTTCCTCCCTAGCTTGCACAGGATGTTATAGTGGTACCTGGGTAGTAGCATCCCTTACCCAAGAATGCAAAAGAGTATTTCCTAAATTCGAACCTAAGCGAGGAGACATTGCTGATAACGATATTCACTCTTTCTTCCTAGCTGTGCGCATGTTGAGGGTAGTCGATGAGGATGTGGTATGTCAATTGTTCCCTTTTAATCTAATTGGTGCGGCCTCCACATGATACTTTAGCTTGAGAATAAGATCGATCACCTCTTGGGGTGCCTTTCAACAGGCCTTTTTAGACAAGTTCGGTGATGACAAAACACCTGCGGCCTTAGTTTTAGAACTATCCCGTCTGAAAATGGAAACCAAAGAAAAGGTCAAGGATTTTAACATCCGGTTCAACACTTTGTTCAACAGAATCCCAGCTAACGCTAGACCTACTGGTGAGGTGCTCATGGAATTCTACATCACTGCTCTCCCTATCCCTACTACGACATGGATCAAGAGAAGTAACACGCAAACCTTACAGGGTGCTATCGATGAAGAAATAAAAGTCGAGAATGAAATGGTTAGTCTCACAACATGTCATCATATGACCGAAGGAAAGAAAGCCTCTCAGTGTTGTGGGGAAAAGTATCCGACTCGGAATGACCCTATCCCTACTCTAAGGGTGATAGTTCCTTAGCAACAATTGAAAGTAAAGCTTTGATATTTTTCCTTTATGAAAGTACAGAGAAGGAAGAAAAGATTGACCAACCGATGTCTTTCGCTTTTGTCGATCCTGTCTTCTCTCTTTGCCTCTTGTTCGCAGCTCCTTGCTCCCTTTGCCGGCCCAGCTACACAAAGATCCTGCAAAAACAAGAGAGGGAAACTACAAGAAACATGTACTCATAACTGATGCATGGATTAGAATGGATCAAATATACAGATAAAAACAATACATCATTGCAATACAAGTATATAGGAGAACATCAAAGCTTTATTGATAGAAGAAAAAGGTTCTGAGAAGGTTACAACCATAAATGGCTCCAATCCAGCAGCACCTCCCCAGCAGCAAGAAATCTCCTCTTCCCCTCTATAAAAGCAATCACCCAATAGCTCTAACTGTAAACCAACAGCACTTCCTTGCTTTGCACAAAATTCCAGCCCCCCTAGACCTCATAGAAGAGATCTATATATAGGGTAGAAGGAGAAAGGATGAGTCAGCTTGAGACTGACATAAAGCTGCCTTGTGTCCTCTCCCTCTTCAGTTAATCTTCAGTTCTTAAGTCCACTTGGAGATCCTTGCTTACACATGGAGATCAAGTACCTCTTACTCATCACAGGGCGAATTCCTTAAACCAAGTGTCAGTTTGGAAGCTTCCTGGGCAATTGACACCTTGCAGAATGACTGTGCCACTTGGCCAATCTCGCCCAGCGCAGGTAGCCTTCATTAGAGTTGACTTTCAGCGCAGGTACAAGGAGGAGCAGTTGACATTCAGCGCAGATGCTCAGTGGAGCAGCTGACATGATCCAAAAATAGCCTGTTTTTAAGTGTTTTCAGGTGGAGAACTGATAGGAAGTGCTGTGGTTTGCTGACCTTGTTCCTCTAGGGGTAAGAACAACATGTTTAGGGACTGAGGATCCCTGTAATTATTGACATTTCATGCTCCATGCTGCGAGGCACAAAAATGTCTATAACAGTTGCCCCCTAAAGTATGAGGCCGTTTATCGGGTGAAATGCTTTATCCAGAGGGTCCGAAGTTCATTCAAGTGCTGAAAGGTGCCCTGTAATACAATACAATACAATACATTATTTTTCATTCTGTTTTCATGATCTAGCTGAGGCGGGCATTCCCATGCTCAGCTTTATAAATTCATTTTGGTACATAGAACAGACGATCGTCTGATGGTAGACTGATAATTCTCTGCTGAAATTATCGTCCTTTGAGTAGGATGATCATCTGCTGCAATGATGTACATGACAAATGCTTTTATATTTCTTGAATATGTATCGCAGCCCGGATGGATGAAACTAGATCCGGGGTCTTCAAACTCGTTCGATCTTCACTCTAAGTACAAGTCGATCCATGTGAGAATTTCATTGAAGTCGAACATGGAAAGACATCGCTTGATTACTGGTCAATGATGAAAACCGTTAACAAGCGCGAGAGGAATCGCCGATAATGATAATGACCCTCAAGGTACTGCAGTACAATTCACGTGGCGTGATTAAAGGACTTGGCGTCGAACGCCACGCAAAATCTTCTGGTCGAAGGTCATTGATGTATACCTATCGCCGGAAGTGAGAAACCTGCCATTGAGGCATGCAAGCTTCAAAGTACTGATGGGGTTGTTCCTAGATCAACTTCTTGGATAATGAGCTGAAGTCGACAAGAAGCGATCCGTCAAAGGAGGGCCTTAATGAATCCCACATCAATGACCCAGAACGGAGCTAATGATTTTAGTGGAGGTGAAAACAAACTGTGACATATGATTCAGGGTGGCGATCATGAATGGATGAAGGATAATGTATGGCAGTGGATGGGACACGGTTGACACTTTCAGAATGACCTCTCTTGAACATATAATGACACTGATGCGATGGATCGGTAGCATTACCCCAAAATGTGGATGGTTTGGCGAAGACCATGGTGAAGAGACCGGTGAATGAAACAACCCAACCCGATGTGGTACGGAGGAAAAGTGTCATGTTCAAGAGCGACTTGCTACCATTAAGCTTTGATGTTCTCCCAATTTTTCCCCAGTCATTTCTGACCAGTACCTCTTTATTTTTGTCAAGCTTGAGGAGGATAACATATGCTTGTTCTATAACCTGCCCTTCGGGCAAGCCCATCACTATGATTTAACGAGCTTAGCGATAGGGAAACTCGTTCTCGTCTAAAGACAAGTTTGTCGCTATTTAATGAATTTAACGAGTCTAACGACAAGGATAACTCGGTCCTTTTCATTTTTAGAGAGTCTGAAAAGGTACATAAAGTCAACTCCAGAATTCCTTTTTCGTCATCTAATCCCTTAAGTCCGAAAAAGTATAAAACAATACAGAAGGGATGAATTTCGATTGCTTTAACGAGCCGAACAAAACAAGCGCTCGATCTTTTTGTGCAATAATCCCTCAGGTCCAAAAAGATTAAAATCTAGAGGAGGGATAGCTCTTCCGGTCGTTTAACGAGCTGGAAGGCCAAAACTCGGCAAACTTTTCATGTTTTACGAGTCAGTGAAAAGAGCTCAAAGAAGACTCGTCTTTTGAGGAACGAGTGATAAACAGGGATAGCAGCAGATTCCAGGTACAAGTTGGAATATTCCAATCACGGCAGTGTCACAAGGATGGCTAAGTGAAATCACTCTTCGCAGCTATTCCTCAAAATGGGTAAACAAACATATGGAGATGAACGTTTGGCCAAATGAACGGATGGAGGTGAGACTGCAAGAACACGACCAAGGGCTTTAATATGGCTGTCAAAGGTTACATTCACCAAGGTTATTTACCGGTTCATTTTTTTTGGGTGAGCTTGAACACTAGGGGAAGATTGCTCACAACTTATGTTTATTTTTTAACGAGCATGAACTATGCGCTAAAACTGCTCGGATCTCGCGTTTATTTTTTAACGAGCATGAACATTGCTAAAACTGCTCGAATCTTGCATGCCCCCAGCATCATAATAACGCATGTCAAAAGGAGGGTGCCCCCCAAGCTTCATTGCATTCAACTTGGTGATTGGAATGAAGGTTTACCTTTGAATTTTGAAAAGGGGATTTGTTTCATTTTTTAATGAGGTTGACATAGTAAAAGAACTATCCTCATAACTCCTTGTTTCATTTTTTAACGAGGTTGACACGAGATAAGAACTGTCCTCGGAGCCGACAAAATATTTAGGAATCTTCCGAATCCAACCAGAAGATTGGATTAGATTTCATTTTGTAGGTTTCCACCGTGGCCACTCCCGCCAGATTACTTGGAGGCGGTAGGGCGAAAGTACCCATTAAGGCAGGGTCTTTTAGGAGACCTACTCCGATATTTTGAAGCAAATGATTCCTTCCATGGATCATTGGAATGCTTCCTGTAACTTGTGAACTGTTGGGGAGAAAAGTTTGTTGGTCGACGATTGTAATTCCTTCTTGGAAGGGAAATGCAATCTTCCTGAAGTAGGTCGACACAACCGCGGCCATGGCGTAGATCCAGGGCCTTCCTAGTAGGATGTTGTAATCGAGGTTTCCATCAATTACTTCAACATCAATTCCTACTGTTTTGCCCCCCAGTTCAACTTGCAAGTTACTTAAAATCCCGTATGGAGTGTATGATCGTCCATCAAATGCTTTTAACGTCGTTGACGATTTCGACAAGGGTGGTGAGCCTAAATCTTTCCAGCAACTCATCGACATAAGACATGTAGATGCCCCCTCATCAATAATTGTTCGATGAACAGTTTTGTTGAGGGCTTTCACTTGAATAAGGAAAGCTAGTTGAGCTGGTAACTGAGGGTCATATCCTTTATGATCAAAGGCCACAAGATTGGAATCCATTGGGCCAATCCCACCTATTGCTGATAATAAAGCTTGCTCTTGGGAGGGGCAATTTTGTGGTACTTCAAGTGTCGACATAGTGGACGGCGATTGGGCCAGGTCCTTTACTATATTATAATTCTGTGCTCCTTTGGCACGAGGATTAAATGTCGATTTGTGTGCTACTCCCTTTGTTGACTTTATCATTGGCTCAGGAACGATGGGTGGCACAACTTCGGTCAAAGTTGTTGTTGAACTACTAGGTCGTTCATTAACCTTGTCGTTCGACAACTTTGGATTCCCGTAATCTTTACTCCTTGTCAAAGCATTATTCTGTTGCTTCGAGGTAGACAACATAAGCACTTGGGATCCGGAAGCATTTTGATTAGCAACCAGATTTTGACTTGGATTAGGAAACGGATCAGTCAATACTGCTGGGGTTTTTGAACTCTTGAAGAGTTTCTTAACTTCAGCTATATGTGGACAATATTTCATCCAATGATCCTCATCGCATATATGACACCCTGCCGGGGGTTTCCTTTTTCTTCCTGTCTTTTTCTTCTTGCCCCCTGGTTGCTTCAGTTGTTTGCCCTTGTCGGTCGACATGGCATTTACTTCTGAGGCAAGAAGTTTTTCATTTGCATTTTGACTGTAAATTTTGTGCTTGCCAATCACGTCATCGCTGGCGTGAGAGTCATTGTCTGATTTAGGAGGAGGAGGAATTGAGAATTCCGGTCTAGGGGCGTCAGGTATTTTGTCGTAGAGCGTGCCAGACTGAGTATAAACCAAGTCTAGATATTGCGCACGAGCTATAACTTGCTCTTCTGTTACGACTCCCCCCTTGGCCACATCTTCCGTTATGGCCGGAAGTAATGACTTTATAAACCATTCAGCTAATAGCTGATCGGGAACATATGTTTTTACCATCCTACGACGACGTCGCCATTCATGTATATGATCAGATATATGAGTGGCCGTTGTCTGTTTGAAGTTGGTAAGGAGTTCTGTTCCCGTTTCATACCTTATCGGTAATTGAAAATGGGTTAAAAAGGTTGTAGCTAAGGTACTGAAGTTGTCGAACGAAGCTCTAGGCAATTCAATATACCATTTTGCCGCTGGACCCGTTAACGTCCTCTGAAAAAGGCGAAGTCTTATCGAATCATCATTCAGGGTGTTTGATGAACACCATAGATGGAATGTCATCACGTGATCCGATGGGTCTTCACTTGGATTTCCATTAAATTTAGGAATGTCTGATGGAAGTTTGTGTGGAATCGCTGGCCACCAAGGGGCATAAGCAATTGGATCATTCGTCAGCCGGTTTAGATCTGGTAATTCTAGAGTTGCTACAAAGGGCAACTGTTGATTCAGGTTAGGCGAAGCATATCCAGGATAAGATGGAATCACCTGAGCAGTGGGTCTTTGCATACCAGCATAATGTTGGCAACTTTGACAAGGTTGATGGGTATAACCATTATAGTATGGTTGCCCATTACTTACAAAGACTTGTTGCTCAGGTCCTTGATATGATTGCTGGAATTGCAGTTGTTGAGTTCTAACCAGCTCTGGTTGTTGGACCATTTGCTGATGCCCAATACTAGATGATTGACCAAGATGAGGAGTCACAATACTTGTTTGATCCTGAGTCGCTCCAGATAAGGAGGCACTGACCTGAAGTTGCGATTGAGATGTCGAGACAAGAGGCTGTTGTATGGCAACCTGAGAAACTTTGGGTTGACATACAGTAGGCAGCGCTTGTACTTGCGACGCAATCACCATACCAGGTATAGTGGCAACATTCGACACAGGGTGGACTGGTTGCATAGAATATACAACTCCTGGTTGTTGAGGCAGTATTGGTACCCAACCGCTGGATGTAATTCCAGTTTGACCTGAACTTTGTTGTGAACTCACGGATGGGCATCCTCCTGGAGGAGGTAATGAAAGGGCATACTGCCCCCCATATGGTATCAATCCGGAACTCAAGGGGATCGATTGCCCAGATTGACCTCCAAATGGATCAATTTGGCGAGTTTCAACATAAGAAATACCAGATGATAATCCGGATGAAGAAATAGGAACTAACCATGTCGTTGTCCCTGATTGGGCTCCGGCTTGTTGTTGACAATTTGTCAGGACAGATGGTATACCAGCGAACATCGTTGGAGTAGCAGCAGGAGGCTCTGCTGCAGCTGTGTCGGACGACACAGTCCTAGATGTCGACGGTTGTTCAGACATATCTAGTCTATCCAAAAGATTTCTTAGCGATTCTACAGGAACTTCCACTTGTGGTGGACTAACTTCGAAGATCAACGAGGGAAGGGTGATGATTATTCCGCTTAAAATAAATTTTATAACGATGCTTTAGACACAACTTGCTTTTTCAGTTTTAAAGAGTCGAGAAAAAGCTAAAGATGACTCTAGTCTCCTTCGATGTTTTAACGAGCCCGAAGTGACAAATGCTCGGATGGACTTTTTCAGTTATAGAGTTTGAAAAAGGCCAAAAGAAACTACTCTGGAGTTCTAGGCAGAGGGTGTGCCAAATTTTTCGCGAAACCACAGAATACGTTTTACGGTACGGGTGGTCGATCTTCGTGAATGCTGTGTTCACTGCGTCGCGAACAGTAGGGCGGCCGACACGGCTTCCTAAGGGTAAAGGATAAATGCCTATAGGGGTCTCCCAATATACGCGACGGTACGCGGGAGCACAAGTCCGTATTAGTGCTATCGTCCCTCAGGAGGAATCACCCACCTTCGTAGAGATCGACAGTCACTACGTTTAACGATGCCGGAACACGTCTCTACCTAGACCTCTATTGTGAGCGTTATGTTACAAAGCGTTTTTAGATTCATTCAATATATTTTAAGTTGATCTTGTTTAGCAGTTTGTCTTTCAGGATCACCACGAGATGTATTGGTACAAATTCCTAAATGCAGCTAAAATGATAAGCAAGCTTTACAATCTTTTTAGCTTTGAAAATCCTAACTACTGAGGGGAGAGAAAAACATTATCTTTCCACACAGAGCACAAAGCACAAACTAATGCACTTTCCCCTAGATCAATCACGCAAACTTATCAAAAAATGAAAATGCAAGATGCATGTATTTCTTTTCTTTTCCCTTAATGTTGATGTAGACAAAAGGAAACTGTCGTATAATTTTCGAATTCAATTTGAAGCGTAAACAAACAAGTTTTGTCTAAAATCAAAAGACGCCTTACAGGTACTTGTTTCGACACTAAAAATGTATGAATTCAAACCATAAAATGAAAAACAAACAAACTCAAACAGCCATGAACAGTAATAAAGCTAGCTCTTAAGATCACGACGACACTTTTACAGTTCAAGATCTAAGAGGTCACAGCTATACTGGTTTGCTTTTCACAATGGGAAATTGTAACTGAAACAAGAAATACTAAAAGAACAATCACAGTTTCATCACACAACTGAGGCGGAATAATGTCAAGAAAAGTTGGTTTACAGCAAGTACAAATGACAAGCAATCAACAGCAAAACAACAGTGAAAACAGGGCCAAGACTCAGTAGGAAACCTCAGCAAGACACTGGCTAACTGGTCCAGCGCAGGCTCTGGTCTGTCAAACTGACTCTCAGCGTAGTTCCCGAAGGGAGTACCTGCGCTGAAATGCAGACTACCTTTGGACAGCCTGCACTGAGACACGAGAGTGGCGTTTACAAGGGTTTCCGGGTCATAAAAAACTAAAAAATTCACTGTTTTTGCTGAAATAAAAAGCTATAGGTCAAGTACAAGCTAAGGGATGATCAAGAGGATGAAAAGCTATCACCAAGAGCACAAGAGTCCTTGTGGATCAGCTCTTCAAATCATAAACTTGCTCAGAAACTGAGCCAGAGCAGCTGCCCTCTACTTTGCAATTGAAGGACTCAATTGCAGTTCGATTTGGTGCTCTCCTTGTTTATGAGATGAATAGCAAGAAACACAATAAACCAACAAGATAGTTCGGTCCCCAGCGGAGTCACCAGTTTGTTGTGGGGAAAAGTATCCGACTCGGAATGACCCTATCCCTACTCTAAGGGTGATAGTTCCTTAGCAACAACTGAAAGTAAAGCTTTGATATTTTTCCTTTATGAAAGTACAGAGAAGGAAGAAAAGATTGACCAACCGATGTCTTTCGCTTTTGTCGATCCTGTCTTCTCTCTTTGCCTCTTGTTCGCAGCTCCTTGCTCCCTTTGCCGGCCCAGCTACACAAAGATCCTGCAAAAACAAGAGAGGGAAACTACAAGAAACATGTACTCATAACTGATGCATGGATTAGAATGGATCAAATATACAGATAAAAACAATACATCATTGCAATACAAGCATATAGGAGAACATCAAAGCTTTATTGATAGAAGAAAAAGGTTCTGAGAAGGTTACAACCATAAATGGCTCCAATCCAGCAGCACCTCCCCAGCAGCAAGAAATCTCCTCTTCCCCTCTATAAAAGCAATCACCCAATAGCTCTAACTGTAAACCAACAGCACTTCCTTGCTTTGCACAAAATTCCAGCCCCCCTAGACCTCATAGAAGAGCTCTATATATAGGGTAGAAGGAGAAAGGATGAGTCAGCTTGAGACTGACATAAAGCTGCCTTGTGTCCTCTCCCTCTTCAGTTAATCTTCAGTTCTTAAGTCCACTTGGAGATCCTTGCTTACACATGGAGATCAAGTACCTCTTACTCATCACAGGGCGAATTCCTTGAACCAAGTGTCAGTTTGGAAGCTTCCTGGGCAATTGACACCTTGCAGAATGACTGTGCCACTTGGCCAATCTCGCCCAGCGCAGGTAGCCTTCATTAGAGTTGACTTTCAGCGCAGGTACAAGGAGGAGCAGTTGACATTCAGCGCAGATGCTCAGTGGAGCAGCTGACATGATCCAAAAATAGCCTGTTTTTAAGTGTTTTCAGGTGGAGAACTGATAGGAAGTGCTGTGGTTTGCTGACCTTGTTCCTCTAGGGGTAAGAAAAACATGTTTAGGGACTGAGGATCCCTGTAATTATTGACATTTCATGCTCCATGCTGCGAGGCACAAAAATGTCTATAACACTGAGGTCAAAGAAAGGGACACCACAAATGTGGAAGGTTTGCATCGGATCCTCAAGAAATTGACGAACACAGTCATCGATGTGAAAAGGAATTCTACAGAGAGTACAAGTGGGAATGGAGGAGATTATAACAACAAAAAATCCTTTAAACCTTTCTATCGTAAGAAGACAGAAGGTGGTCATGGTCAACTTGTGTTGCTTGCTCCACCCAATGAAGGGAATTTAAATATGGAAGAGTTGGCTCTTATCAGATCACTCCTTCACAAAGAAGAACCTATAGTGGAGCTAGAGCCATTACAAGAAAATGAGTAAGAATACCAAGTAGAAGAGCCATTAGACGAAGAATCTCAAATCAATGTACTGTGGGATTTCTATACAAATGAGAACGATGACGACAAAGGAGGTAGTATGACAGAAATCCACACTAATGAAATCCACACACAAAGTAAAGGGCCACTTGCGAGCATGATGAAGCCTGTAGACCAGAGAAATAAAGATGTTCACCCTTTGAAGGCATCTGCTCCTAAAGTTCCTGTTGAGAAGGGTAGACCTAGGGGTGATTCCAAGAGTACTCCAGTGGTGAACTACCCACAGAAAGATAATACATCTACGACTACAATGAAGGCGACTCAAAATGGTAAACTCCCACCTAAGAATGGAAAAACAGGTATGTTTACTTTGCCCTACCCTGTTTATAACATTGTTTACAACATTGTGGATGATCTCAAGAAATCTTGAGCTAATATCACATACTTCGATTTGTTAAAGTTAACGCAACAAAGAGATCTTCTTTTGAAAGCTATGAATGAACAAAATTGCAAATCTACCACCAATCCGAGTAGCCAAACCAAGAATCGACGTCCAAACCTATTAGTACCCATAGTACAACCCAAACAACATCAGCTATGGAAGCCACTCTGTCAAAAATGAATCGAACCCCTGTTGGGCAGTGGATCCCCCAATATCAGATTTTTGGGCTTAAAGCCGAGTTTTGGGTCAATGTAATGTAAGACCCCGCAAAATGCGGTCACGGAGCGTGAAAGTCTAGGGTAGTCTGCCCTAAAATATTGTAATTTAATATAGATTGTGTGAGCCTACCCATGGTCTGCGGACCATGGAGATGTATAAATAGAGTGAGGCTCTAAGTGTAGAAGTTAGTTTTTGATAGTTCTGATCTCAAGTGTTATGGGTTTATGAATGAGAAATTCGCTCTGAGTCTGTAAGTCCGAGTCATGGTTGGTAGTAGGAAGAGTAGGCTCTGCAGGTGTGTGCGCGGAGGCCTGATAGATTTAGCAGCTGTGTGCGCAGACCCCTGCAGCTGAGTGCATAGGGTGGAATTGGATTGTACTGGAACAGAAGATTAATAAAAGATAAGTGTTTCTAGAATATTGGGTATCTGCTCGCAGATCTGTGTGTTTGTTCTTCTGTTATGGTTTTATTCATCTCTTTAAGGTTTATGTTTGCGTGCACTTGTTATGAATATTGAATGATTGATAAAGACTACTGAATTAAGTCAAATCTATAATAATAACATACTAAGGGTAAGGGATCTAGACAACGCCTCTTCGTGCTCGGTACAAGGGCTACGCGAAGGTCGGATAGCTACGCGGAATGGTACAAGTGTGCAAGATATGTTCGCAAACTTCATAGATCCCATCAAGACATCCCTAGGGTGCGAAAACTTGGTTCCAACACCCTCCCATATTACCTCGGGTGAGACCTCAGTCCACACTCCGCGGACTGTTGCCGAAAGGGCCAGTAGTGCAGGATTTGTTTGGATAAACACTTCTGAACTTGGGTCAGGCCCCAATAAGCCAACAAATGGTTCCAATGCTAGGATCGAGATCTCCCTAAGGGATGTCTGATGTTGGAACACTGGAACCCTAAGAAGAAGGAAATTGAAGAGTGGTTAGATCAAAAGCTTCACGAGTTCATGGTACAGGAAAACAAAACTCCGCAAATATCCAAGAAGAGGCGGATGGATCACTACGTATATACGAAAATCCACGAGATCTTCTTCGAAACCTTCTCTTCAGAACTGTACGATTGGATCATGAGGTTAGCCAATAGCCAGGGAAGGTATAAGCTCGATCAACCGATAGTGTGGACTCCGGAGCTAGTGCAGAGACTAGAGGCATCGAAAGATAAGATCGCGTGGGCCATGGACCACTGGCTCAACTAGATAATAGGACGGTTTATCATTGAGTTCGTGATAGACACAACCGTGAGCTATAGCAAAGCAGAGCAATGTTTTCTCAAGGGATCGCGAGGTATGTACATCAAATCTCTGAATACCTAAATTAAGATGTTGTTATGTGAAAAGCGGGTTATCTGAATACATTAATGTTTGGAATGACATAGAGTGGAAGGATCTACAAAGAAATCGAAGGGTTAGGGAACAATCCTTTAATTTCACCTTTGTGAGAGAGTGAGGAAGAACACGCTAGGGTTTCTTCGAGGAGTGCGGTTAGTTTGATAAGGCAGTGCATTCTACAGTTATCACCTCCACTTACACCATCACCCACCTCATCTACTTCACCTCCATCGTCAACCACCCCACCTCCACCCAACCTGCAGTTCAACATGGCGAGCGCAATCAAGCTACCCATATTCAGAGGAGTAGGGAATGAGGATCCAGATCAGTTCTGGTTCGTGGTAAGAGTAGTGTGGGAAGAACACGGGGTTTTGGATGACAAAATTAAGAAATCCACATTGGTTAGTGCACTGTAGGATCGTGCGATGACATGGTATATCAAGTACTAGAATGATTACCCGAATGCAGGAATAGCGGAAATCGAGAATGCGCTGAACAGAGAGTTTAGCTAGCTGAAGTCAGAAACACAGTCAATCATTGGGTTTAAAGATATCGTGATGCTTCCAAGCGAAACCCCCTTGGGATTTGGATTAGAGCCTGAAAAGTATGATCTGCGAAGCCAATATGACGCTGACGGATGCGCAGCACCGTGCATGGTTTGTGGCGTCTTTGACACTACACCTGAGGATGGAATTGTCACAGCAGAAGCTTTCAACCCAGGCAGAAGCATTGGAAATGGTGATGAGGTTGCATGAAACCTCGATACAGGATCCTGGGTTGGGAGTCCAACAGATCCACACGCAACTACAAAACCTATGCTTAGAGATGCAAAGTTTGAAGCAGGATAGGGCGCCCCGGCCAGAAGCACGTGAAGAAGTGTGGTGCATAAAATGTAAAGGCTAAGGCCACGATAAGGATCATTTTCCAGTGTTTGCGAACTATTTGGAAGGAGGGGGACCAATTTCATTGAGACCAGAGGCACAGGCAGAGCCAAGTGCAACACCCGCGCTCTAGTGCACAATCTGTCTGGTGGGAGGAAAGCATATGACGGACAACTGTCATATATTGCAGAAGTCACATACCCCCCAACAGCTATTTTGCAATTTGTGTAGATTGATTGGCCACGATGAGCATACTTGTCACAGCTACGAGTTAATGATGGATCTAACCCCAGCATATAGAATACAGATAGAAACGCGAGGCCTTGACCCAGCCGCAGGGAGGGCGCGCAGGGGATTTCAAGGGCGAGGTCAAGGACGAGGAGGAATGGGGCTAGGAAGGGGCCGCATAAAGCTAATATGTTACAATTGCGGAGGAACAGAGCACTATGCTCGCAATTGTACCAACACAACAAGACTATCTTGTTCATACTGTGCTCAATTCGATCATGAAGTAGTAGATTGTCCTACGCTAATCGCGTAGATGTGCGAGAAAGGGGTACTTCAGCCTACTCCGATGCAGAATATTCAAATGATGAGGTCTGAACCATGCGAAGAAGACCCAAATGTGAATATGGTGCTGCAAAGTGGCGTGACTATGGTCACAAGGCTCCTACAAAGGAACCTAAGTTTGACTTGGAACGCGCAAGGGAGACATTTATGGAAGCTAAGAAGAGCTTCACAGAGGCCTCTACTTTAGGTAGTAAGGATCAACCAGAGAAAGGGATGGATCTTTGTATGATAACTACATTTTTAGAGACATGCATGAAGCCGTTGCATGAAAATAAGATAGTTAAAGGACTACAAGAGCTGATCACTAGGTGCACAGGGTCGGGTGAACCACGGGTAGTCCGGAAACTGGGAAAGCATGCGTTGCACACTGGGAGTGAAATGTGATTGACGATACAGATTAGCGAATATGAAATGGATCAGGTAATCCCGGACCTAGGTTCGGATGCGAATGTGTTACCTAAATAAACATGGGAACGCATGGGCAAGCCTGCATTGCAGTGGTCCCCGATTCAATTACGGATGGAGAACCAACAAAAGATCTTGCCCATGGGAAGGTTATAAGGGGTAACAGTGGATATCGAAGGTGCGAGCATGCAGAGGGACTTTGAGGTAATAGAGATTGTTGATGACAGCAACCCTTACCCCACGTTGCTAGGAATAGACTGGGCCACGAATATGAATGGAGATCAACCTAAAGAAGCAGAAGATAATATTCAAGAAAAATTCTCTACGCGTAATAGTATTTCTGGATCCAACCGAAGGAATGCGCTACAATGAACCTGTGCGCGACGATGATAGCGATGATGAGCTAGATTGCATTTACTAGATAACGACACAAGACTAGGATCAGGTGAACCCGACAGCAGATGGGAGAATCTCATGGGAGCGCGACAGTTCCTGTACTTTAGATTCAGATGAAGAAATAGAATGTTGGCAGAATCGGTTGCACGAAGTAACAATGTTGAATTGCAACATGATGGTTAGATCACTGCGATGCGTGACGATCGAAGCAAGGGAACTACCAACAGATGATGGGGCAAAAAATGTGGAGGAATCCTTAGACCAGTGTGAAAGTGCAGTACCAGAATAACAGTAGTATGGTGCGCTAAAATGGGTGCTGCGCGTGACACCCGCACAATGGTGGAGCACACATCAGAAGACTATGGGGGACGAGTGTGAATGTTGAAGGTGAATGCGCGCACGGTTTGGAAGTCCTCGGCGTCGAATGCGAGCTGGGTAGCCAGGAAAAAGTGGTTGGTGCACCCACCTGTGTCGATGGATGCAGACATGTGATGTGCAAACACCTCCCAGACTAAGGATCAAAAATCAGAATTTGACGCGCAACAGAGCGCTCAAAAAGCTATGCGGAGTCATGAACAAAGTACACCAAATGAGACGAACCAGGGACCTTTGCGTACTAGTGGTTCGATGGGCCTATAAGACCATAAGCAAAAGTAGGAGCATGGAAATGAGCCCATCATTGACAAGAAGAGATGAGACCAGGAGGACAGAGAGGAATCCCCAGACCACAGCTCCCTCAGTAAGGACAAGATGCGAGGACTTGGGTAAAAGGATTAGGCAGTTACAAGAAGGCATTCGACGAGGGAGCGTGAAACTTTGTGAACTCGACGAAGCTTGGGCATGGCTGAGGAAGAAAAGTGTGACATTGGACGAAAAAATCAGTGAATTGCAGACCAAAGTCACGCAAGTGAGCCACAAGAAACTGGACAAGATAACACTAAGTCTAGTTAGCCCTACTACTGTCTTAGAAGGAGTTGCGACCCTGCTATCATGGTTGTGACCGCACCTTACTAAATAGGGGAGTGTACCATACAAAGAAGAACGCGACACACTACCGAACACAAGGGAATTTGAAGGTTGCCCGCAGCCCGCGCTAGTAGGAGAATGGAAGCTTCGCACCGGGGGTGTGACCACCTGACTATCTATAGGAAACATAGTCTAAGTGCTCCAAGCAGTTGAAAGAAGTAGTGGGACTATAAACGTGTCTACGGGAGAGCTGCGTGGAAAGGAGGTTCCGCATAGGGCCAGTATGTCACAGGGATCACGGTCGTCAATAAGGGGTTGCGCTGTTGCGCGGGTAGGTTGGGAGGTGACTGTTGATGTCACTGTTCATGACAAGAGGTCTAATTTAAGACAAAAAGGAGTGGGTGGCGGGCCATTAAGACATAAATTAAGAGCTAGATGCGGGATAATCTATCGCCAAAAAGGTATTAATGACTCAGAAGTGGAGGGAATGGGCGAATTTAAACACAAATGTTACTATAAAATCCTGTGGGGTAGCCTCGAGGCAACAATTGGTAATTTGAGATTTGAGCCAGTACAGAGCATTGAGCACCAAGCTTCCTGGCCACCCGAGAGTACGCGACCAAGCGAATCCATTATAGAAATGATGTCAGCCGCAAGGACTAGAGTGAGATTCGCGGAAGAGCCCCGTGTGACCCAGGAGGAGCCTGGAGTGGCGGCAGTTGCACCAGAGGTCCCAAAGTCCCCACGCACACCGCGATCCCAGAAAGACAAGAAAATAATGGGGCCAGTCCAGGTATCACCACGGAACCCACGATTCAGTAAATTGTCAATGGCAAAGAAGGGCAAAGCCGTCACCATTGAAACTGAGGAGGAAGAGGAAGATTTGCAAGCCCTGATCGTTCAAATTGAAGCACAAGATGATGAGGTGGAAAATGTGTCCCAAGTACCTTCGGCGATAACGCTACCCCCATACATCCCCCTGTGGAAAGTGATAGCCAATATACCGAAGGAACTGGAGGCCATGAAGAGTGCGCTCCAGAGCCTGCTTCTTCCGGATGAAATAATATTTGACAGTTTGCCGCTGGGACGGGTACCGAATATAAAGTTCGAATACTGGGACCTCATGGATAGTGAGAAGTTCCCACAATTGGCCGTGGAGAAATTACTGCAGTAGAAGCGGTTACGGGGTGTGGAGAAGGCTAGAATACTCCATCTAAGGTGGATACCCCGCTACCACCGCACGCCCATCACAATTTTTGTCATCCGACAGCTACTATATCTAGTACATGATGGGTATCTCTGGCTGGAGGAGCCGATTCCCATCACGACCGATCTAATACACTGGATTTCTCGGCTACCTACCAAAGGAAACAATCCTGTAGCCATAGCAGGGAAGATCAGTGACTTGGGCCTCGCAGAAGCTATGAAGGCCAAATATAAGCTAGAGAAGTGGAAGCGAGGGTATGTAATAGCAAGTATCAAGGACCAAGGGATGCACATCACCACCAAGCTACTGGCCGGCAAGCTCATGAGGAAATGTTGCGCAAACGAGGTGCCAACATATATAATTACACTGGCAGAGCAGTGTGCAGAAGGGGTCCAATTCAACTAGGCACAGTTTCTCTACAATGAATTTTTGACGAATTTTAGGGAAGCCCAGGTGCAAGGTAAAACCCTCCACTACTTGTGGTTGCTCTTATCCATCCTGTTGGTTGCAGGGGAGCTACCGAAGGACAGCCAGTTTCCCACCATGGAGAGGAACCTACCTGAAGCCGCGAGGTACACCTCCCTCTGGGTGACGAAAGACATGACGAAGGTTTGCAAGATCAAGGTGTTTTGGGTGTTCATGGAGGCGAGCATCCGAAAATGGATCACCTGCAGGCTGCGGTTATCCCCGACAATATACAACAGTTTGCAAAGTGTGGCCAAATTCAAGGCATATATGTATAATTTGTATATCTGGGTGTGAAAGGATCCAGCACAAACATGGGTGAAGCTTCCATCCATTGCAACGGATGATGCAATCTTCGATGTAATGGTGGCATGGTATCCGGAGTGGCATGCTCCGAACTTGGTAGAACTAGAAAAGATTGTAGCACAACAGCAGAAGAAAGAAACCAAGATGCGCATCGCAAAGTTGGCAGAAAGGAAGCGCCAGGAACAGGAAGCGACCACAGAGTGGAAGGCGACTGAGGCAGCAACGAAAATGCGAACGACAAAAACCACAACCACACCCACCGAAGAGACCAAGGAAGGTTAGGAAATGTCCATGGAGTAGGACATACAGGGGGAGGTGGAGATACAGGAACGCACAGACCTTACAACACAATCGGCCCAACTCAAGAGGACATGTGTCCAAGAGAAGCCACACGCACGCAAAAAGATAAAGACAACGAAGACCTTGGAGGGCGACCTTCTTGGAAGTAGCAAACCAATTTGCGATGTCACTAAGGATGCTCTGGAGGAGTTGATGATGGAGCAGATGACTGTGTTGGGGGCACTTAGAGAGAAGTTGCAGGCATTACAAGTGCGACCGCCAGGAGTGATGACACCGAACCTTGCGGAAGGTGCATCCACAGTTGAGCAAATGTTGCGCGCCCACACAATGAACACTTTGGTGTTACCAGAAGGCGCCGTCCTAGTAGAGGTTGAAGGTGACATGAGGGGTTGGGGGTTCAATTTGGCCACCCTTCCTAGAGAGACCCTATACCAGCTGCAGGATGAGGTAACTGTTGAACTCCGCGCTAGGGAAGGCCGCACCCTCCAGGTCTTAATGGAGCAAAAGGGAAATCTGGAGCAGACCAGTCTACAACGTGATGACTTGGTTACATGCAACTAAGGATTGGAACAGGGTGTGGAGGAGGCCTGTAGTAGCATTCAAGAACTGGATATGCCAATAGAACTCCCAGCAATCGAAAAGATTCATCACATGGCGGCAGGATTTTGTAGGGCCCAAGAGGAGGCCGCGAAAGTTCAGTTGGAGTTGAACTTGCAGATCGCTGAGTTGCAGCTGAAGGTGCAACCCTCTACACCTCCGGAAGTCAGAGAGCAGTGGGACTATGACATTCAATCAGGGTTGGAAGTGATAGAGCGCTCTGTACAACTGCACGGGATTGTTGGATCAGTCCCTTCTTATGCTCACTTTACTACAAGAAGACCCAACGCTGTAGTAGGTAGAGACAAAAGCACAGGAGTTGCAGTAGGCTTATGATAATATCGAGGGACTGCACAAATGATCACCCTCACTCAACGCTTGGCCAAGACGAGGGAGGCCTAGGCTCTGAAGGAACAGGTGGGTGCTGTACGCTAGAAAGAAGCAGGGCTTAAAGCACGCATCTAGCCTTGGATTGAGGAAGCATTCATGGTTACCGTTGTGATTGAGGGGAAGTTGGCCCAGATGCAGAACACATATGCACTAAGGCAAGAAGGTGCCTCCGACAACAATGCATCAGAAAATCAGACATAATTGATACAGCGAACAACGAAATACTGTGTGGTAGATGTCAGCGCAACGTAGATTTTGCTGAATGGACTCTGGCGAATATCACCACACCAGCCGAGTGACTCGGGACGAGTCACGATGATTGTGTTGGGGGCCGTTGGGCAGCGAATCCCCCAATAGTGGATTTTTGGGCTTAAAGCCGAGTTTTGGGTCAATGTAATATAAGACCCCGCAAAATGCGGGCGCAGAGCGTGAAAGTCTAGGGTAGTCCACCCTAAAATATGTAATTTAATATAGATTGTGTCGACCTACCCATGGTCCATGGACCATGGAGATGTATAAATAGAGTGAGGCTCTAATTGTAGAAGTCAGTTTTTGATAGTTCTAATCTCAAGTGTTATGGGTTTATGAATGAGAAATTCGCTCTGAGTCTGTAAGTCCGAGTCATGATTGGTAGTAATAAGAGTAGGCTCTACAGCTGTGTGCGCAGAGGCCTGGTAGAGTCTGCAGCTGTGTGTGCACAACTGAGTGCGCAGGGTGGAATTGGATTGTAGTGGAACAGAAGATTAATAAAAGATAAGTGTTTCTGGAATATTGGTATCTGCTCGCAGATCTGTGTGTTTGTGCTTTTGTTATGGTTTTATGCATATCTTTAAGATTTATGTTTGTGCGCACTTGTTATGAATATTGAATGATTGATAAAGACTACTAAATTAAGTGAGATATATAATAATAACATACTAAGGGTAAGGGATCTAGACAGTGCCTCTTCGCGCCGGTACAAGGGCTACAGGAAGGTTGGATAGTTGCGCAGAATAGTGCAAGTGTGCAATATCGGTTCGTGAACTTCCCAAATCCCATTAAGACATCCCTAGGGTGTGGAAACCTGGTTCCAACACCCTCCCATACTACCTTGGGTGAGACCTTAGTCTGCGCTCCACGGACTATTGCCGAAAGGGCCAGTAGTGCAAGATTTGTTTGGCTAAACACTTCTGAACCTGGGTTAGGCCCCAATATGCCAACAACCCCCCATGGTGTCAGTGCGGCCATGATAGGAAGGAAATAAAAATCCTTGACTCCAACTTTCCTTATCACATTTGGAATCTTCAACATGAACGTACACAATTGCTTGGTAGATCCTGGTGCCTCGTCCAATGTTATGCCTTATGCTGTTGCTAAAAGACTTCATGCGATACCTGAGAAAACTGGAACTCGAATTATGCAATTGGAAAAAATGAATATGAAAGTAATTTGGGAATTGAAAGATGTGTTGATTCGATGGCTACCAAACCATAGTACTCACAAGTCATTGACATAGTGGTAGTCGACATACCCGAGGCTTATGGAATGTTGATTAGTAGGGACTGGTCAGCAAAACTGAATGGATATTTCTCAACTGATTGGTCCCATCTATTGCTGTCTTAGAAAGGAAAAGGTGATATGCTGAGAGTTGATTGAGAAATATACATGAAGTATGTGGTGATAGAACTAAATGGCCATAATGAACTGTAATGTTTACTAACTCTATCCTTGGGAATTATAGTTTCGACATTTGTGCCATGGAAACTTATTTTGGAACATTCCATGTAGAGACAATTGAAGAAACTTCAATAAACACACAGTTGGAATCTCTCCTCTGCAATCCAACTGATGAATTACCCTGTATTATAGTAGATGATAGGACTAATTTCGTAGAAAGTAGTTCAATTGATGTAACATTAGATTCTATATTTTGGACACTCTATTTTGATGGCTCTAACTACCTTGAAGGTGCAGGTGCTGGTAGCATTCTCATTTACCCACAAGGGAACCAACATTTGATGGCCAACCGGTTGGAGTTTGCGTGCACCAACAACATGGCAGCATACGAAGGTTTGATGCAGGGCCTGAAAAAAGCCATTGATATGAAGGTAAAAAATCTTAAAGTTTTTGGTGACTCATAGATAATTGTGGACCAGGTAAGGAAAAGGATACACCGCAATTTGCCACACCTGGTAAGATACAAACATGAAGTATGGAGCTTAATTGACAATTTTGATTCTTTTAATATCACATACATACCTCGAGGGCAAAACCAAGATGTCAATCTGATGGATGGTATGGCTACGAAACTTTTGCCTGATCTTAGATTAAACAAGAATAAATATTATGTTGAATTGATTTTCAGACCATCCATGCCTGATAGCATCTCAAATTGGCAGGTATTCGAAGATGACGAGCAAATCCTTGAGTTCCTGCACTGCGAGAAGACATTCATAAATGCACTCATTGATGAAAAGGAGCATGACAGGCTTATGGCTGAGAATGAAGATGAGGGAAAAGATCAGTCCAATATAATTCCCAATTCAGTTGTCAAGATGGAGCACTTGTATGACCTGGATGATAAATTTAAGAAGCCGACTAACCGCAAAACGCATAGCTCATCCATGAAGTATGAGTTAGTCAACCTTGGAACAGAAAAAGACCCAAAAAATGTCAATTCTGGCTCAGGATGCTCTCCACAAGAAAGGGCTGTGTTTGTTAATCTATTTAAAGAATACAAGGATGTCTTTGCATGGACATATGACGACTTAAAAACCTTTGATACTACTGTTATGCAACATGTGATTCCATTGGAGAAGGATGTTAGGACATACCAACAAAAGCTTCGCAAGATGCATCCAAGTCTGGAACCGCTGGTGAAGAAAGAATTAAACAAAATGATGGACACTAAAATCATCTTTCCTATCAGGCACACATGCTGGGTAGCCAATCTCGTGCCCGTAAGAAAGAAAAATGGAGACATCATATTATGTATCAATTTCAGAAACCTGAAAAAAGCATCACAGAAAGATAACTATCCAGTCCCTTCTATGGAACACATTCTTTAGTGTGTTTCTGGGTTTGAAATGTTGTCCCTAATGGATGGTTTTTCGGGATATAATCAAGTGTTGGTATCGAAATAATATCAGCTTAAGACAACCTTCAACACTAAATGGGGCACTTACGCATACCGTAAAATGCCGTTTGGACTTATTAATGTGGGCGCCACATTTCAGAGAGCTATGGACATAGCTTTCTGAGGATTGATTAACAAATCAGTGGTAGTGTACATGGATGACATTACTGTGTATTCGTATCGCAAAAGGGATCATATTTATCACCTGAAACAGATTTTTGAAAGATGTTGAAGATACAGAATATCGTTGAATCCCAAGAAGAGCATCTTCGCAGTTATAAAATGGAAACTACTGGGTAATATCCTCTCTAAAGAAGGGATTGTTATTGACCCTGAAAGAATAGAGACCATCATGAGAATACAATCCCCTACAAATAAAAAGGCAATGCAATCTTTCTTCGGGAAAATTAATTTTGTTAGGAAATTCATTTCAGGTTTCACAGAAATAGTGCATCCCATGCAGCGAATGATGAAGAAAGACATTGTGTATAGGTGGAGCGATGAAGATAAGAAATCATTTCAGCAAATTAAGGAGGCCATTGCAGAAGCTCCTGCATTGGTCAGCCCCAATTTCGACAAGGAATTCCTCTTGTACACTTTCGCTTCTGATGTTTCATATGCGGCAATCCTCACCCAAAAAAATGATGATGGCAACGAAGTCCCTATTTCTTATATGAGCTATAATCTCTAGGGAGTAGAACTGAACTACCCAGACGTGGAGAAACAAGGTTTCGTGGTTTTTAAAGCCGTAAAACATTTCTTCCCTTATTTATTAAAGCCCAGGACTAAAGTAATCATTCCCCACCCTATTGTAAGAGCCCTCTTCATGCAGAAAGAAATGGGTGAACAAAGAGGGAATTGGATAACCACCCTTCAAGAATACAACCTCGAGATTAAGCTGACGAAGATAGTTCGAGGGCAGGGATTGTGCGAGCTCATGGAAGAAGCCTTGGTGGATAAGGAAGGGGCATCTGAAGAACCAGAAGCGCATAGCATACAGAATGCACAAGTAGAATTCAGGGAGGAGCCCCTATGGATTAATGAGACGCTGATGTGTGAGCGCAAAACGTCAGAAGTCACTTTGGACCCTGAGTCATGGTATTACAACATACGCTTTTATTTAACACGGGGATCATGTCCTAAGCACATGGATGCATCATGAAGGAGAGCGCTCAAATTGAAATCTAATTAGTATCACTTGGCCAACAACACATCACACAGAAAAAATTATGATGGAGTCTGGCTGAGGTGTTTGGAAAAGGATGATGTTGATCATGTCTTTAAAGAAATGCATGACAACCCAGTAGGTGGTCACTATGGAGGAAAGACCACTGCTCACAAAATATTAAGAGATGGATATTATTGGCCCACAGTGTTCAGAGACTCGCATGCCTACGCTCGGAAATGCAAGGTATGTCAAACTACCGCAGGACGAGAAAGAAAGCCAGCCATTCCCCTCAGGCTCGTTATGATTTATCGCTCGTTCCAGTAATGGGGCCTCGATGTCATAGGTGAGATCACTCTGAACTCTTCACAGCAGCATAAGTATATACTCATGACAACCAACTACTTCACCAGATGGAGCAAAGCCATCTCACTTCAGAAGGTTAATGAAGACGAGGTAATATCTTTTATTGAGAAATTTATTATCAACAGGTTTGGCATCCCTGACGCTCTCATATTTGATAATGATTCTTACTTTTCATCACTGAAATTGACTAAATTTGCTATCGATAAATCAATTTGCATAAGGTATGCATAAAACTATTACCCCCAGGGAAATGGAGTTGTAGAGTCCTCAAATAAAATCCTCATCTTCATAATCCGTAAATTTGTCACTGACAACCAGAGGAACTGGCACAACGCTCTAACAAACGCCCTTTGGGCCGATAGGGTCACTCCAAAAGTAGCATTAGGAAACTCGCCATACTTCCTCATCTACAGACTGGAAGCCATCTTGCTGCCTAGTGTTACCCTCCCCTCTTTACAGCTCTCCCAAGCCTCGAGAGGGACCCCTTCAACCTTACTTCAAAAAAGGATCAACCAACTGGTGAGGTTGGAGGAATTGAGAGATAAAGCCAAAAATAAATTTAAAATCACCAAATGATTGTGAAGAGATGGTTTGATCATCATCTGGTAGGAGATAAAGATTACCAAGTAGGAGAGCTAGTCTTGAAATGGGACAAGTTGAGTGAGCCAAAAGGTAAGCACACAAAATTCCAACACTTATGGCTAGGCCCATTCCAAGTTAAAGAAAAAATTGGTCAGGGAACTTATAGATTGAAAAATTTACAGGGAGAAACTGAAAAACTCTTGATTAATGGCCAACATATTAAGAGATACTTCCAGTAGCCACCACATGGTGGTTACCTCCTAATTAGGTTAGGATTAATTTTATTTTGTTGTTAGCTTAGTTACATTTTCGTCTTGTGCTTTCCTATTTTTTTTGGAAAGTTTATTTTCCTTCTGTTTCGAATTTTAGTCCTTTTCAGCCAATTAATTTCGGTCCTTCTGTCTTGTTTTCACCTTTATAACTCTCTTTATATTTCCCTCATTCCCCACCTTCAGCTTTTTTCCTCCCTTAGTAACCTACTGATGAGTCTGCCAATCCTAAATTCATCGTTACCTTGCAAATCAAGCAAAATTTCAATGAGCCTATGAGAATTGGAAAATCAGTAGTGAAATTTAAATCAGAGCCACTCATCGGCATCTGTTGGGGACTAGGTAGGATCTGTTGATAACCTGGATACCGGGAGCATGTAGGGGCATCTTTATAAAATGAAAAAATGTGTAACCACAGCTGGACTGGCATGGCGGGATGCTACATTTTTAAAATCCCACTCAGACCTAGCCTATACTTGCTTGTGAGGTTTGTAGTTATTCTCCATTGGTCCCGTCCACCACACTAAAATTTCTAATATGTATCATCTACAATTAAACCTCCTTTCATGGGCTAAGCTCGTTGTCGTATATCCTATGGCAAATCCAATTGTGCTCTAGTCCTTGTGCCTGAAACTGGAAGGACTTATTTAAAAGAAAATGAAATGTCGAGTCCTTGTGCCAATCTGGAAGGACAAGTTGTTTGGGAAGTCGGTTGGAGTAGGGATTGTTGCTGGGCTTAGAGTACCGGTTGACACAGCAAGCCCAACCTTGCTTAAGCGGTTTAAAAATATGGCATGATCCATGACTGCGCCCCATTCGATCATGAAGGTATAGCACTATTTTTTTTTTTTTTTTACATGAAGTGCAGATACACATATCTACATCAAGTTTGATGAGCGATAAAGAGCTGAGGTACACGCCTAAATAGGTATTGACAGACTGGTGATGGCCCTGAAAGGATTTTGAAAATAGAAAACAAGTAAAGGAAGGTCAATAAATCCCATAATACTACCATTGGAGAATGCCTGTCAAAGCCCTATCAGTAAATAGAAGTTATTTGTCTTTATCCCGCCTGAAGCGATTAATGTTGAAGTGGAACCCATGCCTGTCCGTCTATATAGTTTTCATTTCAAGTTTATCTTAACACCCTGATGTTCTATTGATTCAAGGTTTATTTGGTAACAGAGATAACTGGTTTGCCCAACGGTTCACCATTTGTTGTGGCCACAACCACCACCCTATTACAACTTTCTCTAGTGGAAAATTTGAATGGCCCCCCTATGACGTTTGACCTTTCATTTCTAACTAGAGTGTTACATGGAATTATGTCTTCTAAGCTGAATGGTCAAGGGCCCCTTAATAAACCTCTGCGGAAACATTCATTTGTAACCCGGTCTAGCCTTTCATTCATATCTTTCATCGGGACTTATTCAATCCTCATAAACCTTCTACCACATCCTTATTTCTATAGCAATGCTTTAGAAATAGAAACACTCCACATGGACATAAATCTTCCCTTTTTCGCCTTGCCTCGGTCTTCACACATTTTTCATGTTTTTATCACTTATAGCAATCACTAGTCAACTCATTACATACCATATTGCATGTTGCATTGATCAAGGGCAAAGGGCTCTCTCTCATGAATAATTGCGATGCGATCAAGTCTCCGGTCGCATCGGATATTGCAATCGGCACTTTCAACCCGTGCATCGGCCCAAGCTTCAACATTCCGTGATACCCCGAACCCGCCGGGATTATTAATCATAGCACATATATTTTTCGGGTCCGCTCCCCAATTGCAAATCGCAATCGATGGAACCCAAGGCCCATACACAAGGCATTTCACGATATGGTGGACCCGCCGATATTATTAACCGCAGCATATACATTTTTGGGTCCGGATCCCATCGCAAATCACAATCGGTGAAACTCTACGATCATACATAATGCGCGATGCAAACAACGGACCCGCTAGTATTATCAAGCATAATACATATATTTTCGGGTCTGCCCTATCGCATATCGCAATCGGCAGAGCCCGAGGCTTATACATAAGGCAGGATGCGATTAGCGGACCTGACGATAACTATAGATCCGGGGCATAATATTTGAAGTCCAACCTTATGGCCCGACCGCATGTTTTCCCGTGTATTCCAATAAAATGTTATGGTCCATGTTTTTTAAGGAAAATCCCATATGGCAGACCCGCCGGAACTATTAACCGCAGCGCATATATTTTCGGGTCCACTTCCCCAATCGAAAATTGCAATCGGAAGAGTCCAGCGCTTATACATAAGGTGTGATATCATATGGCGGACCCAACGATAACTATAGATTCGGGTGTATAGGATTTGAAGTCTAGCCTTATGGTTTGGTCACGGGTTTTCTCGTGTTTTCCCATGTATTCCGATAAAATGTTGTGGTCCAGGTTTTCAAAGGAAAATCCGATAGGGGTGATGTTGCATGTGATTTCCCCCTGCGATGTGCGATTACGACTCGATCACATCACAACCTTGGTTGAACCAGGGGCCGATTCTTTCACACTCGCTCCTTTTGATTTCAATACGCCTTATCATTTTATAAAGTTTTAATGAGGGCAAGATTTGTTCTTAGGCATTTTTATCATATGTTTCATAATCATAAAGCTAAAGTTAATTATCTCTGCAGGTGAGGATTAAAAGACGCATGAGAGGATCCGAAGAGTTCATATATGCGGGTGTTTTTTAGTTAAATATCCGGCCTTAGGAATTCTCGGTCAGGTTTCCATGTGTTGCCTGTGTATTCCGAAAGTGAAGTTGTCCAGGGTTTCATCATGAAGAGATGACATGCAGTCATTCTCCTTTCCATCGGCATCCATTCATTCTCCCCCAGGAAGTAGAACGCTCCAGCAAATGTAACCTCGACGTGTCAGTGGTTACACCGACTGTTCTACGTCTGTATATTTTAAATTGTATATTGAAAAGAGAAGGGAGGTGAAAAGTTAGGGCAAGACAGAGGGTCAGTTCCTTCTGCATAAGTATTACCTTCGAAGATGAGGGAAAGATTTTTTTGGGCAGAATAGCTTTGATTTATTGTGCGAATAAAGAAGATTGTTTGGGTTAGGAAGGAGACTTTTGTTTAAGATTTATTTTCCTCTTCTTTCATGTGTTTAGAATCAGGGTGTTGTTGCTGGCATAAATATAAATGTGTTTTGTTTTGTGCATATTGATAATAGACAGTTCGTGGCTAGTCTTGGTTCTTCAAATATAATTTGTTTCCATGGTTAATTCATGAGCGGTCGCTGATTCGAAACATTGTTAAACATCAGTTGCAAGTTTTATTTGTATGGAAAGGAATGTGTATTCCTGTATGAGTAATTAGATTGCAATTAAGATTTAATACAACCTTGTTCATTTGTGAACCAATAATTGATTCATTTGGACTTGGAATCTTTATATGATGTTTAATCCCCTTTTGTTATGCTCCTGCAGGATAGATTAGAATAGTTAGGACTAACATAAGTAGTTAGAATCAGTATAGATAGGATCTGATACATACAAGTTAACTATTTCTTTTGTTGATTTAATGGAAGTCTTCCTCCGGGGAGAAATCTTTCAATGCTGATAACAGTTTACAGGGTCCTTTAAAACCCGTCGGAACTAGACATTTCAAACAAAAGCATATCTAATTGGGGTCTATGATCGAGTTAGTTCCCCTTGTTGGCACAACGAAAATTCACCCTGTCAACAGGTTCATTGCTTCAAAAGAGAAACACCTTGAAAACCATTCTTGGTTGATCCATATTTATCATGTATCACTCTACCCCTTTTATTCAACCATTTTGCATGTTTGTTTCTCTTTCATCAATATTAAGGGTTACAATGTTAGGGTTGATACCGCCCTAGTTATGTTCTCTCAAATATTGCAAACCTAATTCACACGGGCTTTCATGCCACCTATACGAATTTAGTAGCTTGTATTTAGATTGTTACAATGGTCACAAATTTTATAGTAATTTTATTTGGGAATTTGAATTTCAGAGCTTTTCAAGAGATTAATTAGGGGATAAATAGTTTTAGACTATATAGTAATGTTTGGATATGTGTAACCTTGAGCATGCATTCCTTTCATACTCTTCTCAAAAATTTATGAAGAAGTTTAACATCTCTTCTTTTGAAAATTGTCATCGTCTTATTTTCCTTCTTCCATAGATGCAAATAGGATGGATATTTATTTGGCATTTAAAAAATTCATGATGCATTCTTTTTACAGTCGAGTCATCTTATAAATTTTTGAATTGATAATAATATAATTATTAAGTGAGTTTAAATGGAGAAAAAAATTTAAGTGTCTCTAACCATTATGTTAATCTTCAATCCTTTAAGATTTTATGTTCCTTTCTCACTTTGAATGTGAGTGCGAGATGGGGCATTGTTTCTAAATATCATATTGGAATCTATATTTTTCTCACACTATCATTCTTGTTGATGATTCTTGATTCCTCTAATAAATATTAATTATATTTAAGATAAAGGAGTAACACCTCTTTAAAAATGAAGGAGAACACTCTTTGGTTCCCCATGAAGGGTTCACTCAATGTTAATCCTTGTTTTTTTTTTCTTGGTAAAAACTAATTCTATTAAGAGAAAATATGGTACAAAATGACATTACAGCCAAGAGAAGCAAGAGAACAGGCAGCCGGAAAGGAATGGCGATCCACCTCGGCCCCTGAGAGAAACTGGGAAGAGAACATTGCTAAACAAGAAGTAACAAGAGGAACAGAGAAACAGGCGTAGAAACAGAGGATTCTACCCAACGTGGGTAGGATCAACTATTCGGCATTTTTTCCCTTTCTTTTTACCAACTTTGACCCACTCAAGATGACTCTGCTGAACTGGCATGATTTGCAAACTAAGCTGGGCTGACGGAGAGGACTCCTTGTCTGAATCCGAGGGAGAGGACTCATGAGTTCTTTTCTGTGAGTTTGGAGGGACCGAAGTATCCTCACAACCAGTCGAAGGCGGATCCTGTGCCTGCTTTGTTTCCATTCCTTCTGCATCCTCTGCTTCTTCATCTGAGCTGGAATCCAAATCATCCATAGGAGGAGGATCATGAGGCTTCCAACTTTTGGATTTCGGCTTAGGATTGGCTTTCTTCTTCTGGGCAGGCCGCGAGGGACAAGAGTTCTGAAGGTGCCCCGTGTTATGGCAATTTCGGCAGCGAAAGGCTGTGTTCTCGTAGTCTAGGGACTGGGTCCAATGGAAGTCTCCAATTTTGAGATTAATATGATCCGGTAGACCTTTGCTCATGTCTATTTCTGCACAAATTCTGGCGAAGGTGTATATGCCTTTTTCCCCCCTAGAGGTGTCTGTTGCTAGAAAACGGCCTAGAGAGTCGCCGATTCCTTGGAATACAGCAAAGTGCCATAGATGCGCCGGGAGGTTAGGAAGTCTGACCCAGATGGGGAGCTTTGTGATGATCGCTGAAGAAGGATCGAAATCTGGGAACCAAGGGGTGAGGAATAGTCCTGCTGAGCCCCAAAACCATGGGCCTTCAGTTAATGCTTTTTGGTAATCTTCGTTGAAAGCAAAAACTACAATGAAGAAACCCTTTGAGCAAAGAAAAACCTTGCAGTTGTTGGTCCAGTGTGAGTGGATCCATTGGTAGAGATCCGCTGTGCGCGGCCATAGTCCATTGAACCTGCAAATAATGCCATGCTCTGCATATTTTTGGATTTGATCATCCAGCGAAGGATGCGCTATTTCAATGGAGGGGGTCTCCTCCAGCTTGTCCACCAAGAACGGTTTAGGAGCCTGAGCTGGTGGAGCAGCTTTCTTGGGCTTCTGAGCATGGACTGCATCCTTGTAAGAAAAAGCCGCAGCTGAAGATGACTGTCCCACAACTCCCCCTCTCAAACGGAGGGTAAGAATGATGGAGGCATTTCTTCTAATGCTGTAAAAAGAAAGGGGATACAGATCCTCAAGATGTTTACCTTCGTAGAGGAGTTGTTGAGAAGCAGAGGGAATCCCCAGCCTAAATTCCAGAGATTGCTTGAGGTTCTGCACTAGATCTGAAGCGCTTACCCATTGTAGCAGAGTTTTTCCAGAAAGGAGCCTGATCTGGAGCTGGAACGAGGCTGAGAGATCCGACTGCTGCTTTCCATCGCTTATCTTCTCCATAGAAAAGCGGGCTGTCTCGATTTTTTGCTCCGGAGCTGCTAAGTTCCTTCCAGCTGCCTGCATTTGGATAAAGCTCGCCATTGCCTCCGCAGCTTGCCCAGTCTGTGCAGATCCTGAAATCACTGCCTCCTCGCCAAGCCCATTCCGCATGAACCCCGAAATCATTGCGACCCATGAAGCCATTTTCTTGACATCTTGTTCAGGCATTTCGTCAAGCAGTTCGCATGCAATCTTAACCCTTCCACATTTTATGTACAGATCCAGAAGGGCATGCGCCACAGCCTCAATGCGACCTTTGGGAAAGGAAGCGAGGAGACGGGGTCCGTGGGCAAGCCTGGAAATGAAATCAAACGCCCGAATCTCATATTCCGGATCGAAAACCACATTCGTGCTCTCTTCTTCGCGGATTCGAACGAGTACCTTCCTGGGCTTCTCGTCCTCTCTGTTCTTCCAACTGTACCGGAAAATCTCATTCTTCATGCCCCCGCTGAGAGGCGCGGTTTCCATCTCGTTTGCGCCGAGGTTTTGCAGAGCCGTCCGACATACCATGTACATGACCAAACAGGTACCTCTTCGGCTCTGCGGCAGGCCAACGGCAGGAGGGTATCCCTTATATGTTCCACTTCTAATGGCCTCTACTAACGCATCTTCTGCAACAGTGGAGGTTCTGAAGCAATCGAACCCGGAGGGATCTCCATGGCCGAGAGGAATTTTGCTCTTCCCTAATGGATTCAAATGAGACATCACATATTCCAACACGCCGCGAATCCCTACCATGTCCTGGCTGCATCCCTTCACGGCTTCGCTTGGCCTGAAATTCCATTTACTCAAATCTTCGACCTTTATGCCGTTACAGTCATTCAGCTGCATCGGCTCCGCCATGGTTCAACAACTCCTGTTCTGGCCAATGTTAATCCTTGTTTTAAGAAAAAGAGATCAATAATATTGTAGTCTAGGTGTTTTGTTACCAAATCCCATCAAAAAGTAGAATGGCATGGTTCTTAATGCATGCTACTTTCTTTTAATTCTAGAATGGTATTTTGTACACTATGATATACAATTCAAGCTTGATTTTGGGAATGATTCATGTGTGTTTAATTGTGGTTTCTATAATTATTTGTTGCAACTATATGATATCTTATCAATTGAACTACAAAGGGTTATATGTGTACATTCATTCCATTGTTTAAGAGATCTTGTGAATCCAACTAGATTGGTTATCAAAGTAAAAATCATTCAACAATTGAAAACTTGGCTTTTGTGACTATTCTTTCAAACCTTCTAGTACTATTAATTCTAATGTAGCCACTATTAAAAATTATAGCTGATAGTTGTCTTCAATTAGCCCTCTTCTATCCACAATTCTAACCCATGCTTCCCATAAATACCTGATAGATATTCCCTCCCCAAGCAATCAACCATCCCTCCTAGACGCAATATTGCTTAAGCCCATTTGATGCAATTGAGAAAAAGATGAACTCTCATGTGATGGCCTTCTATTATGTGCAAATCAATGAACATATAACTCAAACATTGGAATCATATTCTATTTACTTAATATGACACAAGTTTTATATGTATCTTCACCCTATTTATATCGTGTGTCTCTTTTGTAGGTTTGCGCCACCCTCACTTTTTTTCTTAAACTATGGATGATTGCAGGGATGACTTGTCCATACCTCTTTAGGGATTTTACAATTTATTGTGACTGAAAATGATCAATTTACAAGATAACAAGCAACAATGACTACTTTTTCCCACTGCTCTTATTGCAAATTAGCATTGTTGAGCATGCTTCTTGCTCTTTCTATAAGTGCCATGTTCATGTGTTTTGCAATGTTGTGTTTCTAGGCAGTATATGCAATGGTTTTGTATTGGGTTTTTTTTTTTAATGTGTGGTTTATGTACACTGAATATCAATGGCCACTACATCCACGAAAATTATTCGGGCATATCCAACTGAAAGGATCACTTCCCATCGATTTGTTAGCAAGCCTAACCTTGAGAGCACTGAGGAGAATTGACATTGTGACTTCAAGGTGCTTCTAGCAACAGGAACTCGACCAATTGAGTTAACCTTTGGGACTGCAGTTGTTTTCTGTCTTATAATCCCATATTCTTTGCAATACCTTTTGAATTCTAAAGAAGTGAACTTTCCTTCATCATCCATTATTAAATATTTGGATGTTTTGCCAATTTTATTTTCTACCATTATTGGCCTGTCAGGGCCTGACCCAGGTTCAGAGGTGATTTAGCCAAACAAATACCAGTACTACTGGCCCTTTCGGCAACAGTTCGCGGAGCGCAGACTAAGGTCTCACCCGAAGTAGTATGTGAGGGTGCTAGAACTAGGTTTCTGCACCCTGGAGATGTCTGATGAGTTCAAGTGGTCCGTGGTTCGACCCTGCGCACGTCACTACGTGCACTTACCCGTACCACACAACCTAAGATGCTGCCTTTGTGCAACCCTATTCACAGGCTGAACGCTGTTATTACCCAATCCCTTACTAGTATTCCGTCGTTGGTTGATTTAACTTAGCCTACTTGTATGCATTAAGTTATACTTAGCAATATAAATCATTCATACAGGTGCGCGCAGTAAATAAACAATATATTTGCACTTAATATTAAACATGTAAGAACCCAAGAATAGATACACAGAATTTGGATAAAACTTCTCTTTATTATTCTCTTCTTCAGTTATAGACTCAACTTCACCCTACGCACTCAGTTGTAGGGGTCTGCGCACTCAGCTACGGACTTCTAGGCCTCTGCGCACTCAGCTGCAGAGCCTTCTCCTACTCTACGATCCAAGACACTCTTTTCACTTGCGACTCAATCACTTCGACTTGTTCTCTCCTTTCACTTAGAGCCTCGCTCTATTTATACAATTCCATGGTCCGCGGACCATGGGTATGCTGAAATTAAATCCAAAACTAGGGCGGACAACCCTATGACTCTAACATACTTTTTGCGCCCGCAATTCACGGGGCTTTACAACATCATTTGGTCAAAACATGGGCTTTGAGCCCCAAAACATGCCGTGGGGGAGATTTCATGCCCAACAGACCCTCAACACAAACATCATGACTCGCCCTTGAGTCACTCTATCGATGCGACGATCTTGGCATGAAGTTCCTCCAACTGTCCTCAAACTGTGCTGATGTTGGCAGCGCACTGAACAGCTACTTGCTGAATCTGCTGCATCCTCTGTTTTAAGATCTCCGTGTTTGAATTGTTTCCATACATATGTACCAGTATCTGTTGCATATGTTTATAGTCTCGCACCTTTGTCCAGCTTCTCGAAGTGCGAAGACTGTGCTTTGGTTGGCTAGTCAGATAGCCAGCCCAACCGTGTAGGGCTTCAGGCGGCTGCCATTCACTTTGCTTTGGAAGGGTTCTCCATTTAGTTTGACTAGCTGGATCGCGCCTCCATCTGTGACCTCCTTAACCATGTATGGTCCCAACCAATGCATTCTGAATTTTCCCAGAAATTTTTCAATTTTACTCTCACTCAGCAGCACTAAGTGATTTACCTTGAAGATGCGCAACTTAATATGGCGGTCGTGCTAGGCCTTTTCATTCTACTTTTGTACCTGTTGATGAAAACCAACCAAGAACCGTTCCTCCTCAATTTCTTCCAATTACAGGATCCTTTCCTCTAGAGCTTCGCGGTTCGTCATCCTTGTGAGCTCTGCTATGTGCATAGTAGGTACGATATATTCCATTGGCATGAACGCTTCCACACCATAAACTAACCGAAAAGGTGTTTGTCCCGTCAGTTTCTTTCACGTTGTCCTATAAGCCCATAGCAATGTAGGTATGTGCAGGTCCCAATCGCTTCGCTGCATGTTGCAAACTTTGGTCAATGCAGTCTCTAGTATTTTCTTGAAGGTTTCTACAGTCCCATTGGCTTGTGGGTGATATGGTGTACTTTTTTGATGATACACCTGGAACTCTTCTGTGAGCATGCTAATTGTTTCATTCAGGAAATGTGTTATGCAATCACTCATTAAGATTTTCGGATAGCCAGATCGGGTCAACATGTTTTCAAACAAAAACTTCGTTATTGTAGCGGTCATCTAGTCTTTGACTGGCTGCACTTCTGCCTATTGTTTCAGGTACTCTGTCGCGGTGATGATGTAGCGCGCGCCCGTCTTTCCCTGTGGTTTGATAGGTCCCACAAAGTCAATTGCCCATTTATCAAACAGTTGCAGTGTCATTTGTGGATTCAACGAAATCTCGTCCCTTCACGATGGTTTTCCGGTCCTTTGACATATATCGCAAGCCTTACAGTAAGCTTTTGAATCCTGGTGAAGGGTTGGCCACCACAACCCTGCGCGAAGAATCTTTTGTGCGGTCGCGCGTCCTGCATAGTGTCCTCCTGCAACATCCCCATGTGCTTCCACAAGAATCTGACTTCATTCAAATTTAAGTATGTATCTTTGCAATATCTCATCATTTCCCATTTTGTATAGGTGCCCCGCGATGAAAGAAAAATCTGTCGCACGCACCACCAGTTCCTTCTTCTATTGGACTGAGTATTCCTTCAGCGCAGTCCCTATTGTTAGAAAGTGGATTATATCTTCAAAGTGCCCGTCCACGATATGTACCGCAAAGATCTGTGCATCAAGTAATCCTTCCTCCAAAATAGTAGGTTCCTCGCCCATCTCAATACGTGGCAAGTGATTCGGTCCTGCGTTCAAGCATCCAAGTTTGACCACGACCTCGAAATCATATTCTTGGAACAAAAGGAGCCACCTACATATGTGCCCCCCCAACACAAGCTTATTGACCAAGTAATTTAGCGCGTAATGGTCTGTATACATCTTGAAATGTCCTCCTAGAAAATAGTGCCAGTATTTTTGGAGCACGTACACCGTTGCCAACCCCTCATGCTCGGTTGTGGAATAGTTCTTCTTGCCTTTGGACAATCTACGACTTGCAAACATGATAGGATGATCCAAGCCCTCTCTTCCCTCTTGTGTGAGCACTGCTCCTAGCGTGATACACGATGCATCAACATGGACATGAAACTCCACATCCCATTTTGGGAAGACCAGGATTGGAGTGGAGGCCAATTTCCCCTTTAGGACATCGAGGATTTTCATGCAATCATCATTCCAGCAAAATGTGACATACTTTTTTCAGTAATTTCTCCATTGGTGCAGTGATTTGGGCATAGATTTTGATGAACTTCTTGTAGTACCCTGTATGTCCCAAGGTAGCGCGCAGCTGTTTAACACTTCGCGGTGCTTCCAAATTTAGAATTAATGAAATCTTCACAGGGTCCACCATCAGTCCCTATTTGTAGACCACATTTCCCAACAGGTTTCCAAAGGGAATGAGGAATGTGCATTTCTTAAGTTTTAGCGCAATCTGGTGTCGTCAGCAAGTATCCAGCATCAAGCATAAGCTTGCTACGTGGTGCTTAACCAATCCGAAGACAGTCCAATCATCCAGGTAGACCTCCAGGAACTTCTGGATGTATTCTTTGAATGCAGCAACAACGATGCGCGAAAAGATGGATGGCGCGTTCTTCAACCCAAATGGCATAACGGTGTATTGAAAGCAGCCCCATTCCGTTGTGAAGGTCGTCTTGCTCCTCTCTTCCTACGCGATTTTGATCTGGTGGTACCCTGAGAACCCATCCGTGAACGAGTATGCTTCTTATCCGCCAACATTTTCCAATACTTAATTTGTGAACGATGTCAGTAGTGGGTCGTGTACACAGGCGTCATTCAGCTTCCTAAGGTCCACGCATATTATTATTTTGCCCTTCTGATTTTTGCCCTGTATTACCACAGGGCTCACCTAGTCGGATTCTTCCACTGGCTCAATAATTCCGACTGCGAGCATTTTGTCTAATTCTACGCGAACCTTTTCCTTATACTTTGGATTCAAGCGGTAAGGCCTTTGCTTGACCAGCTTCGCGTTGGGTTTTAGGGTGATATTCATCATCCCTAAGTCACCAACGATCCCTTTTAATTCCGTCATCTTGGTTGGGAATATGTCTTGGTACTCACGGAGTAACTCAGCGACTTTATCCACCGTTTCCTCATCCCAATAGTCATCGAGCGTTGCATACTTTGATTCCGCCTCTGTCCCAATGTTTCCCTGCTTCGTTTTTAGCGGCGCAATGATGTCAAGATTCTCAATCACTGGTCCTCGAACCTCGCGATAGCCTTCAGTTTCTGGAATGTTAATATTCCGTGGATCCTCATCATCTTCCTCAATATTTACATTGTAACACTCTAGCGTGCAGCTTAGCTAGGTCGCCCATTCTGGCTGAAGCACTTCCATTGGTTCCTGAGGTATTTTGAAGATATCTACTTTTACTGCTTGTAGCGCATCATCAACAGTATCCCACCAACGATCTTCAAATGTGAAGGCTAACAGGAATCCTTCGTGCAAGATATCCCATTCGATCATGCCATGGCGAAGCTCCGTCTCAATATACCAATTCATGGGTATGACATCGAGGGTATGATAGAACAAATGCACCCATTCAAGTTGTGGCTCTTCCTCATAGACCTTGGTCCATTTCGCAAGGTGTGTGCATGGATCATCTCGTCCGTCATATTTGTCTGTCAGCCGCATATATGGTTTCCCAAATTGTAGGTGCATCATCCTTCTGCATCCCCGCCAATCCTTAAAATTCTGCTGGTGCGTACCCCACCACCTTGTGGGCATAGCATGCATTGCCCATTTTAGAGCATCGAAACGTTGTTGTTCCGATACTTCTGTTTCAAATTTGTTCAGGAAATCATCTATCATGGTCAATCCATCATACATAGGCAGATCTCTTACTTCTGTTGCTACATAGTGTAGTGACTTTATCATCATGTTGCAATTGAGTGTCGTTACCTCATGCAACCGATTCTGCCATCGTTCTATTTCCTCATCTAAATCTAATGTGTAGGAACTTTCGCACTCCCACGAAATCTTGCCATCTGCTGTAGGATTCACCCAATCCTGTTCCCGAGCGGTTATCTTGTAGATACAGTCTAGATCATCGTTGCTCTCGTCGTCGCGCACTGGCTCTGTGTAGCACGATCCTTCTGTAGGGTCTAAAGGTACTACTACGCGCAGTGACTTTTTCTCAAAAATCATCTTGCGCTTCTTTATATTTATCACTCCATTCATATCAGTGGCCCAATCTATTCCCAGTAGTGTGGGATAAGGATTGTTGTAATCAACAATCTCTATCACTTCGAAATCTGCAAGCGCACTCGCACCTTCGATGTCTACAATTATTCCCTACAATCTCCCCATCGGTAGGATATTTTGTTGGTTCACCATTCTCAATTGAATAGGATACCATTGCAACGCGAGCCTGCCCATGCATTCCCATGTCTGCTTTGGCAATACGTTCACGTCTGATCCTAAATCCAAAATCCAAAATCACTTGATCCATTTCATATTCCCCGATTTGCGCAGTAAATCTCATCTCCCTTCCTGTTCGCGTCGTGTGCTTCCTGAGCTTCCGGACTATGCTTGGTTCCCCTGATCTAGCACATCTAGTGATGAGTTCTTGCAGTCCCTTCACAACCTTGCTGTCGCGTAGCAGCTTCATGCATGTCTCTAGAAAGGTAGTAAGCATTGACGGGTCCATCTCTGGTTCTAGTTTGTCTTTACTACCTGAAGTGGAGGCCTTCGTGAAGCTCTTCTTAGCTTCCATGAATGTCTCCTTCGCGTGCTCTGAATCGAACTCCAGTTCCTTTGTTGGAGCCTTGCGAACCTAGGCACTTTCTTCTAGTTGCTTACCTTTGTCATCTCCTATCGTGATACCGCTTCAGAGCATGATGTTTACATTCAGGTCCTCCTCGCGCAGCTCAGACCTCATCATTTGCAGGTTCTAAGTTGGGGGAGGCTGGAGTATTCCTTTATCGCACAACCTTGAAATTAGTGTGGGGAAGTCCTCTTTCTCATGATCAAACTGGGTACAATATAAACAGGATGCTCTTGTTGGATTTGTACAATCGCGGGCATAATTCCCTGGCTCTCCACAATTGTAACAAATCAGTTGTCTACGACCCCTCCCTGGTCCCATTCCACCTCGACCTCGTCCGCGCCCTTGAAATCTAGTGCACGCCATCCCTGCATTTTGATTGAGGGCTCGTGTTTCGGTATGAACTCTATAGGTAGGAGTTTGATCCATCATCATTTCATAACTTCTACAGGTGTGCTCATCATGGCCTACTGACCTGCAGAAATTACAGAACAATTGTTGGGCTGTCTGCATATACTTTTGTAATAGGTGGCAATTATCTATAGCATTCTTCCCTCCTATCTAATAAATCACGCACCATAATGCAGGCACCGTGCTTGGTCCTGCTTGTGCCTCTGGTCTCAAGGGCATTGGTCCTCCTCCTGCCAGGTAGCTCCTAAAGACTGGACAATGGTCCTTGTCATGTCCCTGGCCTTTGCATTTTATGCACCATACCTCCTCGTGCACTTCTGGGTGAGTTGTCCTATCTTGTTTCAAGCTCTGCATCTCGAGACACAAGATTTTCAACTGTGCGTGGATCTGTTGCACTCCCAGGATAGGATCTTGTATTGGGGTCTCGTGCAGTCTCATTGCAATCTCCAAGGCTTTAGCCTGAGTAGATAGCTTTTGTTGTGACAACACGGTCCTTAGATGCAACGTTAGTGACGCTACAGACCATGCATGGTGCTGCCCATCCGTCAAGGTCATGTTGGCTTCGCGAATCATACCCTTCAGTCTCTGATCCAGCTCCCAAGGGGTCTCCTTAAACCCGATAATCGACTGTGTCTCCGATTTTGGCTTGCTAAATTCCCTGTTCAGTGTAGCCTGGGTATCTGCGATCCCCACATTTGGATGGTCATTAGAATGCTTAATGTACCACATTAGTGCGCGTTCCTACAATGCGCTTACCAGCGTTGCCTTCTTTATGTTGTCATCCATGACTCCTTGCGCTTCCCATACAACCTTACCACAAACCAAAATTGGTCTGGATCTTTGTTCCCTACTCCTTTGAACATCGGAAATTTTATCATGCTCGCCATATTGAACTGTGGTGGTGGTGGAGGTGGTGTGGGTGAAGATGGAGGTGAAGATGGTGAAGCTGGTGGTGGTGTGGGTGGGGGTGGTATGTGTGGAATTCGCTGCCTTATTAGACTGATCGTACTTCTTGGTGAAAGCTTCGCGAGCTCTTCCTCGCTTTCTCGCTGAGGCGAAATCAAGGGGCTAGTTTCTATCTTTGCACGACCTTTGTTTCTATAGATCCTCCCACTTCGTGTAGCCCCAAACATCAATTTATTAGTATAACCCGATTTTTACATAGTAGCACTTTAATCCAAGTATTCAAAGATATAATGTACTTACCTCACGGTCCTTTGATGAAGCGTCGTTCCGCCTCGCTGTGACTGACGTGTCTACCGCGAATTTGGTGATAAACCCTCCTATAATTCAATCGAGCCAATGGTCCACAACGCACACAATCTTATCTTCTGGTGCTTCTAGTTTGCACACCAACTCTGGAGTCCACACAATAGGTTTGTCGAGCCTACACCTTCCCTGACTATTTGCTAGCTTCGCGATCCACTCATACAACTCAGAGGGGAAGGATGCAAAGAAAATTTCGTGGATTTTCCATATACAAGTAGCACTCTAACCACTGTTCCTTTGATACCCGCGGATTCCTATTTTCCTACGCTGTGAACTCGTGAACCTTTCTGTCCAACCACCCTTCAATTTCTTTCTTTGACAGATTCAGTGACACGACATCAGACATCCCTTATGCAGAACCCAGTCCCGGAAACGGAACCATTAGTTGGCTTGTTGGGGCCTGACCCAGGTTCAGAGGTGATTTAGCCAAACAAATCCTAGTACTACTGGCCCTTTCAGCAACAGTCTGCGGAGCATGGACTGAGGTCTTACCCGAAGTAGTATGGGAGGGTGCTAGAACTAGGTTTCCGCACCCTGGAGATTTTTGATGAGTTCAAGTGGTCCGCGGTTCGACCTTGCGCACGTCACTACACGTACTTACTCATACCACACAGCCTAAGATGCTGCCTTCGTGCAACCCTTTTTGGGGACCGAGCATTGTTATTACCCAAGCCCTTACTAGTATTTTGTCGTTAGTTTATTTAACTTAGCCTACTTGTATGCGTTAAGTTATACTTAGCAATATAAATCATTCATACAGGTGCGCGCAGTAAATAAACAATATATTTGCACTTGATATTAAACATGCAAGAACTCAAGAACAGATACACAGAATTTGGATAAAACTTCTCTTTATTATTCTCATCTTTGGTTACAAACTCGACTCCACCCTACGCACTCAGTTGCAGGGGTCTGTGCACTTAGCTGCAGACTTCTAGGCCTTTGCGTACTCAGCTGCAGAGCCTTCTCCTACTCTACGACCCAAGACACTCTTTTCACTTTTGACTCAATCACTTCAACTTGTTCTCTCCTTTCACTTAGAGCCTCGCTCTATTTATACAATCCCATGGTCCGCAGACCATTGGTAGGCCGACATTACATCCAAAACTAGGGCAGAAAACCCTATGACTCTAACATACTTTCCGCGCCCGCAATTCGTGGGGCTTGACAACATCATTTGGTCAAAACATGGGATTTGAGCCCCAAAACATGTCGTGGTGGGGATTTCATGCCAAACAACCATTACTGAAAATTGTTTAAATGTATTAACATCAAATTTTCTTTTCAAAATATAAAACCACACTTTTTCTAGAGGAATCATTTATAAATGTTACAACATATGATGGTTCTTCAAAATAAATAGGAGGGGATGGTACCCAAATATCAGAATGAATATAATCAAGAATTCCTTTACTAACATGACTACTTGCTTTAAATTCTTGTCTACATTGATTTCCAAATATACATTGTTTGTAGAAATTCAAATTCAAAAGTTTCAAATTTGGAAGTAATTTATGGTTCATTTGTACCTATAGTCCTTTCTTGCTCATATGACCCCATCGTTGATGCTATAAACAAGTGCATTTAGCTGCCTCTTAAGATGATATAACTTCTTTGTTGATCTAAGTACTTCCATCCAATGTGCAAATGTTTCTTGTCTTAGTAGCCTTCATGACCACTAAAGTGCCCTTGGACACGTTCAATCTTCAACTTGACCTATAAACTTATGAACACCAGAATACAAAGCTCCCAAAGAAATTATATTCTTCTTTAGTTTACGCACATGTCTAACGTCTGTTAATGTTCTTATAATACCTTCAAACATTTTAATTTTGACACTTTCCACCCACAATCTTATAAGAAATGTTAATACCCTTAAGAAAATTTCCACCATCAACTTCTTCATATGAAGAAAACCAAATTATGTGAGGACACATATGATGATAACTGTTATAATCTTACATCCAATCTTCATAGTATTGAGGAATATTACTGATATTAGACAAAACTTCATAAATCACACATGAGTTTGATTCAACCGAATTTTCCTCTTTTTTGAAGTCATCTTTGGATTCTTGTCTCTTCCAACAATCCTTCTTGAGATGCCCAGCCTTGTTACAACACCAGCATTTGAGTTTTCTAGTTTTCTCTTTTTGCCTTTAGACTTTGATTTGGATGTACCATTTGACTTTTGTCCTCTTTTTTGGATCGACCTATAGCCACCATTGCTTATGGTGTGGAGGTTTAAATACTTGATTTCCTCCTCATATCCTTAGACCAAAAATCTCCAACAATAGGATCAAATTCAAGAGTTTCAATTTAATTGAAGTTACTAAATTATCCCACAATTCAATAAATGAACACAACAATGTCACTGCCTCATCTTCACCATTGATTTTAACATCCATACAATACAATTGTAAAATGAGATTATTAAACACATTCAAGCGATCTACAATTTTTGTACCTTCTTTCATTTTTCAAACTATATAGCTGCCTCTTCAAATAAATTTGATTCATCAAGGAATTTGTCATGTAAATACCTTCTAACTTGGTCCATAAGCTTGCTATTGTTGCTTCTCCAATGATGTTAAAGAAGATATCATCAACTAGACATAAATAAATTTTATTGAGGACTCCAAAATCCATATTTTTTTACTCTTCATCGGTCATTGTTGCAAGTTTCTTCCTCCTTTTTTCTAATGCCTTTTGTAACTTTTACCACACTAACAAATCCCTCATTTTAAGTGTCACACATTTTAAAAAAAATGATCCATTAAAATTTTCATCTTCAAATTTAGTATTTGTTACATTTGCTATTACCCTTTACACAATTAAAAAATATTTATATACACACCTTGCTTCATGATCCAGGTGGATATTGGTGGCCACCTGCCAAGTCCACCTGGACCCCCACCATTGTCTTTCTCAGCATTTTCAGTTTCCTTAATTGTAGCACAACTTACTATTTTTAGCAGCTTTTCGGGTCCTGAACTTCCGGAGCCGTTTTGAGGCCCTAAACGACGTTTTTTGGGGAATCCAAGGGCAACACGGATGGACCACCATGTTGCCCGTTCCAACAATGGTAGTGCTTGGATAGATCTTTCTAGCGAGCTATTGTATGCATCAAACGGAGATCATATGCCAAAGTTACGACCCCGGGAAATTGATGTACCAATTTACCCCAAACGGGGCCCACAGTTTGGCGTTTCATCTCCTAGGGTTAGGTTTTGGAATGTTAAGGGTTTTCCATTGTTTCTAAACAATAAATAGGCCTTCGAGCCTCATTGTAACAGAGTTCAGAGGCATGTAGCCATCACATCTCTTCTCAGAGATAAGCTACCATCGCCCTAGCTGGTTTATTTCCATTTCTGGTTGTAAGCATATTTCAGTATTTTCCATTAATGAAATGAAGTATTATTTCCGCTGCATCTTTGTGTATATGGTTATCTCTGTAATTTGTTGCGTTCCTGTTTAAATCCGGATCAGTGGTATCAGAGCGGTCTGCTTTTTCTCTGTTTTTCTTTGCATGTCCCCAACAAGGTCGGGATATAAGGAGTTAGGGCTTGAACTGGTTGAACCTTTGCAAGGCCAGCCTCGCAAATCCCGACGGCCTCCCATGGCGGATGAGAAGAAAAACAAGGGGGCAGGAGATCCCATCAAAATCTTTCTCGAAGAAGCCCTCGAGCGACAACGGAACGCGATGATGGACAGCTTTGCGCAGATCCTTCAGCGGCTACCCAGAAGCGGCGCATCGGCTTCCAGCAGCTACTCTGGAAACGCCACACCCTTTAAGGTACAAGTTAATTTTGAAATCCCCATATTCAAGGGTCAGATAGACGCAGATGTCGTAGATAAATGGTTAAATCTGCTAGAGGGTTATTTTTCTGTTCATGAATTTTCGAGTCGGGAAAAGATTGTTTTTGCTCTTCTCAAAGCAGCCCCCCACGTCAAGGACTGGTGGGAAACCTACTGCGAGCAGAAAGATGAAAGTACTGGCTCACTATTTTCAGCCGCACCCACCTGGGATTCGTTCCGGGATGCCATCAAGGAGCAGTACTACCCTGTTGGAAGCTATGAGGATGAATACATAAAGTGGACCACGTTGCGGCAGGGAAGGGACCAAGACGTGCCAGAGTTCACCAATCTTTTCCATACCCTTCGCACAAAGTTGGGTATCAAGGATTCGGAGCAACATTTGATACTCAAATACCATGGCTGCCTGCACAAGTACATCTAGGAAGAAATACAATTCCTAAACATCCCCTCGCTCGGCGCAGCATACCGATATGCCGTCAAGGTCGAGCAGAAGTTTAAGCAAAAGAAGCGAGACTTTGGATCTGCGAATCCAAAGCAGGGGAAAGGTGCCCCTAAACCACAGAACAAAGGACAAAGCCAAGGCGGGATAGCCCAAGACAACCAGCCAAAGCTGCAAGCAAAGAACAGCGCCGCAAAGCCGAGAAAGGACACTGGAAAATGGTGCGAGTTCCATAAGATCTCCACTCACAACACAAGTGAGTGTCGGGCCAAGCAGTCACTGGTGGCTGAGCTAAAGGTTTCAGAATCAGATGCATGTTCCGACTCTGAGTCAGAACCCGATAAGGGGTATGAAAAAGGGAAGCAGATCATTGATGCGGATCCCAGCGCCACAGTTGCTACCGCAAAGATCTAGAAAAATGAACCCGAAGATCCAGAGGAGGAGGAGCGTCTCTTCCACTCCGAGATGTGGGTAAAGGGCTCCCTGATACAATTCATTGTTGATAGCGGGAGTCAAAAGAACCTCATTTCGGTAGAGGTCATGAAGCGGTTGGGCTTACCGACCACAGCACATCCACAACCATACACCATTGGGTGGCTTCACCAAGGACGAGATCTTCGCGTGAGCCAGCAGTGTCGCCTTCCATACAACATCAAGCCCTTCACGGATGAGGTATTGTGTGACATTGCTCCCCTTGAAGTTTGTGATGTATTACTAGGACAACCATACTTGTGGAAGCGACATGCTGTGTATGAATCAAGGCCCCGTGCTGTTATTATTACATTGGGAAATAAGTTGTTCAGGATACCAGAGGTAGCACCACCTACCGCCATCTCTTTGATTACTGCAAAACAATGCAGTAAGATCATTTCCAAAACCAGGAAATTTGTTTTCCTGATGATACGCCCTCAAGGAAAGAAGAAGACAGTGGCCGCGGCCTCCAGACGGGGTCCCTCTACACGACAACTACAGATGGACAAGATTGTGGAGGAGTACGAGGACATCTTCACCTCCCCGGCAGGGGTTCCTCTGCACTGTCAAGTCAAGCACTCCATCGATCTGACCCCCGGTGCGCCGCTACCCAATGGACCAATTTATCGGTGCTCCGTTCTGGAGAACAATGAAATCAAGAGGCAGATTCAGGAGCTCCTGGAGAAAGGTCACATCCGTCCGAGTTCATCACCCTGTGGGAGCCTGATCGTGTTGGTACAGAAGAAGGATGGGACGTGGAGACTCTGTATTGACTATCGGGCGCTGAACAAGATCACTGTCCGTAATAGGTACCCGATCCCGCGGATTGATGACCTCCTAGACCAACTAAAGGGGGCGAAATATTTCAGCAAGATCGATCTGAAGTCAGGATATCACCAGGTACCAATCGAACCCTCTGATGTGTGGAAGACTGCCTTCAAATCCAAGGAGGGCCTGTTCGAATGGTTGGTTATGCCTTTCAGATTGACGAATGCTCCTACAACCTTTATGAGGCTAATGGATGACATCTTGCGGCCATTCACCAACTCCTTTGTAGTAGTATACTTGGATGACATTCTGATCTTCAGCCAGAGTTGGGAAGAGCACCTCCACCACATCCGACAGGTCCTCCAAACACTGTGGCAACACAAGCTATGTGCAAATTTGGAGAAATGCACTTTTGGCATGACCCAGGTTCAGTATCTGGGATACATCATTGATGAACAGGGGGTGCATGTCGATCCAGCCAAGATCCAAGTCATTCGGGATTGGCCCTCTCCAACCACTCTAAGAGAGCTCCGCAGCTTTCTAGGTCTTGCCAACTTCTACCGCAGGTTTGTGTTGGGGTTTTCTCATATTTCTTGGCCCTTGAGTCAAGTCACCAAGGGAGGGGCGAAAGCAAAATTCCTTTGGTATGAATCTCAACAGAAGGCATTCATGGAGTTGAAGGATCGCCTCTGCACGGCACCAGTGCTCGCGTTACCAGATTTACAACAACCATTTGAGGTCGAGACAGATGCCTCTGAATATGCTACTGGGGCAGTCCTTACTCAACATGGACATCCAGTGGCATATCACAGTGAAACACTTTCAGACACAGTCCGGAAGTACCCCACTTATGATAAAGAGATGTATTCCATTGTACAGGCCCGCCGACAATGGAAGCATTACATTTTGGGGAAGGAAACAATCATCCACACAGACCACCGACCCCTGCAGTTCATACAGACCCAAGGGAAATTGCAGAATGATCGCCATCAGAAGTGGTCTACATACCTGCAACAGTTCCACTTGAATATCAAGTATAAGAAGGGCAGCACCAATAATGTTGCAGATTGCCTCAGTCGACCACCGATCATGGCGTTAACCACCGTGCTCAACTCTTGTGGGCACGAGACTTCTGATTGGCCACTTCTCTACAAAAGCGACCCAGAATTCAGCCACACATACCAGACACTCTTGGAGGGTCGGCATGTTGCATATTTTCACCTCCAGGATGCCCTATTATGCCACCTCGGTCACCTTTGTGTTCCTTCAAGCGAGAGTGCCAAGATGATTTGGGAAGCACACTACAGTCGGGTTGCTGGGCATTTCGGGGTCGAGAAAACAGTGGCAGTTCTGCAAAATTATTTCTATTGGTCGAATCTTCGACAGGATGTTGGGAATTACATCAGATCATGTACTGCCTGTGCCATTGCCAAACCGGCCATTAAGAAGCACAACCTCTATACCCCGTTGCCTACCCCTAGTCGACCTTGGGAATCCATCTCCATGGATTACATGTCAGGCCTTCCTTCCACTAAGCATGGAAATGACTGTATTTTTGTGGTTGTCGACAGGTTCTCGAAGATGGCCATTATGGTGGCCTGCAAGAAGAATATCACAGCAGAAGCCACTGCTAAACTCTTCTTCGAACGAGTGTGGGTGCACTTTGGGATCCCACAGTCTATCATCTCAGATCGGGACAGTCGGTTTCTCAGCACATTTTGGTCCAGTCTCTGGTCAATGTTGGACACCAAACTCACGAAGTCCACAGCCTTCCATCCTCAAACTGATGGCCAGACAGAGGTTGTCAATAGGATGATTGTGCACATTCTGCGCATGTATAACTCAAATCATCCACGCACATGGGACGAGAGCCTCCCCTATGTTCAGCACAGCTACAACCGAGCTCTTCACAGCTCCACTGGCCATAGCCCTTTTCAAGTGGGTTTGGGATTCCAGCCACTATGCCCCATTGATGTGGCCATGCCACTTGTAGCTACTCACATAAATTCAGCTCATGTCCAGTCCGAAACAGATAAGGCCACCAGCTTCATTGAGCGCATCCAACATATTCGCCAACAGGTCCATGACATTCTTGAGAAATCAAATGCCAAGTACAAGCAGCGACATGATCAACATCGGGTGCCACACAAATTTCAGGTGGGCGACAAAGTCTGGTTGCATTTGCAAAAGGAACGCCTTACTGGAGCCTATCGGAAATTGAGACCACTCCGTTATGGTCCTTACACCATTACTAAGGCTATGGGAGACAATGCATTTGAGCTCAGCATTCCCCCATTCCTTGGCCTGCACCCAATGTTCAATGTGGACCGCCTTCGGCCATACTTTCCACCATTGCTAGACACATCCGACATTGCAAAACAGCTCAAACCCACAAAATTAAATCCAGATTGCATGGAACAAGCTGCAACTGATCAGATCATGGACACACAGATCAAGAACACTCGCCAACAGAATATCCAATTGTATCGAGTTGTCAAAGCAGGCCAACTCCTTCAGCAGGGCAAGTGGCTCACCAGGGAACAAGTTCAGCAAAAGTTTCCTCATCTCATGGAGGAGCTCAACGCAATGGGGACCATTGCTTCCTAAGGGGGGAGGAATGATCCAGGTGGATATTGTTGGCCACCTGCCAAGTCCACCTGGACCCCCACCATTGTCTTTCTCAGCATTTTCAGTTTCCTTAATTGTAGCACAACTTACTATTTTTAGCAGTTTTTCGGGTCCTGAACTTCCGGAGCCGTTTTGAGGCCCTAAACGACGTTTTTTGGGGAATCCGGGGGCAACATGGGTCCATGGAATGGACCGATGTTTCCCATTCCAACAATGGTAGTGCTCGGATAGATCTTTCTAACGAGCTATTGTATGCGTCAAATGGAGATCATATGCCAAAGTTACGACCCCGGGAAATTGATGTACCAATTTACCCCAAACGGGGCCCACAGTTTGGCGTTTCATCTCCTAGGGTTAGGTTTTGGAATGTTAAGGGTTTTCCATTGTTTCTGAACAATAAATAGGCCTTCGAGCCTCATTGTAATAGAGTTCAGAGGCATGTAGCTGTCACATCTCTTCTCAGAGATAAGCTACCATCGCCCTAGCTGGTTTATTTCCATTTCTGGTTGTAAGCATATTTCAGTATTTTCCATTAATGAAATGAAGTATTATTTCAGCTGCATCTTTGTGTATATGGTTATCTCTGTAATTTTTTGCGTTCCTGTTTAAATCCAGATCACTTCACGAACTCAAAACCCTATTTTGAAATCCTTTTAGAAACTTTGTTTTTATAGAAAAACCCACAATTTCTTTAAATACTTAACACACACACACACACACATATTTGCATGTCCATGCTTAATTTATTGAAAAATTCATTCATACATGTGTGTGTACCCCCTTAAAAAAAATTATCCACTAGTGTTTATTGAGTTCACCAAAAACATTACTTAAACACCACGAAATTTTAAAAATAGGTACATCAAATTTATTGCTTGCAGCTTTTAAACTGGACTTGGCTTCAACTTGCTCAAGCTCTCTTTGGCTTTACAACCATAGGTTTCATTGACTCCACGAGTTTTAATTTGTGGCTAGGGTTTACTTATATTGCACATATTCCAAATTGGACAAGTTTTGATTTGCGACTTGGTTTTGTTGTTGCATTGAATTCTTTCTATGTGTGGGCCTCCACTACATGCTCCAAGGAGTCCTCTTCGACTATGCAACACCTCTTTTTTCTTTTCTTTTTCAATGGCATTTGTGGCTCAAACTCAGTGTCCATATTTGGTTTGACTTAAGCCCAGACCCACTCGACCTCCTCTGTAGTCTACTCATGCTTGATGTGCCCAATGATCAACTCTTTCTTAACATGCCCAATATTTTCTTAATGTGAATTCATACTTGTAAATTTGTGGCTCCACCTGACAACAACTCTCACAAAAAAAAATGATTTGCTTCTTTAACCATGGTTTGATACCATGTGCTAGTCTTCAGAGTATGTACAAGCATTTAAGACAAACAAATAATGATCGAAACAAATAATATGCAAATAATTTATGTGGTTAAACCTTGATGATTTGTCAAGGAAACATCTACGAGCAAGGCAACGATTTTCTTATCAAGAGAATATTTTAAAATTTTACAATTAGGCTTACCAGCCTTCTCAATATCTTGAGTTTCATAAATGAAATATGCATAGTTACACTAGTTTTGATAACTATCATTTGGTTTCATAAACCGACACGGTTAGAGTAACTGTGACAAAATTTACTCAAATAAACTCTTTTTGTTTTTTGTTTTTTATTGTATTTTAATTAAATTGTTGTCATACTCTAACAATTGTTGGTTCTCCCTTTGAAGGAAAGAATTTTTTTTGATATGGTAGGACCTATTATAACATTTGAATAATTATCAAGACCACCTTCACATGCTTTTACTCATAATAACACTAAATTATGCCTTTTTTTATATCTTTGGACAAATCTACTTAACACAAGTTTTAGCTAATGACTTAGGATGGTATGATGTAACCATTTCCGTGCAAATAAAATTTTCCAACTTAACAATAAAATATGGAAGCAATCTTTCAAGTACATTGGCATCTTAGAGTAAATGATCTATACTTAATATTCAAAGAAAAAACCATAGTTGACTAAGAAGCCAGTTTCATAGTGTTGACAAAGAACCATATAATTTCCTTAAGCATGAAGATTTGGGTTATAAACAAGGCAACATAAAAAATGAATGAAGTAAACTCGGACAATTTTTGAATAGACTTAATTGCCTTATTATTCATTTTTTACTTGCTATATACCCAAGCTCGAACACATACCCTGTTTTGGAATTCTTACTCAACGAATGTGGGTTCTGCAAGTATGATCTTTCTCCAAATGTGAAATATATATATACTGGCACCGTGGCACGAGATTAATGAGGAACTTGATTTGACAATTATTTTAATTTACAGAGGTCTAACTATGACATAATCTGTGTTTGCCACACACACACATATATCGCAGATGGTAGTTATTATTAGTGTAAGATCTTAGTAAAATATTTTAAATGGATAAAGTTTGGATTGTAAAGACATTTTTATTATAATTAAGAATAATGTAAGTAGTATAGTCTAGTAATTTTTTAGTTTATAATTTTGTTGTTTAGATATGTATAGATACATCCAATTCGAATATGTACTACATTAGATATTTATAGGGTTAAACGATGGGATGGTATTATTATGATGTAGCTTAAAATGTTGAAGTGGTGGGAATTAAGATAATATAGATATTTTTAAGTTATATCTATAAGAGAACAATTTATAGTTATAATTGATTAAGAATTTTATGAACCAATAATAAATGAATAAAAAAATTAAAGCAATTTAATGATCCTCATAATGCTAAATTAGTTCTATTATGCAAAGTGATTATTTTAAATGTTATAGGTATTAATCTAAGAGTTACTTGAGATATTCTTTACATTCACATAAATAAGCATATTTACAGAGAGTTATTAATCACTTTTATTTATGCATTTCTTTGCATAAATTTAGGTAGTAGTAAAAAAAACAAATGTAAATATGCCAATTTACTATGGTTTGTGCCCACCAAAATTTATGCAAGTTGTTGAACAATTTTAGGTAGGAGAATTATTGATGTTGTATTTAGAAAGAACCCAAATAGATGACCAAGAAGGTTGCATGGATTAGTATAAAAATCTAGACTTAGGTAACAACTTCACTAGAAATGAAGTAAGTAACTGCTATAGGGATTAATGCACGGGTGGCTGTGGTTGAAATACCCTCTCAGGTCTTCCCGGGACCCAAGGCAAACTGTTTAAGATTAGCTACAATTGTCACAAAGAAACACACATATATTCATATTAATCCATGATTGACAAAGCAAAAGGCGAAGGATTACCTTAGTCCTTAGTGTATCCCTACTGGAGAACTCAATGTGGCGAAGTGGAAGACCTCTCCGCCAGCTCCTAGATCAGAACCTGCACATAAACAAGACAAATTGTAATCCTACAACAAATAAACCTTGATAATCAAAACATCAATATATGAGAATATAAGTTAGCATGCATCTAAGCTACTTATTAATCATGGAATCAAATCAAGATGTAAAGGAATACAATATCGACAAGATCAAGTAGACAACACATAAACATATCTATATTATTAGATAGAAAAGGAATGATTACAACCATCTTGGTTGGATCAAGCCTCCTCTAGTCCTTCAGCTCCACTCTCTCTCTCTCTCAACTTCTTGGTAGCATAACAATACTAAATCTCTTGCAAAGTTTCGACAACCATTTGACCTCTCTCACAATGACCAAGCCTCCAATATATAGATGGAGAGAGGCTAATCCTTTCCAATTCTTTGATGATATCCATTGAGGCAAAAGCTTGGATGTTGTCTCGCTTTATTTCTCTTTCCCTTCTCATGAAACTCTGTTAGGAATAACAATGTCCTTAGTTAGGCCAGAGTGTCAAGCAGAGTGTCATTCAGTCAACTCACACTTTGAACTCCAGAATCTCATAAATATCTAGTAATGCTACCCTTTAGGAAAAATAGAGTGTTAAACTAGGGACTAATGCCTTTGGCTGAGAGATGGAAAGTGTTATAACCCTCCTTGTCTATTTTTGGGGTGTGTTACCTTGGAAAATAGTCTCGTAACTTAAGTCTTGTCTACAACCAATGTGTCTTTCTCCTCTGAGTTGATGAGGAGGTCATTTTCTTGTATAGCAGATGCCCCCTAAAGTGTGAGGTCAGAGATGAAGAAGATGGCCAAAATATTTTATAGGTATTGTAGTAAAAAGAGAAAGAGGACTAGAGCTTCTGGACTGCAAGAGACCTTAAACAAGCCACATATGTCAAAAATATAAGATCATATCCTAAGTCAGGCATTCCCACGCTTAGTAGTTGTGTCAGAGTGATTTCGCAAAAAAGAGGTATGACAATCATGTCCACCAATAAGCACAATTTCGAATTATTTCATAATATGATCAACCTGACGAGCTGTCTCTGAAAACAATATACACAACTTGGGAGAGGAAACAAGGGTGAGTGATGTAAGCCTTTACCCAAGGTCTTTCTCGTCGCTTATTTGAACAACATATTTATGTGCATGTGAATAAAGGAGTTGAAGTCGAACATGTGAGAAATTGTCTAATTACTAGTCAATGATGAAAAATTTTAACAGATGTGAGGATGGCCAGTGATGATCCAGATTTAAACAGGAACACAACAAATTACAGAGATAACCATAAACACAAAGATGCAGTAGAAATAATACTTCATTTCATTAATGTAAAATACTGAAATATGCTTACAAACAAAAATGGAAATAGACCAGCTAGGGTGATGGTAGCGTATCTCTGAGAAGCGATGTGGTGGCTACATGCCTCTGAACTGTGTTACAATGAGGCTAGAAGGCCTATTTATTGTTGAGAAATAATGGAAAACCCTTCACATCCCTTTTGGGTAAGTTGGTACATCAACTTCCCGGGGTCATAACTTTGGCACCTGATCTTCGTTTGACACATACAATAGCTCGTTAGAAAGATCTATATGAGAAATACAACTTTGGGAAGAGCAACATTGGTCAATGGACCCATGTTGCTCCCAAATTTCCCAAGAAACATCATTTAGGGCCTCAAAACGGCTCCGGAAGTTCAGGACCCGAAAAACTGCTAAAAATAGTAAATTGTGCTATAATTACGGAAACTAAAAAAGTGAAAGAGATAGTTGTGGGGGTCCAAGTGGGATAGGTGGGTGGCCACCAACATCCACCTAGATCATTCCTCGCCCCTTAGGAAGCAATGGTCCCCATTTCGTTGAGTTCCTCCATCTGCTGAACTTGGTCCCTGGTGAGTTGTTCTGCAATCTCGGATGTGTCCAATAATGGTGGGAAGCATGATCAAGGGTGGTACAAATTGAACACTTGGTGTAGGCGAAGGAATGGAGGAATGTTGTGCTCCAAAGAATTATTTCCCATAGCCTTGGTAATGGTGTAAGGACCATGTCGATGTGGTCAAAGCTTTTGATGGGCTCTTGTAAGGCGTTCTTTCTGTAAATGCAACCAGACTTTGTTGCCCACCTGAAGCTTGTGTGGTACCCCTGTGGGTGAGGAGAAGTTGTTCCTGTGTTCTGTCATGACTGTATCCCTTTTCTATTGCTACTGCATGGAGTAACCCTTTGCGGGGGTCATGGATGTGGCTACAATCTTCCCCTTACTTTGGGAGTGAACCAGACAGAAAATGAATTTCCTAGTCTGGGAGACGATCTTGCTACATTTCTTAGCAGAGATCAAATAGGTGGCAGTAGGTGGGGCTGTTACACTAAAAAATGTCACCTTGACTACTTACAGTTAGTATGGCTCAAATCAACAGTCATGCTACCCTCTTAGGCAAGTCTCATGCCTCTGTTATCCATCTCAAACTCAAAATAGAGAGAAAGTCTTGTAAAAATCATGTTCATCTCTGGGGTCGCAGGTTCTCTCTAGTCTTACCTGCGGGGACGCGGACCTTGTTCACAAAACCTGCGTCCATAGACGCTCTGTATGTAAAGGGACAGGTGCGTCCCTCTGTAAAAGACAAAGTGCGCGAGTTTTATCTTGAAAAAGTTACTTGTGGTTACTTCTAGAACATTCTAGAGGTCGGTTTGATGAAATGGATGCGCCTCCAGTTGGTTCATGTATCTCTATTAAGGGGAGTCTTATCCCATCAATAAGGGAGCTATCCCACCCAAAGAGGGGGATGATCCCATTGATGGTGGACCAGAATAACCTCTTTACAACACTATAAATAAAGGCATTGAGCCAGAAGGAGGAGAGGTTGGAGCTATACATTTTCTTTGGGTAAATGCTGCAGGATTTAGGTCTTCCATTAGAGCCTTTGTGAGGAGAGATTGTCTTCACTTGATTCTACTTGGGAGAGGGTGAGCTTTGTCAAAGTAGAGGAAAACCCTTGATGGACCCTGGGAGGAACTTGCACAACACCAAGGCCAGGTTGTAAGAGTTTCTTTGTTTCGTTATTAATACAAACTGGTTTATTTTTCTCAATAGCTTATGTTGATGAGTTATTTCATGTGTTCCTTGGTCTGCATGTTGGATATATGTTTTATTATATGAAATGCAAGTGCTTGGTAATTGTTTGATTGTTTGTGGTTGCAGGAATTGACTTGAAGGAGGAGCTCATCCGGATCGTCAAGGACGGACTTCAACAACAGCGTTTTGGAATAAGGTAAGCCTAAACACTTGTAGTTTTCATGTTATAAAAGGTGTATTTAGAGAAAGATCACTCCTTTTTGTCTTGTTTGTCATTAGAATGTCTTCGACTTCTAGGAAGGTCAGTCGTGTCCGCACCCTTGACAGTTTCCGTGTGACAAATTGGCGACTCCGCTGGGGAAGATTCCATTGATGAAAAGATTTTTCCTTTGAATGAACTTTGCTTTGAGAAAATCATTTTTATTTTCTGGTTTTTGACTGTGAGAATTAGTATTTGGGTGGCTTAGCTTTAGATTTAGTTAGATTTGGTTTTTCTTCATTTTTCCAGAAGGACGCACCCTCTGAGTACTGCACAGTGCGTCTTTGGACGCGCTGTTGCCGTTTGCACAGAGCGGGCCCGCACCTGTGACAACGGGTGGCCTGCATCTTCCTGTAAAATTCAAGAAAACTCCATTTTTGCTTTAATTGCTTTTAGATTTTGTTTTTTCTTAGTGTTTTCTGCCCAGATCCTTTAGTACCCTGTCAAAGATCTTCACCTAAGCTTGTTCCTGCTCTTAGCTTTCATCAATTGGGTGTTTTGAGTCTTTTTCTTGAGAAATTCTTGATTTAATTTCCTTTGATCATTACTTGGAGGTTTGTCTCAGTCTTTTCGCAATTTTGCATCTCTTTGCTTTTGTTTTTGCAAAAAAATTTCCCCCTCATTCGCCGGGGGGGGCTAAATTGTGTATGAGTGTTAATCGCCTTTGAGTGTTTTTATGTTTTGATCTTTGGAACTCTCACCCAATTTTATCGACTTGCACTTGATTGGTTCTTAGATTACATTAGAATCATCTTGTGTTTGAGAATTCTCTTGCATAGATCACATTTGCATAATTAGAATTCTCAGTTTCAGAATATGAATGAAAAATGTGCATAGATTACATTTGTATACTTTTCATGTGAATTGTGCATAGATTACAATTGCATAGTTTACATTCTGAAAAAATCAATTGTAGATTTAGATCAGCTTTCTTTGATTTGAATTTACACAGAAATAAAAATAAAAATAAATTGTTTGGGAATTGATTTGCATTAGTTTTTCTTGATGAAATTAGTGCATTAGAGAATTTGTAATATTTTCTCTTAGTGATCAATTTTTTGCATTGTTGGAAGTGAATGGAAACTCTATCCTTACTCTAGTTAGGATTCATCGAATTGAAAGGATTGCATTATCATATTCGATTGCATTCAGTTGAGTCGGGTCATAACACCATTGGTTTCATCTCCATTTACCCATTTGAGTAATAACAGCCTTAATAACACAGCGCTTAATTAAAATTCATCTAGTAATTTTTACATTTCTAGGGCTCTGAAACACCAACATAGCTTAGGCTAGGGTCTTGGAGTAGGTGAGTACTTAACTCTCCAAGACTACAAAACCAAACAGATAGTCTATCTTGAGTAGAACAAATCCAATTGTTTCAGTTACATTCTGGGAAAGCTCCTCTTAAAGGAGAAGCACGAGCTCGTGTCCGAACCAGTGAGGGGATCATTCCTCCCTCGTTGGGAACGACGCCAGGCAGTACGTATTACAAACGGTAAACCTCAGATTAACCATTGTCGAGGAGCCAGGGGTCACTTATCGGTAAACCTTGGATTATTGTCAAGGAGCCGGTAAGGGGATTGGAGCTTGCTACTCTGCCCTTGCGTGCTGTCGGAGTTTAGACTGTTCCCCCAGGTGTATTTGTTACTGTTGGTGACCTTAGTGACCATAATATTTAGGGTTCTACCAAGGTGACGGTGGAGGGAAGGTCCCACTGTACCTGGAGCAGACGTCGGTTATACTCACTTGGATTTTCCGGGGGGTTCACTTCACTTCGAGACGGTTAAAGTGGAGGAACTTGTGCCGGTCTATTCATTAAGCAGGTTGCCGGGGTAACTGTTCCACCCACCACTTCTGTACTGAATTCTGCGAGGTTGGGCTTCATCACCAACTAGTGTTTTCGGTTCGGAGAGCTTTCTGTTTGTGTATGGTTTGACTCCTAGATTTGATAGCGCGTGTTAATTTGTTTGTTTTTACTTTTAGAGACCATAGGTGTGAATTGTGAATTTTAATTGTTAGGTGTGAATTGTGAATTGTTAATTTTAGTTTTAAATTGGTTAATAAAATTCACTGAAGTTGAATATAATGGCAAATGTTCCGGAATTTATCAACCTAGGAACCCCTCCTAATGAGAATCCTAGCACTTTTCCTTACTTTGGAAATGTTGGTCCTCCTTACATGGCTACTTTGTCATTACCTGGATTTACAATAGGATTACCGATATGGTTATTTTCAACTTCGTTGGCCCAAAATACTCCAATTGTTCCATCTCAACCGGATGCTTCACCTCAACAGAGTTCACCATCTCAACATCACCAACCTTCTGTTGACCCTTTACCTTCTTCGCCTAATCTTTCTTCCTCCATTTCTTCCTCTTCGCCTGGTAAAAGCCTTGATGTTAGTAACCAGGAGGCTAAGAAGAAGAAGAAAGGGAAGAAGAAGAAGAAGAAGAAGAAGCAAGATAAGAAAGAAGTCAACCAACCAACCATGGCTGTAAGTGTTAGTTGTGTTGAGGAAAATTCCGACATGCACCGTAAACCCAAATACCCTTGCAAGCTTTGTAAGGGTGACCACTTCCTTGTCAATTGTCCTGGTATTCCAAAGGTCTTGGAAGTATGGTCAGAAAAATCTCATCAACTTTCTGTTGATCCATCAACCAGTGATAGTCAGGTTCCTGGGGAAAAGGGTAAAGTTAGGTTTCCTTGTAAGTTATGCAAAGGGAGTCATCAAACTCACATTTGCCCTCACATGGATGAAGCCTCAACATTGTTTGAAAAACTTACTGTTCCACAGCAAGAATTTCCAATTGGTTACCGTAAACTTTCTCCCAACCTACCGTCAACTGATGGAGTGATTGATTTAAATTCAAGTCTAGTCGATCACACTCTCCCATTGGAGAGTGAAACTCATGTCACTCAGGTTGATGATCCGTTAGTTGATCAAGTGGTCGATTCAATTTCACATTCGATCGATCACACTCTCCCTTTCGAGAGTAAATTTCATACCGCTGATGTTCTTCTTGTTACATCAGATTCTTCTATGCCGAGGGGCATTTCACCTGTTTCTACAGAACCCCCTCCAAATACTGAGGTCTTTTCCTTTGATTGGAATAGACTGACAGAACCTCGTCTTCCTTCCTCCATCCCTTTCCAAATCATTGTCAAGGCTGGTGGTAGGGACATACATCGTACTCAGGTAGATGAAGGTGCTTCTGTTAGTATTTTATCCTCAGCTGTTTGGAAAGCTTTGGGTTCCCCTCAGCTTGCGCCTATTACGCAGAATTTGAAAGCTTTTAACAGAACAATTAGTGAACCTTTAGGGATCCTTCCTAAGTTTTCTATTACCTTGGAAGGTAAAACTGTTTGTGTTGATCTTATGGTAGTTCGAGGTCCCTTGGATTTCAATTTACTCCTTGGGCGAGACTATGTTTATGCAATGAAAGCTGTCGTATCGACACTCTTTCGTGTGATGTCTTTCCCTCACAATGGCAGTATTGTGACTGTAGACCAGCTTTCGTTCCCTAGTTTTTTTTTCAACTACCAATAATATGACACCCCTAAATGTTCCTGATTCTAAAGTGGTATCTACCCTGCCACGGGTTAATTATGTGGCAACTGGTCCCATGTTTTCAGTTACCGATGTAAGTGAGCCTCTCACTATTGATTTAGATCCGGTAATTGACATGGAAAACTCTATGGGATTATTTGAACACGATGTTCTTATCCCTTTTGAGTCCCTTGACGTGTGTTCCTTCCAAAAAACTATTCTTCCTTCGGATGAAGACCTTTTGGAAGCCATGATCAAGGTGTGTCCATTGACATGTCTTTCTTCCAGTTGGAAGCCATGATCAATGTAACGAGGAAAGTTCCTTTTACTGTGTCAACCTCGTTAAAAAATGAATCAGTGTATGAGGATAGTTCTTTTACTGAGTCAACCTCATTAAAAAATGAATTAGGTAGATTTTAGGATATGTAGGTAGATTGTAGAAAGTAAGGATTTTGAGGACAGTTCCTGTCACTGAGTCAACCTCATTAAAAAATGAATCAGCTTTGAGGATAGTTCCTGTTACTGAGTCAACCTCGTTAAAAAATGAATCAGGTATGAGGAAAGTTCTTTTTACTGAGTCAACCTCGTTAAAAAAATGAATCAGTGAGTACGAGGATAGTTTTTTCCTGTATCAACCTCGTTAAAAAATGAAATAAGCTAGCATGAGGACAGTTCTTTTACTGAGTCAACCTCATTAAAAAATGAATCAGCTAGATTTTAGGATATGTAGGTAGATTGTAGAAAGTAGTTATGAGCATAGTTCCTTGTCTTGTGTCAAGCTCGTTAAACAATGAATCAAGGTTTTTAGAGTATAGTTTTTTGTTAGGTAGATTGTAGAAAGTAGTTATGAGCATAGTTCCTTGTCTTGTGTCAAGCTCACTAAAAAATGAAACAACTCCCACGAGTCTTTCCAAGATTTTGAAAGTAAAGCTTCATTCCATCCACCTCATTGAATGCAATGAAGCTTGGGGGGCATGTACCTTGATTTGCATCATTATGCCGGGGGCATGTGAACTTGTAACAAGCATAGTTTTTCATTTCAAGCTTGCGTAAACATGAAACCGAATCCGAGCATAGTTCTTTTCCTGTGTCAAGCTCGTTAAAAAATGAAACAAATCCTCCTCTAATTGAGTCGAGAGTTTGACTAGACCTCATAGATGTTAGGTTGTACGTTTAGGTTAGTTATTTCAGTTTTTGCATAATTTTCTTACAGTTTTAGGTCGAGTCTTTCAAATGATCTCGTTCTTGAACCTTCATTTCATCCCAATGGTTGAATGAAATGAAGCTAGGGGGGCATGCACTCTAGCAGTTACGCTTAGGGGGCATCAAGCACAGTTTTATCTCTGTTTCAAGCTTGTGTAAAAATGAAACTAATTTGAAGCATAGTTTTTATCTGTTTCAAGCTTTTGTAAAAATGAAACCTATCTTGAGTCAATTTCAGTTATTTTCAAGACTCGTTAAACTCATGAAAATACCGAGATTATTTTGCTATTTTTTCATTCTCGTAAAACAAATGAAAATGCCGAGTTCTTTCCGTCTTTCCTTGCTCGTAAATTAAATTGAAAGTCGGCCATATGAGTACATTTTTATCATTTTTTCGAACTCATTAAAATTTACGAAAAAGTGAAAACTATGAGTACATTTTTATCCCTTTTTCGAACTCGTTAAAACTTACGAAAAAGTGAAACCTTGGAGTCATCTTTTAAGCCCTTTTCTGACTCCTAAAAAATGAAAAGATCGCCGAGTGTTTCTTTTTCACTCGTTAAAACGGAATTAAAAGACGGTCCCCTTTTAAGCTCTTTTCTGACCGCAAAATCAGGAAAAGATTGCCGGGTTTTTGTCGTTTCGAACTCGATAAGGAAATAAAACGACGTGTCCTTGATCGCTTTTTACTTTTCAGGTTAACGACACTACTATGAAAGTACTCCTTGGTCGTAAGATCAAGCGGTTCCCCCAGGTATTATTTTATACTTTTTCGGGCTTGAGGGACACAAATATATGAAAAAGAACAACAAACTTTCATCTGCAAAATACTTGTCATCCATTTGGCCATCCCTGAGTCAGTCCTTACAGCAACATTTCTTCAACTTGAACAATGATTTCGTGTTGCGGGCTTGCCTGCAACGGGTCGCTTTCTATCGACATCAACACATTATCTAGAAAGATGACTTAGGAATCGACAGTACCTTGAAGTCTGCATGCATCAATGGCAGGTTTCTCGCCTTTGACGTCAGTTTACATCATTGACTTTCGATTAGAGGATTCCGTGAAGTGTTCGACATCAAAACATCTATTCACATTTCACGGGTTGTGCTTGGTACTTTGAGGACCATTGACATTACTGGTGGTTTCTCTCACGCTTGTTAACAGTTTACATCATTGACTGGTAATCAAGTGGTTTCTACCATGTTCGACATCGAATCATTTAATCACATGGCTAGAATCGTACCAATTCGAGAAGTAGAAGTGAAGACCCTGGATCTAGTTTCCACCATCCAGGCTGCGAGGAGTTTTGTATTCATTATCTATGTAGGCTCATCATAAACAGATGGCTGCGTCCATACTGTGTCTACAAAAGTCTATAAAAATGATGTACTGCAAGATCATTCCTGTATCAGACTAGTTAGTCCATTAGTTAAAGTTTTGAATCTGAGTATGGGAATGCCTACCTCAGTGATGATATAATCTTATCCATGTATTTTGTGTTGAAAATTGCAGGTTCCAATCAGGCCATCCACAAGGCAATCCTTGAAATGATAAAGCGCTTCACCCTTCCTAGAATTACAAAACCCTATTCTATTTCAGGCTTCGCACTTTAGGGGGCAATCTGTTACACTAAAAAATGTCACCTTGACTACTTACAGTTAGTATGGCTCAAATCAACAGTCATGCTACCCTCTTAGGCAAGTCTCATGCCTCTGTTATCCATCTCAAACTCAAAATAGAGAGAAAGTCTTGTAAAAATCATGTTCATCTCTGGGGTCGCAGGTTCTCTCTAGTCTTACCTGCGGGGACGCGGACCTTGTTCACAAAAACTGCGTCCATAGACACTCTGTATGTAAAGGGACAGGTGCGTCCCTCTGTAAAAGACAAAGTGCGCGAGTTTTATCTTGAAAAAGTTACTTGTGGTTACTTCTAGAACATTCTAGAGGTCGGTTTGATGAAATGGATGCGCCTCCAGTTGGTTCATGTATCTCTATTAAGGGGAGTCTTATCCCATCAATAAGGGAGCTATCCCACCCAAAGAGGGGGATGATCCCATTGATGGTGGACCAGAATAACCTCTTTACAGCACTATAAATAAAGGCATTGAGCCAGAAGGAGGAGAGGTTGGAGCTATACATTTTCTTTGGGTAAATGCTGCAGGATTTAGGTCTTCCATTAGAGCCTTTGTGAGGAGAGATTGTCTTCACTTGATTCTACTTGGGAGAGGGTGAGCTTTGTCAAAGTAGAGGAAAACCCTTGATGGACCCTGGGAGGAACTTGCACAACACCAAGGCCAGGTTGTAAGAGTTTCTTTGTTTCGTTATTAATACAAACTGGTTTATTTTTCTCAATAGCTTATGTTGATGAGTTATTTCATGTGTTCCTTGGTCTGCATGTTGGATATATGTTTTATTATATGAAATGCAAGTGCTTGGTAATTGTTTGATTGTTTGTGGTTGCAGGAATTGACTTGAAGGAGGAGCTCATCCGGATCGTCAAGAACGGACTTCAACAACAGCGTTTTGGAATAAGGTAAGCCTAAACACTTGTAGTTTTCATGTTATAAAAGGTGTATTTAGAGAAAGATCACTCCTTTTTGTCTTGTTTGTCATTAGAATGTCTTAGACTTCTAGGAAGGTCAGTCGTGTCCGCACCCTTGACAGTTTCCGTGTGACAGGGGCTACCTCTGGTATCCTGTATAATTAATTACCCAAAGTAATAATAACAGTATGAGGCCTTAACTCATACACAACATGTTGCCTCCACAAGTATGGTTGGCCAAATAGTACATCACAAACATCCAAAGGTACAACATCACACAATACCTCATTTGTGAAGGGCTTGATGTTGTACGGAAGGCGACACTACTGGCGAACTTGGAGATCTCGTCCTTGGTGAAGCCACCCGATACTATACGGCTGCAGGTGTGGTGTAGTCGGTAGGCCCAACCGCTTCATGACCTCTACTTAAATAAGGTTCTTTTGGCTACCACTGTCGACAATGAATTGCAGTGGCGAACCCTTCACCCACATCTATGAGTGGAAAAGACGCTTCCCCTCCTCTAGATCTTCGAGCTCATTCTTTTGGATCTTGGTGGTGGCAACAGTGACGTTGGGCTCCGCATCAATGATCTACTTCCCTTTGCCATTCCCCTTTTCGAGTTCTAACTCAGGGTCAGAACATGCATCTGATTCTAAAGCCTTCAACTCGGCCACCAATGACTGCTTGGTCTGACACTCACTTGTGTTGTGAGTGGGGCTCTTGTGGAACTCACACCACTTTCTTGTGTCCTTCTTCGACTTCGTGGTGTTGTTATTTTCTTGCGGCTTCGACGAGTTTCCTTGGGTCACCTCGCCTTAGCTTTGTCCTTTGGTCTTCGGATTCGCAAATCCAAAGTCTCGCTTCTTTTGTTTGAACTTCTGCTCGATTTTAACAACGTATCGATACGTCGTGGCGAGCGAGGAGATGTTCAGGAATCCCATCTCTTCCTAGATGTACCTTTGTAGGCAGTCACGGTATTTGAGTACCAAATGTAGCTTAGAATCTTGATACCCAACTGTGTGCGAAGGGTATGAAAAATGTTTGTGAACTCTGGCACATCTAGGTCCCTTCCCTGCCGCAACATGGTCAACTTTATGTATTTGTCCTCATAGCTTTTGATAGGGTAGTACTACTCCTTGATGGCATCCCAGAATGAATTCCAAGTGGGTGCAGCTAAAAATAGTGAGCCCGTGCTTTTATCCTTCTGCTTGCAGTAGGTTTCCACAAGTCTTTGACGTGGGGGGCTACTTTGAGAAGAGCGAAAACAATCTTTTCCTGACTCGAAAATTCATGAACAAAAAAATACCCATCTAGCAGATTTAACCATTTATCTACGGCATCTGTGTCTATTTGACCCTCGAAGATGGGGATTTCAAAATTGACTTGTACCTTAAAGGGTGTGGTGTTTCCAGAGTAGCTGCTGGAAGCTGATGCGTCGCCTCTGGGTAGTTGCTGAAGGATCTGTGAAAAGCTGTCCATCAACGCATTCCTTTGTCGCTCGAGGGCTTCTTCGAGCAAGATTTTGATAGGATTTCCTGCCCCCTCATATTTCTTCTCATCTACCATGGGAGGCCGTTGGGATTTGCGAGGCTGGTCTTGCAAAGGTTCGCCTAGTTCAAGCCCTAACTCATATCCTGACCTCGTTGGGGACATGCAAAGAAAAATAGAGAAAAAGCAAACCGCTCAAATACCACTAATCCGGATTTAAACAGGAACACAAAAAATTACAGAGATAACCATAAACACAGACATGCAGCGGAAATAATATTTCATTTCATTAATGTAAAATACTGAAATATGCTTACAAACAGAAATGGAAATAGACCAGCTAGGGCGATGGTAGCGTATCTCTGAGAAGAGATGTGGCGGCTACATGACTCTGAATGTGTTACAATGAGGCTCAAAGGCCTATTTATTATTGAGAAACAATGGAAAACCCATCATGTTACACTAAAAAATTTCACCATGACTATTTACAGTTAGTATGGTTCTATCAACAGTCATGCTATCCTCCTGGAAAAGTCTTATGCCTCTGCTCTCCATGTCAAACTCCAAAAAGAGAGAAAGTCTTTATAAATGTATTTATCTCTGGGTACGTAGGTTCTCTCAACCTTACCTGCGGGTACGCACCTAATGTTCACAAAAGCTGCGTACTTGTACGCTCTGTATGTAAAGGGGCAGGTGCGTACCCCTGTAAAGGTCAAAATGCGCAAGTTTCATCTTTAAAAAGTTACTTGTGGTCATTTCTAGAGCATTCTAGAAGGTTGTTTGACGTGTATGAAGCGCCTCCAGATGGTTCATGTACCCCTACCAAAGAGGAACTTATCCCATCAATAAGGGAGCTATCCCATCCAAAGAGGGGATTATCCCATTGATGGTGGACCTGAATAACTTCCTCTTGAGCACTATAAATACAGGCATTGGGCCAGAACGAAGAGAGGTTGAAAGCTAAACATTTCTAAGGGTTGATGCTGCTGGAATTAGGACTCCCATTTAGAAGCTTGTGAGGAGAGATTGCCATCTTTGCTTGTTCTATTTGGAAGTGGGTGAGCTTTGTCAAAGTAAAGGAGAACTCTTGATGAACCCTGGGAGGGACTTGCACAACACCAAGGCTCAGGTTGTAATTGTTCCTTTTGTTTCCTATTAATGCAAATGAGTCCATTCTTCTCAATAACTTGTTATTTATGAGTTGTTTCATGTACTCCTTGGTCTATGTGTTAAATATGTTTTATTTTATGAGATTATCAAGTGATATTTAATCGTTTGATTGTTAGTGAACACAGGTTTCGAAGTGAAGGAGGAGCTCATCCGGATCAGCGAGGCTGGACTGCTACAACAGCGTTGGACTACAGGTAGGATCTAAACACTTGATTTCTCGTATAGTAAATCCATGTTTAGAGAAGGATTGCTCTCGTTTGTCTTGTTTGTCACTAGAGAGTCTTAAGCTCCTAGGGAGGTTGGTTGTGTCCGCACTATCGACTCTTTCCGCCTGACAAAATGGTGACTCCGCTGGGGAATCCATTGATGTGAAAGTTTTTTCCTTTGTATGCAACTTTGATCTGAGAAAAGTCATTTATTTTCTGGTTTTTGGCTCTATGACTTTGTATTTGGGTGGGTTAGCTTAGGGTCAGATTGAATTTAGTTTTTCTTGGTTTTTTCAGTAGTACGCACCCTCTGAGTATTGCACAGTGCGTACCTGTACGCACTGTTGCTGTGTGCACAGAACGGGCCCGCACCTGGCTTAACAGGTTGCCTGCGTACCCTGCTAAAAATTAAGAAATTTCCATTTTTTATATTTTTCCTCTTAGATTTTGCTTTTTCTTAGTTTTTACTGCCCAAATCCATTAGCCTCTTGTCAAAGATCTTCACCTAAACTTGTTTCGATAGCATTGAGTGTTTTAGTGGATTTCATAGAAGTTTAAGCCTTAGGGTTTGATTTTTGAGTAGGTCCTGTAGTGACTTTGGCGGTAGAAGCTGTCAAGCCTTAGATCTCTCTGGTTTTGTCAGCCTTCTTAGGAGTCGGACCTGTCATAAAGTCTACCTGTGAGAGCAACTTACCTTTGAGTTGTCTCTTTGGCAAATTTTGAAGTGCTTGTTGATTGAGTATTGAATTCCATTTTACAAAAAGAACAAAAAGAACAAAAAGATTTGAGTTTTGTTTTGACTGGTCTTTTGATTCTGCATTAGCTGGTCCTTGGCTTGATTGTGGTCAAGTAAAACAACCTAGAATCATCCTTGTAGGCTTTTGCCTCGTTAGGTTTGCTTTAGAGTAAATTTCTTTTTGATTTTCTTGTGAGTCAATTTTTCATAGATTTTATAGATTTTGAGATTGATTTTCGTTAAAATAGATTTAGATGCTTTATTAAATAAGAGAAAATACAAAAACATCTCCTTTGAAAAGTTTTGTTTCAAGTAGCTTTGAGGCATTTTCAAAGAAAAAAAAATTTCGTGCACGTAAGGAGTGGTCATGTTTGTATGCTTGGAAATATAAAGAGAATTGTTTCTTTGATTGTCTTTACTAAGAAAGTTGTTTTCTATAAAATTTGCATTTTCCAACTCTCTTAGTTAGGAGTTTCATTGAAAGAGAAAAGTAGCGTAAATCATCTTAGGTGCATCTTTGTAGTGGTTTGAGTCGAGTCTACACACCATTGGTTTCACTTCCGTTACCTTTTGTCTTTAAGAAAAACCATAAAATTAACACTTAAAGTAAAATCAATTTAGTAACTTTTATTTACTAGGGCTCTGAAACACCAATTTAGATCAGGCTAGTGTCTTGGAGTAGGAGAGTAATTAACTCTCCAAGACAACAAAACCAAACAAGTAGCTTATCTTGTGATAGAATAAATCCAATTGTCTCATTTGTACTCTGGGAAAGCTCCTCTTAAAGGAGAAGAACGAGCTCGTATCCGAACCAGTGAGGGGATCAATCCTCCCTCGTTGGGAACGACGCCAGACATGCACGTATTACAAACGGTAAACCTCGGATTAACCATTGTCGAGGAGCCAGGGGTCACTTGTCGGTAAACCTTGGATTATTGTCAAGGAACCAGCAAGGGGATTGAGCTTGATACTCTGCCCTTGCGTGCTGTCGGAGTGTAGACTGTTCCCCTAGGTGCATTTGTTGCGGTTGGTAACCTTAGTGACCATTATCTTTAGGATTCTACTGAGGTGACGGTGGAGGGAAGATCCCACTGTACCTGGAGCAGACGTCGGCTAGACTCACTTGGATTTTCCAGGGGGTTCACTTCACTCGAGACGGTTAAAGTGGAGGAACTTGTGCCGGTCTATTCATTAAGCAGGTTGTCGGGGTAACTGTTCCACCCGCCACTTCTGTACTGAATCTGGCGATGTTGGGTTTCATCTCCAACTAGCGTTTTCGGTCTGGAAGGCTACTGTTTGTGCTTGGTTTGACGCCCTAGATTCTTTAGGCGTGTGATTCAAATTTGTTTGGTTCTTTAGCGACTTTAGGTGGTTTTATTTGAGATTTCACTTTGTTTTCGTGTGTAGTAGTTAAAAGTTTTTAGCTGTGGCGGAATTACCGAGACAGTCTCGTAGACTTCGGGGCCAGTCTCCTGAAGTTGTTTCTGTGGCCGAATTGTTGAGGAGATCCCGTAGACTTCGGGGTGAGCCTCCTCGAGACGACCCGAGTAATCTAGAAGGTTTGAAGGTCCTTGTAACTCCTCCTAGTGGCAGTAGAGTAGGTTCACCTGAAGAAGGAGAATCTTCCTTGGTAGTCCATCCAGATTACCAAAGTCTAGAGACAGGTTATAATCCCGAAGCTGTTACAGTTTCTGAGCTTGCTGGTAGTTTTTCGTCTACTAGTGATACAGGCGAAGAACCTGAAATATCTGAACCTGTTACTCCGACTTCTAGTGTTCCAGATTCACCAAGAGTAGAACGAGTTATCACCGAAAATCTTCCTACTGGTCTGATTGCTATTGAAGAACTTGCTCCAGAGGAAGAAATAGGCGTCTCTAACCTTGAAGATCAACTTACTATTGAGCTCAGGGAGCGTGAATCTATCTTTTACAGTCCTCCTAGAAGTACTACTTGGTACCTTTCGTTAACCAATTATTTAGACAACTCAGGGATAGGTTTTTCTACACCTCGTACTCCTTTTCCACCTGGAGGTATTTATACTCCTGTAAATATGTCTGGTCAGTCGTCCGTGTTTACTCAAACTCCTGAATCTTTCTTACACGGCGGTCCTTCTGTTCCCACCGGGTATCAATCACTTTCTGGTACCTTTGCGGGGGCATCTCCTCAACCCATTGATCATGGGTTATTAGCTGGAAACAATGGTAATATACCGTTGGGTGTAGGAGACATTTACATGATGTAAGGTTCAGTTCCCGTTTCTCAACCTCAAGGTGGCCAATTACCGCCTGGGGGGCAGCCTCAATTAACCCCTGGGGGGCAACCTCAAGGTACACAAATTGTGTCTGGGGGAAAACCTCAAGGTCAGTATGTGCCTATGGTGCAATACATGCCTCAAGGTCAACCCCAGCCTCAATATGTACCCCAGGGTCAACCTCAGTATCAATATTTACCTCAAGGGTATCAACCCCAAGGGTATCAACCTCAAGGGTATCAACCTCAAGGTCAAGGTCAACCCCAGTATCCGTATTTACCTCAAGGTTATCAACCTCAAGGTCAATACTCAAGTCAAGGTTATCAACCACCTCAAGGTCAGTCATATGTTCCAGGTATGGGAACTGTACCTTTCAGTTATCAATCCTATCCTCAATCCGGTTATGGATCTCAGTATTCTCAACCTGTTACGGGTCAATTCCCCGGAATGATGGTGTGGGATCCATCACAGGGTCAACAGGTGTTGCAGCCAAGTATACAGTTGGTACCTCAAACTGGACAACCCGTAGTTTCTGGTCCACCCCAGCAACCACAACCTGTCCAGTCAAATGTTCAAACTTCTGTAACTTCGGTAGTTACTCAGCCGCCAATTGCACCTAGTACTCCATCTCAAACGGCTGCTGCAACTACCGCTACATCTGCCGCACTTACTTCTGGAGTATCGACAGCTCCGGTTTCTACTGTCTCTGCAACCACTCCTCAGACATCTTTACCGTTGTCTGGATCTACGATTCAAACCACGGTCCAGATGCCTATAGGTCAGCCTGGTATAAGTACGGTTGTCACTACTCAACCTCAATTTGTTCATCAACCGTACCAGGGACAGTACCAACCTGCGCAAGCTGTCCAACAGCCGGTTTACCAGTATCAACCGTATCCTGGGTACACTTATCAACAACCTCAACCACCCTAGTACGGTCCGGTTAATCTTGGTTTTCCAAGAGGATATAATATCCCTAATGCGATTCCTGTTCCTAGTTATCCTGGATATCCTCCTCCTGGGACTGGTCTTGTGACCCAGAGTTTTAGAGATCCTAACCGGCAATTACCGTTTATCGCAACTTTGGATTTACCAGACTTGACGCGCCTAACGAACGATCCAATTCAATATCTTCCGTTCTGGCCGCCAATGCCAAATAAGTTGCCCAGTGATATACCCAAGTTCGAAGGTAAGTCTGGAGAGGATCCGTCCAATCATGTGATGACTTACCACCTCTGGTGTGCTTCAAATTCTATCTCGGATGATTCGATCCGCTTACGTCTTTTCCAGCGTACACTCATTGGTCTCGCGGCCAAGTGGTACATTGAGTTGCCACGGGCCTCTTTTTACAATTTTAGCCAGTTAGCTACCTCGTTCTTAACTCACTTTCAGTTGCCGGTCAGATACGATAATGGCACGGAGTTATTAACTTCACTAAAACAATCGACGTCCACGTATATTTCTGATCACATTCATGAGTGGAGACGTCGAAGAAGGTTAGTGAAAGTTTTTATTCCGGACCAAATCTTAGCTGAATGGTTTGTTAAATCATTATTACCGAAGATTACTGAAGATGTAGCTAAGGCCGGAGTAGTTACTGAGGAGCAAGTCATTGCTCAGGCGCAGTACCTTGACTTAGTTTATACTCAGTCAGGTACGTTACACGAGAAGATTCCAGATCTTCCAAAATCGAATCAAATCGCTGCTGCTCCTTCGGGATCTCATGCCGCTGATGGTATGATTGGCATCGTGAATACAAAGAGCAAGAAGAAATCTTCCAAGACTTCTACTACTCCTATAATCACCTTGCCTGATTCCCCGACAGGAGAGTCTTCTCCTGAACTTTCCGCCGATATTCACGCTGTAGAGTCATCTACGGCCAAATCAAAAAACGGTGGAAAGAAGAAAGGAAAGAAGAAGGCTAAAGCAGACAAGGCTCCGAAGGAGAAAACAGAAAAGTCGGAAACCAATGACGAAAAGCGCAAACCTCGATATCCTTGTCTTATTTGTGAAGAGGATCATTTTACAAGAGATTGCCCTCATCGGGCCGAGGTTGTGAAAATAGTCAAAGGTTCTCCCACTCCTGCTGTGTTAAAAGATCCATTTCCAAAGCAGGAGAGTAAGATGATAGGTTCTTCCTCGACTGCCAGTGAAGAACCCATTTTGATGATGTCTCATGTGAGGATTGCGACTCGGTCGCAAGATTATGGTAGTAAGAATCCTGTTGATGGAAAGGAAGCAGAATCTTCTCACTCTAATCCATCAACCTCAGCTCCTGGTTCCGATCCACTACAGATCGAAAAACCTAACCCAGACTTAGTAATCAAACCGCCCGCCAAGGGTGTACTTCGAAGGTCTGCTTTCAATCCACATGCGAGAGCAGCCCAGAATTACAACATTGTTGAGGACTTAGCTGTTTCACCCTCAGCAATGTCGGCTTTAGAAGTGCTGCAATCATGCCCAGCACAACGAAAATTACTTTTGTCGGCTATCGGAGCTGTTGATGTTCAGGACCCGAATCTGATAATCTTCGATCTAGAAAATAGTACACCGCGTCTACCCCATCAAATGGCTTTCCAAATCCCAGTGATAGTCAAAAACAGGCCTATTCATCGGACTGTGATTGATGAGGGAGCTTCTACGTGTATTATGTCGATTCAATGTTGGAGATCGCTTGGTTCTCCTTCGCTGAACCAATCCCCGACCATCCTTAAGGCCTTTGATGGCCGTGGGTTCCGTCCGTTTGGTATTCTACAGGAATTGCCTATAGGGGTAGAAGGTAAAACCGTTAGTCTGGATGTGGAGGTGGTTGATGCCCCTCTAGACTACAACCTTCTTTTGGGTCGAAGTTGGTCATATGCTATGACAGCGGTCGTTTCATCGGTCTTCAGAGTAATAAAATTTCCACATAACGGTAAGATCGTGACAATTGATCAGCTGACATACTTTTCATCCGACCCAGCCTCTTCAGAGAGTATCCAGCATGTCGGTAAGACGACAATCCCTTATAGGGACGTTGGCGTAGGTTTAGTTAAAGATTCCGGTTTACTGGGAACTTTTCCTTTCCCTCCAATCAACGCAGACCCTTCATTTGCATCAATTCATATGATTACATCAGACACCATTATTTACGACGATCCTTGGATTGTCCCATCTGAATCTGAGATAGACTCATTCGGTGATGCTATGCCTTTGAGTCCATATGAAATTGCTTATGAAGCCGTCATGTCTTTTACCGACTCGCGTTCAACCCAAATCGACCAAATGAATGTGGTCAGTGAAGAATCACTTTTCACATCAACCTTAGAACGGATAGCGTTTCCCGAAGTCGTGTCATCTGACGAGCAACTTCGCGAAATCCTAAGTGTAGACGATCTACCATGGGAAGATCTCCATCACAGATCTTCGTTTTTACCTAAGGATGATGCTTTTGAAAATGATTTTTCATCTATCTTTACCGCTGAATATGTCAAAGACGCTCAGAATCCAACGAAACATTCTGATTCAGAGTTGAATTTAGGGAATATTTCTCGCACTATTCCCATTGACATTTCAGTGAAGCCCGGAATTGAGGAAAACATTCATATAGGTGCCTCATGTACAGAAGATGAAATTCAAACTTACAAGGCCCTATTCCAAGAATTCCGCGACGTGTTTGCCTGGTCTTACGAGGAAATGCCAGGAATCGACCCTGCCATTGTTGTTCATGAAATAAAGACCTACCCGGACGCTAAACCCGTCCGGCAACGGTTGCGTCAGATTCACCCTCGGAAAGCGGCTGCGATTAAAGCAGAAGTCGAGAAGCTGTTGAAAGCAGGTTTCATTTATCCAATCCCGTTAACGGATTGGGTATCGAATATTGTTCCGGTTAACAAGAAACAAGGAACAATAAGAATCTGTATCGACTATAGGGATATAAATCGAGCTTGTCCAAAAGACAACTATCCTACGCCTTATATCGATCAAATTATTGATGATTGTGCCGGAAGTGAAATGTTTTCCTTTATGGATGGTTTTTCGGGCTATAATCAAATCAATATTCTACCTGCCGATCAACCAAAAACGACATTCATTTGTCCATGGGGGACATTTGCTTATTGCAAATTACCTTTTGGGCTTAAGAATGCCGGAGCCACTTTTCAACGGGCGATGTCTTACGCATTTCATGACATCAAGCACATTGTGCAACCGTACCTCGATGATTTGCCTGCTCATTCTTTACATCGAGCTGATCACCTTGTCCACTTACGAGCAATCTTTATGAGGTGTAGGCATTATCGAATTCGGTTGAATCCCCACAAGTGTGTATTCTGTATAGAGACGGGTCGATTGCTGGGATTTGTTGTTTCAAAAGCCGGCATTCGCGTCGATCCCTCGAAGGTCGAAGCTATCATCAAATTGCCTCCTCCTTCGAGTTTGCGCCAACTCCAAAGTTTGCAAGGGAAAGCAAACTTTTTACGCCGATTCATTCCAAACTACGCCGAGGTCACTAAAGGTTTTACACGGTTGTTGAAACAGAACGCTCAATTCTTTTGGGACGAGATTGCCCAACAATCTTTTGATGCACTTAAGCACGCGTTGACCCATGCACCGTTGTTGCATCCTCCCAACTACAACCAGGACTACTTCTTATACCTCGCAGCTTCGCATTCCACCATTGGAATGGTGTTAGTTCAAGAAGATGAATTCGGAGCGGAACATGTGATATATTATCTTAGTAGGACATTAAACCCCACTGAGCTAAAATATTCGCATGTGGAGAAATTGGCCCTGGCAGCCGTTCAAGCTGTCCAGCGTTTTCGTCACTACATTCTTCTCCGTAAAACTACAGTTATTTCGGATTGCAACCCTATGATTTATATTTTGACAAAACAACTGCTAGGGGGCAAGTACTCTAAATGGATCGTTATCCTGCAAGAGTTCGACTTGGAGTTCGAGAAGTCCAAGTCTAAGAAATCCTTAGTTTTTGCGGAATTGATGTGTGATTTCCCGCATGCTGACACAGAAACTGTGGCAGAGGAGTCCATTGCGGACGAATCTTTGTTTCTTATCAGTACTTTAGATCCGTGGTACGGGGATATAATCATCTATCTCCAAACCCAAACCTTTCGGCCTGAAGCTTCAAAGTCGGAACGTCGAAAAATTCGGTTTCAATCCCAGCAATACAGGATTATTGGAGATACACTTTATCGCCGGGGGGCAGACTTAGTTTTTCGACGTTGTTTAACTCACGAAGAGGCTGAGAGGGTTTTGAATGATTGTCACTCTGGAGCATGTGGCGGTCATATGTCTGGGTATGCCACAGCTCAGAAGGTGTTGCGCGCTGGCTATTTCTGGCCGTCCATGTTTAAAGATTGTATCATTGCGGTCCGAAAGTGCCACAACTGTCAAGTGTTTGATCGCAAGATGCGCGCACCACCTGCTCCTCTCCATCCTATAATTGCCGTTGGTCCTTTCGCCAAATGGGGTATCGATTTTATTACTTGTAACCCTCACTCGGCCGGGGGGCATGCGTATATCATCCTCGCGGTTGATTATTTTACTAAATGGGCCGAGGCGATGCCTACATTCGACGCAAGCGGCAAAACAGCTGCAGTTTTCGTATTCAATCACATTATAACTAGGTTTGGTGTCCCACAAGCAATCATCACTGACCATGGGAGCCATTTTCGAAACATCATGATGACTGAGCTTACAAGCCAGCTTGGTTTGCGCCACGATAGCTCTACTCCTTATTATCCGCAAGCCAACGGTTTGGTTGAGTCTATCAACAAAGTTCTGGTTATCATGATCCGACGAATCATTGGTATTCATCGGTCGAATTGGCACAACATGTTATTTTCAGCGCTATGGGCATACCGAACTTCAGTGAAAACTTCAACAGGGTTCACTCCTTTCCAGCTAGTTTATGGCTTGGAAGCTGTGTTACCCATTGAATGCGAAATCCCATCACTTCAAATGGCTGTCGAATTACTCCCAGCTACTTCCGAAGAGGAGAAACGTTTATTATACTTAGCTCAATTAGATGAGACTCGACGTGACGCTGCATTGGCAATCGAGACTCACGCGAAGCGAATGAAAGCTCAGTATGATAGAAATGTGACCCCTCGAAGTTTTTCGGAGGGAGACCTAGTGCTATTATATGATCAAGCTAACGATAAGCTAGGTGCTGGAAAATTCGTTCCTATGTGGCATGGACCCTACATTGTAAAGCGAAAGCTAGCAAAAGGGGCCTATGAGCTGGTAGATTTTGATGGGGACTCTTTGGGTAAACCCAGAAATGGACTTTACCTAAAGAGGTATTATGCTTAAATGGTGGGTATGGAGATTTTTAGTTAGGTTAGGTTTTCTTTCTAGCTAGTATGTTTGTTAGTTTAGATAGTGTGCTTAGCTTAGAAAGTGTGTTTTTCGTCGTTATTCTGGCTTATCTTGGTTTTACTCTTGATATTGCAGATGTCGACGCCTCTCCAAACGTACATTGGATTTGTCGATGGTGCTTGTCGTAGTACACGGAATATCTCTTCCGCAGCTTGGGTTATCTATTCGCCCTCTGACGAGTTAGTTTCTATGCATGGGGTGAGCCTCGGTCAAACGACGAACAACATTGCAGAATACAGTGCAGTGGTTGAATTATTGTCTGAATCTATTTCATTTGGAATTCGACGTTTGATAGTGAGGTTAGATTCTGAACTCGTTGTATTACAGCTTAATAGAGTATATGCCATTAGAAATCCTGTGTTATTAAGGTTGTTTTTGAGAGTGCGTCTCTTGGAACGTGAATTTGATTACATTGAATATCAGCATATTCCAAGGTCTTTAAATACATTAGCAGATGCAATTGCTTCTCGAATGTTGGACAGACATTTACGATAATCATGCAAGTAAATTTAAAAACATTTCATCACATATGTTAAACAAAATGAGCCGGTAATAATGATATATATATATATAGATAGGAGTGTGTCAAAAATATACATCGTCTTCGATCATAGGTTGAAAAACACCTTATGATCGGCAAAAATGATAAGTACAAAAAACCAAAAATGTCATATGTGTCTACAAAAGTGACTAGCCAATCACTGGTGGTGCTCTCTATACGAGACCACTGCCCGCGCTACCCTACACAAGAACCTCCTAAAAGGTCCTGGGACTGCAACCACATAGCGCTGAAGTCGAATGGGAATGTCATCTATGGTGGTCTCTGGTATATCCGCCGTCAGACGCTCTAGATCCTGTTCCAGCTCGGCTAAGGTCTCTGCGGCCGCATCCTGTGGGGCTGGTGCTGGTACAGCTGGTGCTCTCCTCTCAAAAGCCTGGAGGTTGGCTGGACGCCATGGACCTACATCTGCATTTTGAAAATTTGTGCTGTCAGTTTTGAGGCGATATATAAAAACAAAAAAAAAAATATATACATAATTTGAAAACTCGTGAGAAATGAAATACCTCTGTCGTCCCACTGTTCTCCCTGTGGAAGAACCATGTCCGGATCATTCCGAAAATCCATTCCGGCATAAGGAAAGTCCTGAATAGCAAAGACCTGGCTCTCTAGCCAGTGAAAGTAACCATCAGGAAATCGAACAACTGTTGCGCCCTCATCAGGATGCCGGGCCATTACCGCAACCCATCTCGTCAACTTAGGCTCCCGAGGCGCCCCAACTGGAACTGTAAGATGCTGGGGGACCAGCATTGGAACTCTCTCTAGGGCAAATCTCACGACTAAAGGCCCATATCCAAAGGTCTTCAGTTGTCCTCTCTTTGCCCTGGTTAGTTGGCCCTTCAAATTAGCCAACACAGCATCGCACCAGTTGAAAATGGTGCCTCGGAAGCAGTCTATAGCCATCCGCATTTGGGACCCGGTGGCTTGATGCAAAGCGGCCGCGCCGCAAAGTCTGGTAACAGTAAAGGCTATCACCATAAGTTCAGGTCGGGATATGTATTTGATTTCTATCCCCTTCTCATGGTTTTGGTTGTTGCACCACTCTAGCCGGAGACTAGCAAGGGATTGGCCACCCGGCCTAGTCCCGAATAGAGAAAGTTGCTCGCCCCTGTTAGGCAAGCCAGTGAGAAAATATATGTCGGAGGGCTCTATCTCGAGCTGGTGCTCTCCGATGTAGAAACATTGCTCCTGAATGTTCCACCTTTCAACCAGCCACTCAAGGAACGGCACTTGGCCCCTCATGCCAGGTATGGACCAGTATTTGTACAGTCCGCATGCTTTTAATGCATCAATGGAAGGTTGATGACCTATCGCGGCCAAATCAACGTCCTCGTGCTCTCTTTCACGCCAATCAAGCATGGTGTGCTCCCTGCACATCATAAAACATCAGTTAGGATCCATAAAATTTAAAAATTTTGGTCTATTTTGGAGGTATGAGGGTTTCAATTTATGTTTTGCGGGGTACGCACCCCGGCCTTTAGGGACAGAGCGCCCGGACGCAGCTTCCCTTAAGGCCGGGTGCGTACACCCCGTAATTTTCCCATTGGAAAAATATCGGGGTACGCAGGTCAGCAGTGCATGACCTGCGTACCCCGAAGTGCGCATCTTGAAACCCCAAGACCCCCAAAAAATCAAATAAAAGCTTAAAAATGAATTCTAAATGGATGGAAATCAAGAGAGGGGTGTTGTAGAATACCTGGTGAAACGGCGTTCGATTCGGACGGTCGGATTCTCCGCAATCTCCACGGGAAGTTTCTTGTCAAAAGCCCTTTTCTCAACCTCAACTGTAAAATGGTAAAAATGACATGGTAAAAAGTCTTTTTATAGGTTTTTTGGATGAACGAATGCTAAGTTTGTTTATTTTTCACCATGAAAGGACATTTTTCAATGTATTTTTACCCATCTTAAACAGGTATGAGTAATGTGTCGTTTTTGTGCAGGACAAAAGGACTTTAGAGTAAAATCATCATTTTTCATGAACCAAAACATCAGAGTCATCTTTTAAGCTCTTTTCTGACTCCTAAAATATGAAAAGATCGCCGAGCGTTTCTTTTACACTCGTTAAAACGGAATTAACAGACGGTCCCCTTATAGCTCTTTTCTGACCGTAAAAAAAGGAAAAGATTGCCGAGTTTTTGTCGTTTCAAACTCGATACGGAAATAAAACGACGTGTCCTTGATCGCTTTTTACTTTTCAGGTCAGAGACACTAATCATGAAAGTACTCCTTGGTCGCAAGATCAAGCGGTTCTCCCAGGTATTATTTTATACTTTTTCGGGCTTGGGGGACACAAATTTATGAAAAAGTTCAACCTGGAGTCTTCTTAAGTTTTTCAGACTCTCTAAAATTGAAAAACGCCGAGTTTCTCCTATACTGGGCTCGTTAAAATTTCACAGTAAAGGACCTGTTCAATTACAAACAGGAACGAACCACTCCTTCCTAGGGTTCGAATCAAAACTAGGTTGGACTCATCCGAAGGATGAGCTTATAATCAAGCATATGTTATCCTCCTCAAGCTTGTTAAAAATAAAGAGGTACTTGCCAGAAATGGTGGGGGAAAAGAGAGAAGAATGAGCCTATTTGTTATCTTTTGTCTCAGAAGAAACTTTATTACCACTCTTGGACACGACACTTTTCATTCACCTGGGTTGGGAAATCCTTTACCTCACAGTTGATCAAACCACTTTGAAAGTCTTCAGCCGGGTTCCGGGGATTAACTTTGAGTCATTCGTCACCAAGCCATCTGTTGTGTCGTTATGTGTTCAAGAGGTCTGCAAGCAAAACTTTCATTTGCAAAATACTTGTCATCCATTTGACCATCCCTGAGTCAGTCCTTACAGCAACATTTCTTCAACTTGAACAATGGTTTCGTGTTGCGGGCTTGCCTGCAACGGGTCGCTTTCTATCGACATCAGCACATTATCTAGAGAGATGACTTAGAAATCGTCAGTACCTTGAGGTCTGCATGCATCAATGGCAGGTTTCTCGCCTTTGACGTCAGTTTACATAATTGACTTTCGATCGAAGGATTCCGTGAAATGTTCGACATCAACTCATTCATTCACATCTCATGGATTGTACTGGGTACTTTGAGAACCATTGACATTACTGGTGGTCTCTCTCACACTTGTTAACAGTTTACATCATCGACTGGTAATCAAGTGGTTTCTACCATGTTCGACATCAACTCATTTATTCGCATGGCTAGAATCGTACCAATTCAGGAAGTAGAAATGAAGACCCTGGATCTAGTTTCCACCATCCAGGCTGCGAGGAGTTTTGTATTCATTATCTAAGTAGACTAATCATAAACAGATGGCTGCGCCCATACTGTGTCTACAAAAGTCTATGATTATGATGTACTGCAAGATCATTCCTGTATCAGAGTAGTTAGTCTGTTAGTTAAAGTTTTGATCTAAGTATGGGAATGCCTACCTCAGCGATGATATAATCTTATACATGTATTTTGTGTTGAAAATTGCAGGTTCTGACCAGGCTCTCCACGAGATAATCCTTGAAATGATAAAGCGCTTCACCCTTCCTAGATAATACAAAACCCTAATCTATTACAGGCTTCGCACTTTAGGGGGCAATCTGTTACACTAAAAAATGTCACCATGACTATTTACAGTTAGTATGGCTCTATCAACAGTCATGCTATCCTCCTGGACAAGTCTTATGCCTCTGCTCTCCATGTCAAACTCCAAAAAGAGAGAAAGTCTTTATAAATGTATTTATCTCTGGGTATGCAGGTTCTCTCAACCTTACCTGCGGGTACGCACCTAATGTTCACAAAAGCTGCGTACTTGTACGCTCTGTATGTAAAGGGGCAGGTGCGTACCCCTGTAAAGGTCAAAATGCGCAAGTTTCATCTTTAAAAAGTTACTTGTGGTCATTTCTAGAGCATTCTAGAAGGTTGTTTGACGTGTATGAAGCGCCTCCAGATGGTTCATGTACCCCTACCAAAGAGGAACTTATCCCATCAATAAGGGAGCTATCCCATCCAAAGAGGGGATTATCCCATTGATGGTGGACCTGAATAACTTCCTCTTGAGCACTATAAATACAGGCATTGGGCCAGAAGGAAGAGGTTGAAAGCTAAACATTTCTAAGGGTAGATGCTGCTGGAATTAGGACTCCCATTTAGAAGCTTGTCAGGAGAGATTGCCATCTTTGCTTGTTCTATTTGGAAGTGGGTGAGCTTTGTCAAAGTAAAGGAGAACTCTTGATGGACCCTGGGAGGGACTTGCACAACACCAAGGCTCAGGTTGTAATTGTTCCTTTTGTTTCCTATTAATGCAAATGAGTCCATTCTTCTCAATAACTTGTTATTTATGAGTTGTTTCATGTACTCCTTGGTCTATGTGTTAAATATGTTTTATTTTATGAGATTATCAAGTGCTATTTAATCGTTTTATTGTTAGTGAACGCAGGTTTCGAAGTGAAGGAGGAGCTCATCCGGATCAGCGAGGCTGGACTGCTACAACAGCGTTGGACTACAGGTAGGATCTAAACACTTGATTTCTCGTATAGTAAATGCATGTTTAGAGAAGGATTGCTCTCGTTTGTCTTGTTTGTCACTAGAGAGTCTTAAGCTCCTAGGGAGGTTGGTTGTGTCCGCACTATCGACTCTTTCCGTCTGACACATCACATCCCAAAACCTAAGCCTAGAAGATGAAACGCCAAATTGTAGGCCCCGTTTTGGGTAAGTTGGTACATCAACTTCTCGGGGTCGTAACTTTGGCACCCGATCTTCGTTTGACGTGTACAATAGCTCATTAGAAAGATCTATCCAAGCACTACAACTTTGGGAAGAGCAACATTTAGGTCCTCAAAACGGCTCCGAAAGTTCAGGACCTGAAAAACTGCTAAAAATAGTAAATTGTGCTACAATTATGGAAAATGAAAAACTGAAAGAGATAGTTGTGGGGGTCCAAGTGGGACAGATGGGTGGCCACCAACATCCACTTGGATAAACTGATAAGGATGATGGTCTCCAAGATGCTTAGTACAATCTAGTGAGTGTGAGAAGGATGTTGTCATCAAACACTCGCATAATCATTCAACTAGAAGCCAATGGTGAAAACTCCCAATCAAATGCAAGGTAACCTGCCACTAAGGACTACAAGTTCCAGGCCATTGATATGTTTCTGGATCTTCTTCCTAGATAAAGTGTTGGATCCGATAGGAAGAGATATGTCAAAAGGTAGGAAATGAGGTGTCCTACATCAATTGACATGAAACAAGACAAGAATGATTGTTTTGGAGATAATTTTTTAGTAATGTGTCAAGCAAATGGAGGGAAATTTTAAAGTATATGATGGATGTTCGATACAGGAAGCAAAGGATAAATGAATTCCTTAAACAATATAAGGCACGGCACAAAGGTTTATCGGGAAGCTTATACTCATGAACACCAAAGAGTGTTAGGATACAGGGTTGTAGGAACATTAGAGTATGAAGTCTAAACTCATAGGATGGTAACGTTCGGTGAGAGGCTGACAAAAAGAGGTTTTATGAGGGGAGTACCATGTTCAAGGGATAGATTGCTGCCAAAAAATTATTCTGAATTCAGATATTGAGTCACTGTGTTGTCCAATTTTTCCCCATCTGGTTATGTTTAGCGTGTCCAGATAGGTAAACTCGGTGGAATCCAGACGGGTAAAATCGGTGGTCTTTTCATATTTAGAGAGTTTGAAAAGATCTTAAAGAGAAACTCCGGGGGGGGGGACCCTTTGTCATGTTTGATAACCAAGTGAAACAAAGGTTTAATAGTATACTCAGAACAGTTCCTTTTCCGTAAGTTAGTATACTGAGTCTGGATAAAGTGATAAACCTATTTTCAATAGATGTCTACCTCATTTTGTTACTCGTATGAGGAGACAAATTTTGCAAATTAATCAAGACAATCAATCAAAGAACTGACAAATCCAAGCATATAGGATGGGAAAATACCTTAGAGGCCAAGACACATTGGATTCTAAGGAAGAAACCTTAAAAATTCTCACATTCAAGTATCAACGCTACTTTAGATACCAAAAACCATGATGATTGGATTATCATCGCTTTGCATAGCCAAACCCGCGATGGTCGGGGTCATCAACACTACTTTGTATAGCAAAAGTAGTGATGATTTTCAATGCCGGTAAATAGTGAAGAATTTTTTTTTCATCGCGACTGTACAAGTAAAAACTCATGGTGCTAGCGCAGCTGTTAGAGCTAAACCCACGATGGGCGAGGAATATGGGAAAAAACAAAAAAATATTCCAAGAAACAATCTAGACTTAGCACTCTAAGGCAGTAATTAGTGATGGTATAAACCCAGAATGATGCAGACAAGCCGAGAAAGCAACAGTTGGTCTAACTAGTCAAAGGATTTGATTGAAGGAATTGATGGAAAGGGTTATATATTCCCCAGTGGAGTCTCCATTTTGTTGTCTAGGTAATCCTCTATGCAGACAAAGACAATCCCTCTAGCCCAATGAGTGGGACTAGCAACCTACATGACAATCTATTGGACACTTTCCTAAGTTACAATTGAAATAGGAGATGAGGAAGATGGCCTACCTTGTTCTGATGCTATAATGTCTTTCTTTGTTGAAGACCTAGAATCAGTTGTGCTACGGGCTCAGTCCTACTACTCATCATTTAAATGCCTGCACAAGAGAATAAAACACAACAAAGCATGCAATTACAAATATCATAATCAAAATTAACCTACTTAACAGATCAAGGAGTGTTAAGATAAATGATACATCAATATACACATTTATGGAAAATGAACCAACAGTTGTATATATTAATAGAATAAAGGAGGAAGCATACAACCAAGCATTGATGTCAATAAGCTCTCCTTGAGTGAATATCCAAGTCCAAGCTCAAGCTCTCCAAGCACTCCTTCTCCAAGAAAAATGAGTAGCATATAGGCACAAACTCAGCATAAGGGTGAAAATAGCCAAAGACCAACCATTTGGGAATGGGAGAGGATGAATATATAGACAGTGAAAGGGAGTTAGGAGCTCTCCAAATATAAGAGAAGGCCCTCATCTCAAGGAGGTAGCTCATCGAGATAAGACCAAAGGCCAAGTTGAAAGAACTTGACCTCATCCACGCCGAACAACCTCCAGATCATCATTTTGGAAGCTTCTAGATCACAAAGCTTCTTGTCCTCTTTGGGAAAATTTCCTTTTAGGGATCATCGTGGGTATCGAAGCTAATAGAGCAATGACATCACAGGGTGAGTATAGTGCAACTAGTGACCATCGTGGTTTTCAGTATCAGAGGAGCAAAGATTCTAAAATTAGGGTTTTAGATCCAAGGTATTTTCCAATCAGTGTTTTAGGGAGGACCTGAGTTGCATATCTGAATGAGTACATTGCATGGTGGTCATGTTTCGGGAACTTCGGGGTATGTCACAGGGAAGTGTGTGAGGTGTGACAAAATACGGTGTAACAGGGATCAACGCAGTTGTTTCAAAAGGCAACATGAATGTCAGAGTGTTGGGTAGCAGAGGCACCACGTAATGGTTTTGGGGCTCAAAGCCCGCAATTTTGGGTAAAGGTATGGTAAAGGCTCCGCGAGATGCACAGAGCATGAATTGTAATGAGTCAAGTCAAAGGGTTGTTCACCCAAAGATAATGTAAAATAATGTAAATTGAGTCGGCCCATCCATGGTCTGTGGACCATGGAAATGTATAAATAGAGCAAGGCTCTGGAGTTAGGAGTTAGTTTTTGATATGCATTGTTGATCTGACATGTAATGGGTTTATGAGGCAAGAATTTTTGGTGTGTCTGTAAGTCTGAGTCAAGGGTGTTGGTAGATAGAGGCTCTGTAGTTGTGTGTGCAGAGGCTTGGTAGAGTCCGCAGCTATGTGCGTGGACCCCTACAGTTGAGTGCGCAGGGCGGATCTGGGTGTACGGAAGAGAAGATTAATAAAGATAAGAAATTATAAATCATTGTGTGTTTTCTGTTGATCTGTTTACTACTAATTTTTTGAATTTGTGTATTACCTGCTTATGTTCGCGTGTGTCAGGTTTTATTATTAAATGTTTTCTTAAAGACTGTTATAAAGAGCTCAAATCTGTAATAATTTCATTAATAAGCAATTATACCCGCGCGTATCTACGCGAGAGTCTGATAACACTACGGAGTGGCGTGAGGCCACAGATCAGTGCGCGAACCCTCCAGACCACATCAAGACATCCCAAGGGTGCAGAAACCTTGTTCCAGCACCCTCCCCTGCTACCTCAGGTGAGACCTCAACCCACGCTCCGCGGGCTATTGCCGAAAGGGTCGGTAGCTGCAGGATTTATTTGGCTAAATAACTCTTTCGAACCTGGGTCAAGCCCTAATAAGCCAAAAAATGGTTCCGTTGCCAGGACCAAGATCTACCTAAGGGATGTCTGATGTCAGAACACTGGAACCCTATGAAGAAAGAGCTTGAAGATTGGTTGGATTAGAAGCTTCACGAGTTCGCGGTTCAGGAAAACAGAAATCCGCGGATATCAGAAGAACAGTGGTTGGATCGTTACATATACATAGACATCCACGAGATCTTCTTTGCGTCATTCCTGACAGAGTTGTACGAGTGGATCGCGAGACTAGCTGACAGCATGGGAAGGTGCAGACTAGATCAACCCATCGTGTGGACTCCGGAATTGGTGTGCAGGCTAGAAACATCTGAAGAAAAAATCGCACATGTAGTAGATCACTGGTTGGATCGGGTAATAGGAGGGTTTATCACTGAGTTCGCGATAGACACAACTGTGAGTTACAGTGAAGCAGAAAGGCGCTTTCTCCAAGGGCCGCAGGGTAAGTATATCAAATCGTTGAATACTTGGATTAAAATGTTGTTATGCAAAAAACAGATTATGCGTGCTTATTAATGTCTGGCGTAATGCGGAGCAGAAGAGGCTACCGAGGAACTGAGGGATTAGAGAACAGTCCCTTGATTTCTATTTCTCGAGAGCGAGGAAGAGCTCACGGGGTTCTCTCCAAGAAGTGTAGTCCGGTTGATTAAGGGGCGCTTTCCACTAATACCACCTCCAGCCACACCATCACCTACTTCACCTACGTCAAATCCATCTTCACCGACCCCACCTCCACCACCATCGAAGGTCAAGATGGCGAGCGCAGTCAAGTTGCTGGTATTTAGGGGCATAGGAAATGAGGAACCAGGTCAGTTCTTGTCTGTGGTAAAGGCTCTATGGGAAGCTCAAGGCATAATGGATGATAACATCAAAAAGTCTACTCCGGTTAGCGTGCTGCAGGAACGCGCATTGGCATGGTATATAAAGTACTTAAGCGATCATCTGAATGCGGGAATAGCGGCGATCCAGGACGCATTGAACAGAGAGTTTGGTCGACCAAAATTTGAGACATAGTCGGTCATTGGGTTCAAGGAGATCGCGATGTTACCTGGTGAAACCCCATGGGATCTGGATCAGAGATTGAAAAGCACCATCTGCGAGGCTAACATGACATTGACGGATGCACAACACTACGCATGGTTTGTGGCGTCTTTGACACCACATTTGAGGATAGCACTATCACAAAAAAAGATCTCAACCCAAGTCGAAGCATTAGAAACAACAATGAGGTTGCACGAAACCCCAATACCGGATCCGGGGTTGGGAGTTCAGCAAATCCACACGCAAATACAAAACCTATGCTTGGAGATGTGAATTTTGAAACAAGGGCGAAACGGTCCAAAGTACGCGAAGAGGTGTGGTGTATCAAATGTAAGGGCCAAGGCCATGATAAGGATCATTGTCCAGTCTTTGCGAACTATGTGGTGGCTGGGGGACTAATACCATTGCGACCAGAGGTACAAGCAGGGACAAGCGCGGCGCCCGCACTCTGGTGCACGATCTGCCAAGTGGGAGGGAAGCATGCCATGGACTATTGTCATATACTACAGAACCTGAGACAACCCCCCCTCAACAATTATTTTGCAACTTCTGTAGGACGATGGGCCACGATGAAAGAAATTGCTGAAGTTACGAGATGTTGATGGATCAAACACCTGCTTACAGGATGCAGATGGAGGCGTGCGGGCAGGATCCTACCACAGCAATAGCGTGAGGTGGTTCCAAGAACACGGATGGGGGCGAGGGGGAATGGGACCCGGACGCAAACGAGGACAATTAATCTGCTATAATTGTGGAGGACTAGGGCACTACGCACATGATTGCACAAACCGGCTAGAGCTTGTTGCCCATACTATTACCAATTTGACCATGAAGCAGTCTATTGCCCCACGCTAATTGCCCAGATGTGGGAAAAGGGGGTGCTTCTGACTAACCCCACTCAGAACGTCCAAATGATGAAGGCGGAATTGCGCGAGGAAGACCCTAACGTAAATATGATGCTCAGAAGCGGCGTAACTACAGGAGAAGACAAGGGCAAGCAGCCAGAGGAGGACGCGTGGGTTCATAAGGCCCCCGCAAAACAACCAGAATTCGATTTGGAGTGTGTGAAGGAAACATTTATGGAAGCTAAAAAGAGCATCGTGGAAGCTTCTACTTCAGGTAGAAAGGATCAAATGGAGCTGGAAATGGATACTTAAGTGCTAACTACCTTCTTAGAGACATGCATGAAGTTACTACAGGATGGTAAAGCGGTGAAGGGATTGCAAGAGTTGATAACTAGGTGTGCAGGATCGGATGAACCTCAAATGGTCTGGAAGTTGGGCAAGCATGCGTTGCGAAGGGGCAGGAAATGCGATTGACTACCCAGATTGGGGACTATGAGATGGATCAGGTTATTCTGGACTTGGGGTCAGACGCGAATGTCCTACCTAGACAGACCTGGAAGGACATGGGCAGGCCCACACTATAATTGTCTCCTATCCAATTGCGAATGGAAAACCAACAGAAGATCTTGCCTATGGGAAGACTGCAAGGAGTTACAATAGACATCGACGGTGTAAGCACACAAACTGATTTTGAGGTCATAGAAATTGTGGATGACAGTAACCCATATCCTGCACTGTTAGGGATAGATTAGGCAATGGATATGAATGGATTCATCAACCTAAAGAAACAAAAAATGATATTCGAAAAGAATCTCTCCACGTAGTTGTTTCGCCGGACCCAGCCGAAGGGGCGTGCTATACTGAGCTAGTGCATGATGAAGATAATGACGGTGAATTGGACTATATCTACCAGATCACAGTGCAAGATCAGGACCGGGTGAATCTGACAGTGGATGGAAGAATCTCATGGGACCGTGATATTTCTTGCACGTCGGACTCAAATGAAGAGATTGAGCGATGGCAGAACCGATTACATGAGGTAACGACACTAAATTGTAATAGGATGGTTAGATCACTACGCTGTGTAACGATGGAGGCAAGGGAGCAGCTCACTGATGAGGATGCCACAAAAGTGAAGGAACCAGTCGACCAATGCGAAATGACGCAGCCAAGACAAAATCTGCAGGAGGTATCCGCGGAGACATCGCACGTGAAAATTGCTTCAGGAGGGGGCACATGCCCAAAAATGCGGTAAAAGTGGTGCGGATATTGAAGGCAGGTGCGCGTAAGCATCCATCGCCAGCGTCGGCTGCAGGTGTATGTGGTGCAGGCACCCAACCAGATCAGAATCACAAGTTCACCAGCAGCCCGCGACAAAGTTAGGAGGGGAACAAGGGGAAGCATGCTCAGTGCCCGCTCGGGAAAACAACCCCCTAGGAAGTTGTGGATACCACAGGTTCGATGGTACTATAATATAAGGGAGGCGTAGATGAGATTGTCAATAATTAGATAGGAGGGAGCCCAGAATAAGCAGGGTAGCAACAGGCCTCGCAAAATAAGGAACTATGGGCACGACTAAGAAAGAAAAGCGCGTTAGTCAAGGAGGGAATCAGCAAGATGACAAGTAGCAACACCCACAGAGATTTTGCATGGTTGCACATAAGGGAATCAGACCCGGTCGGGTATCCCACAGAACAAGAACGAGCCGTGACCCTGCTATCATGGCTGTGCCCGCACTTACGGAAGGATACACCCCACACAATGGCGCACGATGGTATAACGACTACAAAGGCACTTGAAAGGTGCTTGCAGCCCGGGATAGCAGGAAAATTGAGAAATCACACCAGGGGTGTGACCACCTGACTAGCTATAGAAAGCATGTCTCAGCGCCCCAAGTAGTTGAAAGAGGGCGTGGGACTATAAACAAGTCTGTGGGAGGTCGGCACGGCAAGCACGATCTACACAGAGTCATTCGGTCCACAAGATCGCAGTTGCGCCCGAAGGACTGTGCTACCGCACGAAAAGGTCAAGAAGTGACCATTAACACCACTATTCCTGACAAGAAAGTTGAGTTACGTCAGGGAGGAGCGAGCGACAGGCCATTAAGACGAAAGTTCCGAGCTAGATACGAGAAGATCCGCTACTTAGACATTGTTAATAAAATAGAATTGGAGGGAAGGGATACATTCAAAATTACATGTTCCTCTAACAACCTGTGGATGGCACCAGGATATTTGAGATTTGAACCAGTAACGACCAGCAAGCACTCAGCTACCAGGTATCCCATGAGTACCATGGCGAGAACCTGAGCACGATTTGTAGAAGAACTATACGCAACCCAAGAGGAGCCAGATGAAGCAGCTACAGCCCCTGAAGTTCCAAAATCCCCATGCATACCGCGGCCTCAGAAAAACAAGCAGACGATGGGGTCAGTCAGGGTCTCACCGAGATTCAACAATTTATCAGTAGTCGAGAAGGGCAAAGCAATCACCACCCAAATCAAGGAGGACGATGAAGATTTGCAGGCTTTGATCGCTCAGATTGAAGCACAAGATGAAGATGAAGAGGATGTTTTCTAAATACCTTCACGAACCCCATATATCTCCCCATGGAACGGAACAGACAAGATAGCAAAGGACCTGGACGCTGCAAAGAATACGCTCTAGACCCCGCTTCTTCCAGATGAGATAAGGTTCGATGGTTCACCGCTAGGTCGAGTTTTGAGCATCAAGTTCGAAGATTGGGACCTTGCAGACAGCGACAAGTTCCCCGAATTGGCTGAAGAAAAATTACTGTCACGGAAGTGGTTACTAGGTGTGCAGAAGGTAGGATTACTTAATCTACATTGGATACCCCACTATCACCGCATAGCCATCACCATTTTTGTTATCCGGCAGTTACTATGTCTAGTACATGATGGGTATCTCTGGTTGGAGGATCCGATTCCTATCACAGCTAATTTAGTACACCAGATTACCCACTAGCCTATCAAAGGGAACGACCCTACAAACATAGCCGGAACGAGTAGCGATGTGGGTCTCGCAGAAACAATGAAGACTAAATATAAGTTGGAGAAGCGGAAGTGGAGGTATTTCATCGCAAGCATCAAAGACCAGGGGGTGTGAATTGCCACCTAGCTACTAGCCAGTAAACTAATGAGGAAATGCCACGCAGATGAGGTGCCAGCTCCTGTCATTGTGCTTGCAGAGCAGTGCATAGAAGGGGTTCAATTCAACTAGGCACAATTTTTATGCAACGAATTTTTGACAAATTTTCAAGAAGCACAGGACAAAGGTAAGACATTTCATTATGCATGGTTGCTACTATCAATCCTTCTGGTTGCAGGAGAACTTCCGCAGGGTAGCCAGTTTCCCAGCATTGAGGACAGCCTACATGAAGCAGCGTGGTATACTTCGCTCTGGGCTACAAAGGACGCAGCGAGGGTTTCTAAAATCAAGGTATTTTGGACCTTCATGGAAGGGAGTATCCAGACACGGATTGCTCGCAGACCACGGATGTCTCCAATGATATACAACAATTTCCAAAGCATAGCCAAGTTCAAAGCGGACATGCATAACTTATATATCCGGGCACAGAAGGATCCAAAGCGAGCATGGGTCACACTTCCATTCATTGCAATAGATGATGCCATTTACGAGGTATTAGCAGCATGGCCTCTAGAGTGGTGCGCCCTAGACAAGGTCGTTCTAGAAAAAATGGCAGCATAGCAGCAGAAAAAGGAACTCCAGAAGCGACTCACTCAATTAGCAGAAAAGACACGACAGGGACAAAAGGCAGCTTCGCAGCAAGAGGCAACGAAGGAACCGATAGCCGAAGATACCATAGTGTCACACAGAATGAGTCGATAATGCGGACACAACCGACCTCCCTAGTATCTAAAGATATTTAGTGACAAGCAAGCCAATCAAAAACTATCTTTCTCTAAATATGAAATTATAAACAAAGGCAAACAAGTGTTTTAGGCCTACCTTGGGTCCAATGCAAGTTTGTGGAAGCCTCACTCCTTTGATCCAAATGAGCTCCCTTGTAGCGAATCTGCAAACACAAACAAGCAAACAAATTAAATAGCACATGAAAATCCAATATCATACAGCATATCCATCATAATGATCAAGGAATTTATGAAACAAATCACATAAGACAATTTGTTGAGAAAAATGAATCTGATTGTATTAATTCAAATCAAAGAAGAAATTTACAACCTGTGCCTTGATGCTGTACAAGCTCCTCCAAGGGTCCAACAAGAAGTCTCTTCTACTTTGACAAGTTTCACTCACTTCCCAATGAAGCCAAAAAAGGTATGTGATCTCTCCTCTCAAGATTAACTAGGAAGTCTTGATTTCACCAGCATTTACCCTAAAAAATGTTCAGCTTCTAACCTCCCTAGCAACCAGCCCAATGCTTGTATTTATAGTGCAATGGAGGGAAGTTACTAGGTCCTCCTTTAAAGGGATAAAGCCCTCCTTCAAACAGATAGCTCCTTTAGTCAAGGGATTAGCTCCTTCTCTTTTGGGATGCATGAACCACATCAGAGTGAACAATCCACGTCAAAATTCCTTCTAGAATCATCTAGAATTAACCCAAAGTGATTTTTTTTATAATAAACTTGCGCCTTTTTGACTTTCACAGGGGTCCGCACCCACACCTTTACAGACAGAGCGGGCAGGTCCGCAGGTAACATGAACAAAGGGTGCGGGACCGCAGGTAACAGAGAGAGAAAGTGCGGAATCAGAGCTTTAGTGATTTTTAATGTCTTTCTCTCATTTTCAAGGCTTGACATGAAGAGCTGAGGTCTGAGACTTGCTTAGGAGGACAATATAAGTGATGATAGACCCATACTGACTGCAAATATTCATGGTGACGATATTTTTGTGTAACAGATTGCCCCCTAAACTGCGAAGTCTGTAGTAGATGAGGATTTCATTTATCATATAGGAAGAGTGAAGTACTTTATCATTTCGAGGATCATCTTGTGGAGAGCTCGGTTGGAACCTGTAAAAACATTCAATGCAAAATATATATATGAGATCATATCATCGCTGAGGTAGGCATTCCCATACTCAGATCAAAACTAACTAGCAAACTAACTACTGCTCTGATACAGGAATGATCTTGTAGTACATCATAAGTATAGACACATGTAGACACAGTATGGACGCAGCCATCTGTTTATGAATAGTCCACAGTATAATGAATACAAAATTCCTCGTAGCCTGGATGGTGGAAACTAGATCCAGGGTCTTCATTTCTACTTCCCGAAATAGTATGATTCTATCCCTGCGAATAAATGTGTTGAAGTCGAACATGGTAGAAACCACTTGATTACCAGTCAATGATGTAAACTGTTAACAAGTGTGAGAGAAACCACCAGTAATGTCAATGGCTCTCAAAGTACTCAGTACAATCTGTTAGATACCTATACCAATAGGTTTCATATTTCATGATGGGAAAATAAAAGTTCCAAATATGCTCTGCTTTGGTGATGCAAAGATCCCATATTTCCAAGAGAAGTCAATGTGTGTACATAAGCTTGATGTTGACTCAATTTTGGATGGGTGATCCAACAACCTAATCTCGATCATGCCATGTTCCAATTTCTTGTCATAGAATAGAGAAAGAAGTCTGTCCAAACTGTCTAATCTTGGCAGACCACTAGTTAGGTAGAGAATTAAGGTTCCCAACTGCTTAATCTGGGGCCTTGGAAGCAATAAGGGTAGTTTTAGATAGAAAATCAAAAGAAAAAGCCAAAGGAAAAGAAAAGGCACATGAGGGTCTGCAAGTCTAAGTGCACCCTCCATGAAGAAACAAAAAATGCTAGGCAAGTAGATGGGTAGGTAGATGGGGTTGCAGAAATGTCATTCCTTTCAACTGAATTTTGTTGGTCTAACATAAAGGAAGCATCAATGGATAAGAGAAGCTCCTCTTCCCTATCATTGTGCAGCAAAACAAAGGAGCATGTCTAACTTCCTGTTTTCCCTCCCCTCACATTCATTACTAACATCCCATTACCAGTTATGCTCATAAAAGAAAGTCAAGGTCTTATGGTGGTTCTTGTTTCTTTAAAAGCCACATTTCTTGTGTAAAATTCTTTTCATTTTGATCTACTCCCTAAACTAAGTTGATTCCATACAAAACTTAGTGTTTCCCCTCATCATCCACCTCTTCCACTCATATTAACCCCTAACTTCTACTATTTAACTCCCTATACCCCCTTTTCCCCCTATTACTATGTAAAATATGCCAAAAAAACCCAAAAATATCTATGTATCCCCTTTCCCCGAGCATTATAGCTCTAAGTTTGGTTTCAAATGTTTTAAAGCGATAAAACCATTGAGCGCGACCCAAAAGCGTTGATATATTAATCCAGGGATTAATCCAAAATCTGTTTGGATTAATAACCTTAAAACCCGGTTTTGTAAATAAGCCCGCGCATAATCCACATTTGTCCCGTAACACAGTTGAAAACCCACATTTCTAATGTTTCCGCCGGGCACGAATTTCACAAAAAACATTATTTTATTGGCCCCGTCTGACCGTATCGTCCGGCCACCTTTGCCTCCCGCCAGCCGTCGGATTTGGGTTTTCTCATCCGACGGCCCTTATCAATTTCGGAGCGGCCCCGATGTACTTCAGTTAGCTTCCGAAATTTGTCAGAGGGTGACGTCAGGCCTGTGCCACACGTCGCCCCCACATTGTATCGGGTCGCCCTCTGACAATACCGCTTCCGTATAAAGAGCGGTGCGATATTATACCGCTTACCGTTTCTGGTTTTCCACTGACCAGTCATGCCAGCGTCACGCCACCTCACCATTGCGTCAGCACCCCCGTCCGCCATCGCTCTGACATGTCCTCCACCTATGCAGTCCCTATGGACCACTCACAGGCCGCCACGTCAGCTGATGACGTCATGCTGACATCACCCGACCTTGACCCCACCTGATGACGTCATGCTGACGTCATCCAAAAAAAGCACCAAAATCCCAAAAAGTCCATATTTTCGCCGAAAGTCGTGTTTTTTGTCACTTTTGTTAAAACAACTATTGCTCTGCTTTGCATGCGTTTTACGACCAATCCATCGCCAACCTGCAGAAATCGACCCAGAGACCGTGGGCGCGTCCAATCCACCTGCATTAGTAGCCATTGCCGGTAAATTGAAGAGGTATTTATCGATATCATTCCCCCTGTGCCTGGTTTTCTCCATAATTCTCCAAAGCTAGTTAAAAAGACTGAGAAAACACTGTATTGACCAGCAAACTCCAGCAATCAGTACCTATTTTCAATTGTTGGGTCGAAAACTCCCCTGCAAAACCTGCATTTAGCTCAATTTACTTAAAAACACAGTTAGTTCGCGCATTCGTGAACTCAAAGACCCAGCTGCTCTAATTCACTGTGGAAAAAGCTTTTTAGGCTTGACATTTACTCTATCAGTCCTCTGGGCAGTATTTCAATTGTTGTCACTGCAATTTTCCCTCTGTTCCTCTGCAATTCACCTATCTATTCCAGAGATACTCCTCTGTGTTGCTCTGTTAGTAACACCAGTTCTAATACAAGTCATTCTACTACTTAACCATGGATGCACCAGTAGCACCTGTGGCCCTGAATATTGCTCCATTGAATGCCCCTCAGAGAGAGTTGGAGTGGAAAGCATTAGCAGATTTAGATTATCAAATATCAGAGGAAATGCTAATGCACAGCAAGTACCACATTCACTTGCTAAATGAATTGAAGATTAAACATGAGAGTGGAATGGATGTATTAGGCATTTGGGACTCTTTCCTCCCTATCTTCAAGCTCCCTCAGGTCAACCAGTTTCCTGACCTAATCCACCGATGTGCTGACTGCTATGACCCCACTCAGAGGGTTGTGCTTGACCCTTCAGGCTCAGTTGTTTTTTATATCACCCCTGAAGCCATCAGAGAGATGCTACACTTCAATACTGACAAGAAACTAGTTCCTTTATCATTGGTAGATATGATAAAGCAAGGAGCTAAGCTGACAGATGCTTAGGTCACCAAGTTGAATCAATTGTACATTGACTCTGACACCGTGCACTACCCTCCCATTTCTCATGTATACCTCAACCAATTGGGCAGAGACCTTGTAGACATGATTATTCCCATATTGGGCTATAATTCAATAGAATTTGTTGATGAAACTGTGCTGGTGATGATGCTCATGTTTTCCCCTTGCAAGTCCCCAATCTGTTATGACTATGCCACTTACATATCCGATAAAATACATGAGCAATTGATGAACTTAGCAAGGGAAAGGGTGTTCAGATACACCTCCTATATCTACCACTTAATTTTATATTATCAGCATGAAAAATTTCCTTTTCCTATGAAAAGAGTGGATGCACAAGGCAATCCAAGGTCAGTGGTTTACTGGTCCTCTGCCTTCCACTGCAGATCTTGTTCTCCATACACTTATTGTGAGTTTATAGAAGTCTTCATCCACCCAGCCATGTCTCTGCTTCTGATCTCACCTCCTCCAAGACTAACTGATGAGATGGACAGGATTCTTCAGTTGTCTAAGGTATACAACGTTGGGGATTGGTATTATTACCAAAACCACACAGTCATCAGAATATGTGGGTGTGAGTTGCCCCCATATAGATTACCCAAATATGTGCCTATGAGATTGTTTTCCCTCGAGTACTTCAAGCAATTTGGGAATGCTGATGTACTCCATTTTTCAGGCAAGGGCAAGAAAGCACAGCTCAAAGTCAGAAACCAACTAGGCCACTTCATTTACAATAAAAGGGAGGAAGGTTGGCAAGAGGCAGATAGAATGCTAGAAGCCGTTGGCTTACAGACCAGCTTCTTTTGGAAACCATATGACCCCAATCATTTCATAAGTTTAAGAAGGGTCAGATATAGGCTGGCCAGTTATGACCACATAAGGTTGCCTCACATAGAAAAATATGCAAATCAACTAAAGTGGAGGGAAGGCACCTTAGAGGAGGCTACCACACAAGAAGAACTAGGTCAAAGAGCAGTAAAAAATCTCCAAAAGTTGGCTGACTTAGAGCTTTGTTCACAGGTATTTTCTCTCCCAGGCACTCAAGTGGGAGCAACTGCCTCATCTTCTACCGCACATCAGCAAGCAGCCAAAACTACCGATCAGGCTTCCAGCAAAGGCAAAGAGAAAGAGATGGAGCCAGAACAGCCACCTCATCAAGAAGTACAGTAGAAAAAAGAACAACAAAAAGAGGGGCAGCCAATACAACAACAAGAAAAAACAGCTGAACCCCCAATATCCACCGAGCATGGAGGCATCTGCAAGTTCCTTTCATTGGGAACAAGAAAGAACAGTTGGAGGAGAAGTCAACTCCTCAAGCCAGCAAAGGGGAGCTGAAATAGGCATCAAACAATAGTTTATTGATATTAAAAAGAAGAATGAGCCAATAAGGATACAGCTGTACAACCACTTATTGAAGATGGCTCCTACAAACCAGCAGAGATTGATGTCTGCATATGATGTACATGAGGGCAAAATAGTAATGAGTCATTTCATGCCAACCATGTTGCAGCCACAGTCTGCAGCGGATTACATAAGGACCAACCTTGAGGTCCTTGCAAAGGACATCCACCCTATGGATCAGATAGAATTGCACAAGCAAACGGGTGAGATGGTATATGCTACCCTTGCAGACAAAACATTGGTGAATTATAGGCTGGAAAATAGCCTAAAAAACACAGCTGCCCAACTTGAGTTGGAGAAAGCATCCTCCCAGGCAAAGGACAACAGAATCAAAGCACTGGAGGATATCATTATAGAGCTTGGGCATAATCCCAAGGACACCAAAGCTATACAAGTGCTGTTGAAACTAAAAGTGCAAATATGGCAGCGTTAAGAAAAATGGTTAAGATCCCAGCAAATTTTCATCCCCAAACAGGAGAAGTGGCCCAGCTAAGGCATGACCAAGATGCAGCAACTATGCTGGTATCATTATACAAACAGCTGATCCAGACACAAGAGAAACTGGGAGAATCAGAGGCTGCACTGCAGGCAGCCCTGCAACAGAAGGAAGGAGGTCAAACATCTCAGCCCCCCCCACAAATAATCAACCTTGAGGAACCTCCTCAAACTATTGCTCCTCCTACAGAACAGACAGCGCCATCTACATCAGCACCAACACCAACAACAGAGCAGGCTCCAAGCCTTCATATGCAGAAGCTAAAGAATGAAATTCAGGCTTTAGAAGCCCAAATGGTAGAATTAAATGAAGCCAGGGACAATTTGGCTAAGCTCAATGAAAAATATGACAAGTCAAAACAAAGCATAGATGAAAAGGGAAGAGAAGTGAAGGCTCTCAAAGAGAAGATAAAGGAGCTGGAGAAAGAGCTTACACTTGACAAAGTGGTGGCTCAACTCAAGACAGTTTTATGGGCCAACATTGGCCAATCAATTACAGACCAGTGGCAATACATTGAGACTATTCATGAGCAAACAGAGCTCATAGCCAAAGCACACAAGGAAGTGCAGAGATCAAGGGCATCTCTAGGCAATATGCCTGAGATAGCCAACAGAATGATCAATGTGCTCAATAACCGCATAGGTCCTCAGCTGGCAGCAATGGGAATCTCCAATAGAACTGAAACCATTCAGCTGATAAAGAGGGTCCTTACATTGAAAAGCCTGGTACAAACATTAGACAGAAGAAGCCAGGACATGCAAACAGAAGTCAATAGGTTCATGGACAAGTTTGCAGCACTACAAAGCAGAGGTCTTCCTGGCTTGCTGAACAGTGCAGGGAGACTGCTATCACATGATAATTATGCAAAAAGGGTGAACACATTTGCCACCAATCAGATCACTCAAGGATCAAGTACCTCAGAGGTAGCAGGGCCAACAACTGGGCAAAGTCTCTACGACAGAGTAGAGAACTTATTTTTCATTATGAATGAGATTAGACATTTATTTGAAGTGCCTCCAAACTTCTACAATTACATAGAGGCAGATGAAACTTTAGATGCAATTTTAAGGCATCATTGCCTACACAGGAGTGGTGGACCAGAATGATACAGATGTTGCTGTAAACAGGGAGGTATTTTCATCAAAGGACATAAGTCATCACCTTCAGAAAAAGTGATGCACACAGTATGATTAGAGAAGAGTGGATTGAGCCAACTCAGCAGAAGGATTCGGCCACTAAAGCAACACTGACAGCTGTAAATAACAAGGCCGAGAAAGCTACAGCATGAAAAAGCATAAAGACACATCATTCAACATTTATGCAGAACGCTCAAACCGACTCAGTGGCCTCCAAAGGTCAAAAGGATTTCTGACAGAAGTAGCATTCATTTTGTATTTACAGCAGTAATAACTTCTTTATCTGCTATTCTGTAAAGTTGGTGAGCGTATTTAATTATCAGATGACTCAGCGGTTCAGATATTTTTTGTAGAACCGATTGTATATATTCCCCCTCGCATAAGCTTGCAGCGGTTGTTGTTACTTGTTCAGAAAGAGAACTCGGCTGGATTTCGAGAAAAAATAATACAAAGAAGCTTTGGGATCTCAGAGATTGTCTTTTCTGATGTATGCTGTGGAATTCTAGTGCTATAGTTTGATACAATAAGTTTCTCTATCTTTGTCTGTGTTAATTTTCTTTGTTTATTTCGTTTCTCATGTATGTGATCTAATCTTAACAAGAAAGTAGAATAATAACTCAGGATTTGTCCATGGAGACACCCTGAATTCAATATTTCCTTGTTATAAATGTTTTCCTCAGGTTTATCTGTTAAATTGGAATTCTTAAATGCTCCAAATTACTATAAATCTTTGACAGTTTCTGTGCAGTAATTCTTAGATGCTACTGAATAGAATCTGCTCTTTTCAACTTGCAGTCAGATTGTGTATAAGTTTCCATTTCGCTCTGTTTCATTTATAAACCAAAAATTGTATCATGAATAGCTGTCTAGCTCTGCAGTAAATCTTTCTGCATCACAGACATCAGGACCTACTCAATTTCTGACTCCATATGCCCAATGGACTAAAAAATCTCTCAAACATTTCATGCCCTTCTCAAAACAACAGTTCACAACCAAAACGTTAAAAACAAAAGTTGAATTCACAACTAGCCTAAAATCTTCACAAACAGAGTTAAAACTCAAAGAGAGAGCCCTCTCTGATTATAGGTAAGCTATGACCTATAATCCAAAGTTTGGTTAGTGGTTACCCCGGCCGTATTCCCTTGGGAGTCAAAGGGAACAACCTGGGTGTTAACATAAATGGCGACTCCACTGGGGATGCGCATATTTTTCAAACTGCTGTCTGTCTTTAGACAGTGGTGCTAGAAACAACTTGAGCAGTCCCTTGAAATAGTTCTAAAAATATTCCAAAAACATACTCAAAAAACAAGTTCAGAAGCTGGCTCCCAAGAAGAATTCGCGATATACAAGGTCAAATCCTGACCCCAATCCACCAACTGTTTTTGAAAATCCTAATATAATCCCTAAAATCATTAGGAAGTAGCAAGGACAGGAAACTCTTGCTGACTTGAGTCCTGAGACAGCTTACCCAAACCCTGTTCCAACTCCAATCAAGGTTCTATTTTGGTCTACCCCTGATTCCCCCAGTTCACCAGCTACATCTCAAAGCCCTCCTTTCACACCTCCATCCACTGCACATAGTCCCTTGACCAACACTCTAGTTTCTACCGTTCCCATTACCCCTATTGTACCAGTCATTCATATTATCCCAGTTATCCCTGTCAATCCTATAAATCCTGCAAATATGGCTAATAGATATGCACCCTTGCAGTTTCCTGCTAATGCTGCAGCTCTACCTCAGGACTAGCAATCCAAGATCTCATATTTTGACTCCACTGGCCCTTTCACAGCAATTCAGCATGCCAAAAGGATGCAAGACCATTTTGAGAACTATGAAATAGATGATGACAGTGTGAGAATGAGAATCTTTGTTCAGAGCCTGACAGGGGATGTAAGAACTTGGTTTAGATCACTGGCTGTAAATACCATCACAACTCCTAATGAGCTTTATCAAGCCTTTACTAATAGATGGGAGAAAAAGAAAGATCCCCTGCACATACTTGGTGAATATGATACAATCAAACGAGGTCCTCAAGAGACCATTTTGGAGTATTGTGCTAGATTCAACAATGTATATAACGCAATACCACAGAATTTAAGACCTCCTCCCGATTTAGCCTTGTACAAATTTCCTGATGGTTTTGACCCTGATATGGCATATCAGTTGAAGGAAAGAGCCCCTGAAACCCTTGAAGATGCCCAAAAGGTTGTTGTCACAGTAGAGGCTAACCTGATTGCCAAAAGAAATAGGGCAAGATTGGAAAAGAGAACCACCTTCAAAGAAGAACCCTCAGCCTTTGATCAAAAACTGGATGCAATACTCACTGGTATGAAGAGATTGGGTGATAGAGTAGAATCAGTTGAGAGAAATTCATCATGGGAAGCAACACAAAATAACCCTATCAGGAATCCCAATTTTAGGAGAAATCAAAACCCAAACGTTGGCAAGGCCGGTTCTGATCAAGACATAAGACTTCCGTTCCAGGAAAACTATATTGAGGCATCCACTTCGAATGAGCAAACAGATGACACCCACATTAACCTGATGGGCCTGAATGATGAGCAACAAGTTTTTTTGAGTCAAGAAGATCATAAGGATGACGACATTCAGCAATTCTGTCACACGGAAAGAGTCGTTAGAGCGGACACAACCGACCTCCCTAGAAGCCTAAGACTTTCTAGTGACAAACAAGACAAATAAGAGCAATCCTTCTCTAAATATGATTTTACAATATGAGAAATCAAGTGTTTAGATCCTACTTGTAACCCAACGCTGTTGTAGTAGTCCAGCTTCGTTGATCCGGATGAGCTCCTCCTTCCCTTCGAAACCTGCATTCACTAACAATCAAATGATTAAATAACACCTGAATATCACATAAAATAAAACATATTTAACATATAGACTGAGGAGTATATGAAACAACTCATAAATAACAAATTGTTGAGAAGAATGGACTAATTTGTATTAAAAGGTAACAAAAGGAACCATTACAACCTGAGCCTTGGTGTTGTGCAAGTCCCTCCCAGGGTCCACAAGAGTCCTCCTTTACTCTGATCAGCTCACCCACTTCCAAATAGAACAAGCAAAGATGGTAATCTCTCCTCACAAGCTTCTACAAGGAAGTCCTAATTCCAGCAGCATCTACCCTTAGGAATGTTCAGCTTTCAACCTCCCCTCCCTTTGGCCCAATGCCTGTATTTATAGTGCTCTAGAGGAAGTTATTCAGGTCCACCATCAATGGGATAAGCCCCTCTTTGGATGGGATAGCTCCCCTCTGGATGGCATAAGTTCTCTTTGGTAGGGATACATGAACCATCTGGAGGCGCTTCATACACATCAAACAAGCTTCTAGAAGGCTCTAGAAATGACCACAAGTAACTTTTTTAGAGTGAAACTTGCGCCTTTTGACCTTTACAGGAGTACGCACCCACCCCTTTACATACAGAGCGTACAAGTACGCAGGTATTGTGAACTTGGGTTGCGTACACGCAGGTAAGGCTAAGAGAAACTGCGTACCAGAGATAATTGACTTTAAATGACTTTTCTCTCTTTCTTGAAGTTTGACATGAAGAGCAGAGGCATGAGACTTGCCAAGGAGGATAGTATGACAGTGGATAGAGCCATACTAACTGCAAATAGTCATGGTGACATTTTTTAGTGTAACAGATTTCCCCCTAAAGTGCGAAGCCTGTAGTAGATTAGGGTTTTTTATATGATCTAGGAAGGGTGAAGTACTTTATCATTTCAAGGAGTATCTTGCGGAGAGCCCGGTCAGAACCTGCAAATACTCAACACAAAATACATATATAAGATGATATCATCGCTGAGGTAGGCATTCCCATACTCAGATTGAAAAATTTAACTAACAATCTAACTACTGCTCTGATACAAGAATGATTTTGCAGTACATCACAATCGTAGACTTTTGTAGACACAGTATGGACGCAGCCATCTGTTTATGGTTAGTCTACTATATAATTAACACAAAACTCCTCGCAGCCTGGATGGTGGAAACTAGATCCAGGGTCTTCATCTTTACTTCCTGAATTGGTACGATTCTATCCATGCGAATAAATGAGTTGATGTCGAACATGGTAGAGACCACTTGATTACCTATCGATGATGTAAACTGTTAACAAGTGTGAGAGAGACCACCAGTGATGTCAACGGTTCTCAAAGTACCCAGTACAATCCATGAAATGTGAATGAATGGGTTGATGTCGAACACGTCACGGAATCCTTTGATCGAAAGTCAATGATGTAAACTGTCGTCAAAGGCGAGAAACCTGCCATTGATGCATGCAGACTTCAAGGTACTGACGATTTCTAAGTCATCTTTCTAGATAATGTGCTGATGTCGATAGAAAGCGACCTGTTGTAGGCAAGCCCACAACACGAAATCAATGTTCAAGTTGAAGAAACGTTGCTGTAAGGACTGACTCAGGGATGGTCAAATGGATGACAAGTATTTTTCATATGAATGGTTTATTTGCAGAGACCTCTTGAACACATAACGACACGACAGATGGCTTGGTGACGATTGAACCAAAGTTAATACCCAGAAACGGTTGAAGACTTTCAAAGTGGTTTTATCAGTTTTAAGGCAAAGGATTTCCCAACCCAGGTGAAATGAAAAGTGTCGTGTTCAAGAGCGGTGATAAGTTTCTTCTGTAATAAAGGATAACAAATAGGTTCATTCTTCTCTCTTTTCCCCCACCATTTCTGGCAAGTACCTCTTTATTTTTTACAAGCTTGAGGAGGATAACATATGCTTGATTATAAGCTCATCCTTTGGATGAGTCCAACTTAGTTTAGATTCGGACCCTAAGAAGGAGTGGTCCGTTTCTGTTTGTAATCGAACAGGTCCTTTACTGTGAAATTTTAACGAGTCCAGTATAGGAGAAACTCGGCGTTTTTCAATTTTAGAGAGTCTAAAAAAACTAAAGAAGACTCCAAGGTGAACTTTTTCATAAATTTGTGTCTCCCAAGCTCAAAAAAGTATAAAATAATACCTGAGAGAACCGCTTGATCTCGCGACCAAGGAGTACTTTCATGATTAATGCCTTTGACCTGAAAAGTAAAAAGCGATTAGAGGCATGTCGTTTTATTTCCAGTATCGAATTCGAAACGACAAAAATCCGACAATCTTTTCGTGTTTTTATGGTTAGAAAAGGGCTGTAAGAGGACCGTCTTTTAATTCCGTTTTAACGAGTGTAAAAGAAACGCTCGACAATCTTTTCATGTTTTAGGAGTCAGAAAAGGGCTTAAAAGATGACTCTGATGTCTTGGTTCGTGAAAAATGATGATTTTACCCTAAAGTCCTTTTGTCCTGCACAAAAACAACACATTACTCATACCTGTTTAAGATGGGCAAAAATACATTGAAAAACATCCTTTCGTGGTGAAAAATAAACAAACTTAGCATTCATTTATCCAAAAAACCTATAAAAAGACTTTTTACCATGTCATTTTTACCATTTTACTGTTGAGGGTGAGAAAAGGGCTTTTGGCAAGAAACTTCCCGTGGAATTTGCGGAGAATCCGACTGTTGGAATCGAGCGCCGTCTCTTTCAGGTATTTCACAACATCCTCCTCTTCAATTTCATTCGTTTAGAATTCCATTTTAAGTTCTAGTTTGATTTTTTGGAGGGTTTGGGGTTTTAGGGTCCGCTTTTCGGGGGACGCAGGTGCCCCATGGGTTACTTGCGTACCCCGACATTTTCGTATATGGAAAAATGGTCGGAGTACGCAGCCCACCTTCAGAACAGCTGCGTACCCACGATATGTTTTCTGAACGCGGGGTGCGTACTCCTCGCAAAGCGGATTTTCAAAACCCAAACTCAAAACCTAACCATCAAAATTTGATTTAATGAATTCTAATCAATGTTTTTTGGTGTGTCGTGTTATCACTGAAAATGCTGTTGTCAAAATTTTTTTAGCTTATCTTAAAGACAGGGAGTTTTCGCAGCGCATGAATTCTTTTTAGCAGTTTCGCAGCGCTACCTGTTTAGGTGATTTCGTAGCATGCTACGAAATTGGGAATTTGTTCAAGTTTTCAGTGGAGGTTCAAATCCTATCATGCCTTTTGTACATGGGCTACAACTGCTGTGGATGAGGTTGATGTGCTTAAAGGTCTAATGCTGACTAAAGGATATAACTCTGGTGTTATGCATTATTTTCTGACAATGTGCTGGCTACCTCTGTCGTGGTTAATTCAACCATACTGAATGGCAAGGAACCTGAAAAGCATGTTTTTCATCTTGTAACGGATAGATTGAATTTTGGGGCTATGAAGATGTGATTTTTAGAAAACCCTCCAAGCAAAGCTACAATACATGTTGAAAATGTTGATGATTTCAAATGGCTAAATTCTTCCTATTGTCCAGTTCTAAGGCAGCTTGAATCTGTAGCAATGAAAGAATATTATTTTAAGGCAGATCATCCAACTACTCTAGCAGCGGGTTTTTCCTATTTGAAGTATCGAAATCCAAAATACTTGTCTATGCTAAATCATCTTCGCTTTTATTTACCACAAGTTTACCCTAAACTGGACATGATCCTCTTTTTGGATGATGATATCGCGGTACAGAAAGATTTGACTGCACTCTGGTCTGTCAACCTCCAAGGAAAAGTAAATGGTGCAGTTGAAACATGTGGCGAGAGTTTCCATCGCTTTGACAAATATCTGAACTTTTCTAATCCTCACATAGCCCAGAACTTTGATCCGAACACTTGTGGTTGGGCATATGGGATGAATGTTTTTGACTTGAAAGAATGGAAGAAACGTGATATAACTGGCATTTATCACAAGTGGCAAAGCATGAATGAGGACAGGGTATTGTGGAAGCTTGGAACACTGCCACCCGGTTTGATTACATTTTACAACTTGACCTTCCCTCTGAATACTTCCTGGCACGTATTGGGCCTAGGATACAACCCAAGTGTCGAGTTTTCAGATATTGAAAATTCAGCTGTCTGTCACTATAATGGAAACATGAAGCCTTGGTTAGAGATAGCAATGAGCAAATATAGGTCTTACTGGACAAAATATGTAAAAGTTGATCATCCATATTTACAACAATGCAATATCAGTTAAATGGTTATCATTTGCTATGCCAGTACTTGTCGGAGGAAGTGCATTTATATCCCTATTCACTTTGGTCCGTTCTCTGTTTCTATACATATGTCCATGGAGTTTAGGATATCTGTATGTATTCATTTGTTGATGGAGTTTCTTGTTCAAAACATCCATATGCGGTTTTGGGTGATGTTCCTAGGTATTCAGAGCTAGATTCAAAGCATTCCAGAGCACGCCAAAAAATGAAACATGCGGTGATCTGAGTTATACATACAATGCAATTATTGCAGTTGTTTCAGATAGTTATCTGCGGACGTGGATTTCAAAGCCGCAGCACCTCTTCGCACCAGTCCATGATATTGTAACGGTGAAGACGGAGGCCAACACTGGAGATACCAGGAAAGTCATATGTAATGCGGCATTTCTTGTTGCATACCCACCATCAGGCCTTTCTCCGCTTGTGACAAATCTTGTTATTTGCAACAGCGGATTTTTAGAGAGATCTAGATAACTGTAGCATATGTCCGGTAAAGGAGGGGTTAATGAAAGAAGTTGTTTCACTTATACATAATCCTGTGGATTCAGGGTAAACGGCTGGCTTGATTCATATAAGCTCGATAAAGTCCGTTGGACAGGTGTCACAACACAGTATTTAGCAACACCATTTGTCGAGAAGGTGTATGAACACATTAAAGAGACTTTAAAGCGAATATGCAACCATTGTTTATCGCTGGCCCGAGTATAAGACTGCAATATCTGAAGATAAAGAAGGATGGCGAACTGTTTACAGTTCCTTACAGAAGTTTGCATTTTTCATAGTATTGCAGAGATAAATTCGTTTCCCAACTGTTGATTAGAAGGTTAAGAAGGGTGTTTCATTGGTCAATGAGAAATGCTCAAGAAGAAAGTCAGTTAAAATAAGTTTAGATCAGGGAGATTGAACAAATATCATTCCGGTTGCTAAATGAGCCATTTACAAATGCTTATCACTACATTCCGGAAATGAAGACTGGTTACAATTATGTGCAATAGAGGAAGCCGTTGAAGATATGCTCCAAAGGCCTGGAACTAGTTATGGCTGCTAAAGAAAAACAATCATTAACCTTCTCAAGCAAAAAGATCTAAGCATTCAAATAGGGGATTCCTAAAGACTGATGCTGTTAAGTTTAGTATCCAGGAGATTATTGCTGAAAGTGAAGAGGAGCGAAAATGAAGTCTGTGAACTTTCTGTATGATTAAGGTTTCTAGATGAGGTTTTAAAAGATGGCTCCAGTTGTTCTGGTATTCCTCACCTCAAAGAATGTCATAACCAACAGAAAGAAAGTAGAGAAAATATCTTGAAGACAACAGAGATAGGTTTATCTAATCAGGTGGTTATTAGAAGACTGTGTTTTTATGATTACACAGCAGTTTCGTAGCGCACTACGAAACTGCTGTAGCTGCATGCTTCAGTTAAGCCAGCTAATTATGTACATGTGACTGCAAATCTTTTTGAAAGTTCGGTTATCACACAGGTATATGGAAAGGGTTGGCCAGCACATCAAAAACATGGCAGCATTCCATACTTGGGGTTATTAAAAGAGCTGAGACAGGTTGCTGAACTTTCGGAGAATGTTGGGAGACAGAGACCATTAAAATAGGAGCATATCTTTTGGTCAATTAATGAGCCATCAACGCTTTCAAGCATCCAAAGTCAGCATTCATTGCATCTGTAGTTCAGTCATCTCAACCCAAGCAGCAAAAGGACATGTGTCAAGAGCCGGAACAGCATCATGCTACGAGGAGCAAAGATTGTGGATTTTGATTAAATGAAAACCATTTGTAATTTCAGTTTAGCCATTATGTAATTAATAAGTTAGTTATGCACTAGATAGGGATAGTCAATAGCCACCTTCGAGGCTCCCCTCATGCTGGAGGAGGAAGCTCGAGGTGTTAAGTTTTCTTGCCTATAAAGGGATCAGATTAGGATGTAGAAGGGGTTGGACATTTTATACAAAAACAGAGTTGTTTTGGGCCATTGTAAGACTTGTGACAGTAATAGTAAAACAGTGTTGATTTCTTCTCAAGATTCTCGATGGATTATTGTGTTCAAATATAATGATGGTGTTTTATATTTTATGTTCTTTTACAGCCTTGTTGTAACACAATCACTCAGAATTCATAATCTTATGCTCTGACTTCCTGTGTGTTTGGCAAGCTGTGGTTTTGATGGAGTATGTTTGACATGTAATGCAAAGAGCCTTGACTTCCATGAGATGACTATGTTTTTCTTGTTTACTTAGTATATGAGACTCCATAGCCCAATGAGAACCAGTTTGATATGTTTCCAACCAGCTTTTGCTTTCATGAATGAGTAAAGAGTTATACATCTATTGCAGTGAAGGATTTTTATCAAGAGTTTGTGAGAGAGCCCTCTCTGATCAAAGAGGCTAATCTTTGATCTAAAGTTAGGTTGAAAGAGTTACATGAAATCTTGCTTGGTTGCAGCCCTCAGTAGTGATTTTGTGATAACATTTTGGTGCGTCTGCCGGGAGCTTAAGATTGAATTTCTGAAGGTAGCAGGAGTTCAAATGATTTTCGAGGCTGCAAAACTACCTTGGCGACTCCATTGTTGAAGAATTCAAGGTTTATATATTCATGCTGATTCCACTGGAGTTATGAAAGACCCAGAAGCTGCCCTTTTTTGTTCAAGGTATGCATGCATAGATTTCTCAGGAATTCATGGTTTCCCAAATCATTTTCCCAAGGATGCATACTTTCTAAGGAATGGTCCAAAATTCAACGGAGAGGATTTAAGTTTAACCTTGAATCATATATCAGATTTTTGTGAATTTACACAGCTTCTTAGAGTTAAACATGAAGATGTTTGCATTATGTTATTTTATGATTCACTTCAAGGGAAATGCAAACAGTGGGTTGAATGCTTGCCTGCCGAATCCATTAAGTCATTTCAAGACCTTTGGCTTATGTTTTTGGAGGAATGGATAGATAGGACAGAGGTGGTGGCAGACTCTCCCTCAGTTGAAGGTTTTAAACAATGGAATAATGATCATAGTAAAGAAGAAACAAATGAATCTTTTTCTTTGTCCTTATCCTCATATCTGAAATCCTTTGACTGCAAGTCAGAGGATAAGATGAAATTTTTTGATGAATTTGCCAAAGATATTGAGAAAGAAATTGAAGGTTTAGAAGGACAAATTCAGGCATACAGTTTTCCTGATCATGATTATTATTCTCAGAAATTTTTTATGGTTGAACGCAAGGAGACTATGCTGGTTCCTCTCTCTTTCATGATTGAGGAACTGAACACTGTGATTGAAGATCAGTTTGCACAGCTGGAAAGTTTCAAGGAAGGACAAGCTGATCATGTGTTCTGGGATCCTATAGCTGATTGCATGGAAGAGTTTTACTCTCCAGTGTTTCAGTTTTCCTATGAAGATCAGAGACTATTTCAGTGGCAGCGGTCTTTACACTATCACATTGGCTCTCAAATCCGATACAGTCAGAGAAAATTTCAGTGGCAGCGGTCATTACACTGTCATATTGGATCTGAACTCCGATGCAGTCAAAGAAATCAAATATCAGATAAGACAAATGATTGGCTGCATTGGAAATTTCACATTGATTGAGCTGAAGAAGTTGAAATGGTTAGGGTGGGTAGTTAGAGGTAAATGCAAATAAGCTCAAGGTTGGCTGAGCATTTATTTTTCAGTAGATGTAGTTTTCTTTTTCCTACAGTCATGCTGGTCAGGCAAATTTCTGTTTGTCAGATAAATGTTATGAGGCAGTGGAGCTGCATGTTCTTAGTGTACCTCAAGGGCACACTATCCCAAGTGGAGCCACTGTTATCACTGAAAATGCTGTTGTCAAAATTTTTTTAGCTTACAGCGCATGAATTCTTTTTAGCAGTTTCGCAGTGCTACCTGTTTAGGTGATTTCGTAGCATGCTACGAAATTGGGAATTTGTTCAAGTTTTCAGTGGAGGTTCAAATCCTATCATGCCTTTTGTACATGGGCTACAACTGTTGTGGATGAGGTTGATGTGCTTAAAGGTCTAATGCTGACTAAAGGATATAACTCTGGTGTTATGCATTATTTTCTGACAATGTGCTGGCTACCTCTGTCGTGGTTAATTCAACCATACTGAATGCCAAGGAACCTGAAAAGCATGTTTTTCATCTTGTAATAGATAGATTGAATTTTGGGGCTATGAAGATGTGATTTTTAGAAAACCCTCCAAGCAAAGCTACAATACATGTTGAAAATGTTGATGATTTCAAATGGCTAAATTCTTCCTATTGTCCAGTTCTAAGGTAGCTTGAATCTGTAGCAATGAAAGAATATTATTTTAAGGCAGATCATCCAACTACTCTAGCAGCGGGTTTTTCCTATTTGAAGTATCGAAATCCAAAATACTTGTCTATGCTAAATCATCTTCGCTTTTATTTACCACAAGTTTACCCTAAACTGGACATGATCCTCTTTTTGGATGATGATATCGCGGTAAAGAAAGATTTGACTGCACTCTGGTCTGTCAACCTCCAAGGAAAAGTAAATGGTGCAGTTGAAACATGTGGCGAGAGTTTCCATCGCTTTGACAAATATCTGAACTTTTCTAATCCTCACATAGCCCAGAACTTTGATCCGAACGCTTGTGGTTGGGCATATGTGATGAATGTTTTTGACATGAAAGAATGGAAGAAACGTGATATAACTGGCATTTATCACAAGTGGCAAAGCATGAATGAGGACAGGGTATTGTGGAAGCTTGGAACACTGCCACCCGGTTTGATTACATTTTACAACTTGACCTTCCCTCTGAATACTTCCTGGCACGTATTGGGCCTAGGATACAACCCAAGTGTCGAGTTTTCAGATATTGAAAATTCAGCTTTCTGTCACTATAATGGAAACATGAAGCCTTGGTTAGAGATAGCAATGAGCAAATATAGGTCTTACTGGACAAAATATGTAAAAGTTGATCATCCATATTTACAACAATGCAATATCAGTTAAATGGTTACCATTTGCTATGCCAGTACTTGTCGGAGGAAGTGCATTTATATCCCTATTCACTTTGGTCCGTTTTATGTTTCTATACATATGTCCATGGAGTTTAGGATATCTGTATGTATTCATTTGTTGATGGAGTTTCTTGTTCAAAACATCCATATGCGGTTTTGGGTGATGTTCCTAGGTATTCAGAGCTAGATTTAAAGCATTCCAGAGCACGCCAAAAAATGAAACATGCGGTGATCTGAGTTATAAATACAATGCAATTATTGCAGTTGTTTCAGATAGTTATCTGCGGACGTGGATTTCAAAGCCGCAACACCTCTTCGCACCAGTCCATGATATTGTAACGGTGAAGACGGAGGCCAACACTGGAGATACCAGGAAATTCATATGTAATGCGGCATTTCTTGTTGCATACCCACCATCAGGCCTTTCTCCGCTTGTGACAAATCTTGTTATTTGCAACAACGGATTTTTAGAGAGATCTAGATAAATGTAGCATCTGTCCGGTAAAGGAGGGGTTAATGAAAGAAGTTGTTTCACTTATACATAATCCTGTGGATTCAGGGTAAACGGCTGGCTTGATTCATGTAAGCTCGATAAAGTCCGTTGGACAGGTGTCACAACACAGTATTTAGCAACACCATTTGTCGAGAAGGTGTATGAACACATTAAAGAGACTTTAAAGCGAATATGCAACCATTGTTTATCGCTGGCCCGAGTATAAGACTGCAATATCTGAAGATAAAGAAGGATGGCAGACTGTTTACAGTTCCTTACAGAAGTTTGCATTTTTCATAGTATTGCAGAGATAAATTCGTTTCCCAACTGTTGATTAGAAGGTTAAGAAGGGTGTTTCATTGGTCAATGAGCAATGCTCAAGAAGAAAGTCAGTTAAAATAAGTTTAGATCAGGGAGATTGAACAAATATCATTCTGGTTGCTAAATGAGCCATTTACAAATGCTTATCACTACATTCCGGAAATGAAGACTGGTTACAATTATGTGCACTAGAGGAAGCCGTTGAAGATATGCTCCAAAGGCCTGGAACTAGTTATGGCTGCTAAAGAAAAACAATCATTAACCTTCTCAAGCAAAAAGATCTAAGCATTCAAATAGGGGATTGCTAAAGACTGATGCTGTTAAGTTTAGTATCCGGGAGATTATTGCTGAAAGTGAAGAGGAGCGAAAATGAAGTCTGTGAACTTTCTGTATGATTAAGGTTTCTAGATGAGGTTTTAAAAGATGGCTCCAGCTGTTCTGGTATTCCTCACCTCAAAGAATGTCATAACCAACAGAAAGAAAGCAGAGAAAATATCTTGAAGACAACAGAGATAGGTTTATCTAATCAGGTGGTTATTAGAAGACTGTGTTTTTATGATTACACAGCAGTTTCGTAGCGCGCTACGAAACTGCTGTAGCTGCATGCTTCAGTTAAGCCAGCTAATTATGTACATGTGACTGCAAATCTTTTTGAAAGTTCGGTTATCACACAGGTATATGGAAAGGGGTGGCCAGCACATCAAAAACATGGCAGCATTCCATACTTGGGGTTATTAAAAGAGCTGAGACATGTTGCTGAACTTTCGGAGAATGTTGGGAGACAGAGACCGTTAAAATAGGAGCATATCTTTTGGTCAATTAATGAGCCATCAGCGCTTTCAAGCATCCAAAGTCAGCATTCATTGCATCTGTAGTTCAGTCATCTCAACCCAAGCAGCAAAAGGACATGTGTCAAGAGCCAGAACAGCATCATGCTACGAGGAGCAAAGATTGTGGATTTTGATTAAATGAAAACCATTTGTAATTTCAGTTTAGCCATTATGTAATTAATAAGTTAGTTATGCACTAGATAGGGATAGTCAATAGCCACCTTCGAGGCTCCCCTCATGCTGGAGGAGGAAGCTCGAGGTGTTAAGTTTGCTTGCCTATAAAGGGATCAGATTAGGATGTAGAAGGGGTTGGACATTTTATACAAAAACAGAGTTGTTTTGGGCCATTGTAAGACTTGTGACAGTAATAGTAAAACAGTGTTGATTTCTTCTCAAGATTCTCGATGGATTATTGTGTTCAAATATAATGATGGTGTTTTATATTTTATGTTCTTTTATAGCCTTGTTGTAACACAATCACTCAGAATTCATAATCTTATGCTCTGACTTCCTGTGTGTTTGGCAAGCTGTGGTTTTGATGGAGTATGTTTGACATGTAATGCAAAGAGCCTTGACTTCCATGAGATGACTATGTTTTTCTTGTTTACTTAGTATATGAGACTCCATAGCCCAATGAGAACCAGTTTGATATGTTTCCAACCAGCTTTTGCTTTCATGAATGAGTAAAGAGTTAGACATCTATTGCAGTGAAGGATTTTTATCAAGAGTTTGTGAGAGAGCCCTCTCTGATCAAAGAGGCTAATCTTTGATCTAAAGTTAGGTTGAAAGAGTTACATGAAATCTTGCTTGGTTGCAGCCCTCAGTAGTGATTTTGTGATAACATTTTGGTGCGTCTGCCGGGAGCTTAAGATTGAATTTCTGAAGGTAGCAGGAGTTAAAATGATTTTCGAGGCTGCAAAACTACCTTGGCGACTCCATTGTTGAAGAATTCAAGGTTTATATATTCATGGTGATTCCACTGGAGTTATGAAAGACCCAGAAGCTGCCCTTCTTTGTTCAAGGTATGCATGCATAAATTTCTCAGGAATTCATGGTTTCCCAAATCATTTTCCCAAGGATGCATACTTTCTAAGGAATGGTCCAAAATTCAACGGAGAGGATTTAAGTTTAACCTTGAATCATATATCAGATTTTTGTGAATTTACACAGCTTCTTAGAGTTAAACATGAAGATGTTTGCATTATGTTATTTTATGATTCACTTCAAGGGAAATGCAAACAGTGGGTTGAATGCTTGCCTGCCGAATCCATTAAGTCATTTCAAGGCCTTTGGCTTATGTTTTTGGAGGAATGGACAGATAGGACAGAGGTGGTGGCAGACTCTCCCTCAGTTGAAGGTTTTAAACAATGGAATAATGATCATAGTAAAGAAGAAACAAATGAATCTTTTTCTTTGTCCTTATCCTCATATCTGAAATCCTTTGACTGCAAGTCAGAGGATAAGATGAAATTTTTTGATGAATTTGCCAAAGATATTGAGAAAGAAATTGAAGGTTTAGAAGGACAAATTCAGGCATACAGTTTTCCTGATCATGATTATTATTCTCAGAAATTTTTTATGGCTGAACGCAAGGAGACTATGCTAGTTCCTCTCTCTTTCATGATTGAGGAACTGAACACTGTGATTGAAGATCAGTTTGCACAGCTGGAAAGTTTCAAGGAAGGACAAGCTGATCATGTGTTCTGGGATCCTATAGCTGATTACATGGAAGAGTTTTACTCTCCAGTGTTTCAGTTTTCCTATGAAGATCAGAGACTATTTCAGTGGCAGCGGTCTTTACACTATCACATTGGCTCTGAAATCCGATACAGTCAGAGAAAATTTCAGTGGCAGCGGTCATTACACTGTCATATTGGATCTGAACTCCGATGCAGTCAAAGAAATCAAATATCAGATAAGACAAATGATTGGCTGCATTGGAAATTTCACATTGATTGAGCTGAAGAAGTTGAAATGGTTAGGGTAGGTAGGTAGAGGTAAATGCAAATAAGCTCAAGGTTGGCTGAGCATTTATTTTTCAGTAGATGTAGTTTTCTTTTTCCTACAGTCATGCTGGTCAGGCAAATTTCTGTTTGTCAAATAAATGTTATGAGGCACTGGAGCTGCATGTTCTTAGTGTACCTCAAGGGCACACTATCCCAAGTGGAGCCACTGTTATCACTGAAAATGCTGTTGTCAAAATTTTTTTAGCTTATCTTAAAGACAGGGAGTTTTCGCAGCGCATGAATTCTTTTTAGCAGTTTCGCAGCGCTACCTGTTTAGGTGATTTCGTAGCATGCTACGAAATTGGGAATTTGTTCAAGTTTTCAGGGGAGGTTCAAATCCTATCATGCCTTTTGTACATGGGCTACAACTGCTGTGGATGAGGTTGATGTGCTTAAAGGTCTAATGCTGACTAAAGGATATAACTCTGGTGTTATGCATTATTTTCTGACAATGTGCTGGCTACCTCTGTCGTGGTTAATTCAACCATACTGAATGCCAAGGAACCTGAAAAGCATGTTTTTCATCTTGTAACAGATAGATTGAATTTTGGGGCTATGAAGATGTGATTTTTAGAAAACCCTCCAAGCAAAGCTACAATACATGTTGAAAATGTTGATGATTTCAAATGGCTAAATTCTTCCTATTGTCCAGTTCTAAGGCAGCTTGAATCTGTAGCAATGAAAGAATATTATTTTAAGGCAGATCATCCAACTACTCTAGCAGCGGGTTTTTCCTATTTGAAGTATCGAAATCCAAAATACTTGTCTATGCTAAATCATCTTCGCTTTTATTTACCACAAGTTTACCCTAAACTGGACATGATCCTCTTTTTGGATGATGATATCGCGGTACAGAAAGATTTGACTGCACTCTGGTCTGTCAACCTCCAAGGAAAAGTAAATGGTGCAGTTGAAACATGTGGCGAGAGTTTCCATCGCTTTGACAAATATCTGAACTTTTCTAATCCTCACATAGCCCAGAACTTTGATTCGAACGCTTGTGGTTGGGCATATGGGATGAATGTTTTTGACTTGAAAGAATGGAAGAAACGTGATATAACTGGCATTTATCACAAGTGGCAAAGCATGAATGAGGACAGGGTATTGTGGAAGCTTGGAACACTGCCACCCGGTTTGATTACATTTTACAACTTGACCTTCCCTCTGAATACTTCCTGGCACGTATTGGGCCTAGGATACAACGCAAGTGTCGAGTTTTCAGATATTGAAAATTCAGCTGTCTGTCACTATAATGGAAACATGAAGCATTGGTTAGAGATAGCAATGAGCAAATATAGGTCTTACTGGACAAAATATGTAAAAGTTGATCATCCATATTTACAACAATGCAATATCAGTTAAATGGTTATCATTTGCTATGCCAGTACTTGTCGGAGGAAGTGCATTTATATCCCTATTCACTTTGGTCCGTTCTCTGTTTCTATACATATGTCCATGGAGTTTAGGATATCTGTATGTATTCATTTGTTGATGGAGTTTCTTGTTCAAAACATCCATATGCGGTTTTGGGTGATGTTCCTAGGTATTCAGAGCTAGATTTAAAGCATTCCAGAGCACGCCAAAAAATGAAACATGCGGTGGTCTGAGTTATAAATACAATGCAATTATTGCAGTTGTTTCAGATAGTTATCTGCGGACGTGGATTTCAAAGCCGCAACACCTCTTCGCACCAGTCCATGATATTGTAACGGTGAAGACGGAGGCCAACACTGGAGATACTAGGAAAGTCATATGTAATGCGGCATTTCTTGTTGCATACCCACCATCAGGCCTTTCTCCGCTTGTGACAAATCTTGTTATTTGCAACAGCGGATTTTTAGAGAGATCTAGATAACTGTAGCATCTGTCCGGTAAAGGAGGGGTTAATGAAAGAAGTTGTTTCACTTATACATAATCCTGTGGATTCAGGGTAAACGGCTGGCTTGATTCATGTAAGCTCGATAAAGTCCGTTGGACAGGTGTCACAACACAGTATTTAGCAACACCATTTGTCGAGAAGGTGTATGAACACATTAAAGAGACTTTAAAGCGAATATGCAACCATTGTTTATCGCTGGCCCGAGTATAAGACTGCAATATCTGAAGATAAAGAAGGATGGCAGACTGTTTACAGTTCCTTACAGAAGTTTGCATTTTTCATAGTATTGCAGAGATAAATTCGTTTCCCAACTGTTGATTAGAAGGTTAAGAAGGGTGTTTCATTGGTCAATGAGCAATGCTCAAGAAGAAAGTCAGTTAAAATAAGTTTAGATCAGGGAGATTGAACAAATATCATTCCGGTTGCTAAATGAGCCATTTACAAATGCTTATCACTACATTTCGGAAATGAAGACTGGTTACAATTATGTGCAATAGAGGAAGCCGTTGAAGATATGCTCCAAAGGCCTGGAACTAGTTATGGCTGCTAAAGAAAAACAATCATTAACCTTCTCAAGCAAAAATATCTAAGCATTCAAATAGGGGATTGCTAAAGACTGATGCTGTTAAGTTTAGTATCCAGGAGATTATTGCTGAAAGTGAAGAGGAGCGAAAATGAAGTCTGTGAACTTTCTGTATGATTAAGGTTTCTAGATGAGGTTTTAAAAGATGGCTCCAGCTGTTCTCGTATTCCTCACCTCAAATAATGTCATAACCAACAGAAAGAAAGCAGAGAAAATATCTTGAAGACAACAGAGATAGGTTTATCTAATCAGGTGGTTATTAGAAGACTGTGTTTTTATGATTACACAGCAGTTTCGTAGCGCGCTACGAAACTGCTGTGGCTGCATGCTTCAGTTAAGCCAGCTAATTATGTACATGTGACTGCAAATCTTTTTGAAAGTTCGGTTATCACACAGGTATATGGAAAGGGGTGGCCAGCACATCAAAAACATGGCAGCATTCCATACTTGGGGTTATTAAAAGAGCTGAGACATGTTGCTGAACTTTCGGAGAATGTTGGGAGACAGAGACCGTTAAAATAGGAGCATATCTTTTGGTCAATTAATGAGCCATCAGCGCTTTCAAGCATCCAAAGTCAGCATTCATTGCATCTGTAGTTCAATCATCTCAACCCAAGCAACAAAAGGACATGTGTCAAGAGCCAGAACAACATCATGCTACGAGGAGCAAAGATTGTGGATTTTGATTAAATGAAAACCATTTGTAATTTCAGTTTAGCCATTATGTAATTAATAAGTTAGTTATGCACTAGATAGGGATAGTCAATAGCCACCTTCGAGGCTCCCCTCATGCTGGAGGAGGAAGCTCGAGGTGTTAAGTTTGCTTGCCTATAAAGGGATCAGATTAGGATGTAGAAGGGGTTGGACGTTTTATACAAAAACAGAGTTGTTTTGGGCCATTGTAAGACTTGTGACAGTAATAGTAAAACAGTGTTGATTTCTTCTCAAGATTCTCGATGGATTATTGTGTTCAAATATAATGATGGTGTTTTATATTTTATGTTCTTTTACAGCCTTGTTGTAACACAATCACTCAGAATTCATAATCTTATGCTCTGACTTCCTGTGTGTTTGGCAAGTTGTGGTTTTGATGGAGTATGTTTGACATGTAATGCAAAGAGCCTTGACTTCCATGAGATGACTATGTTTTTCTTGTTTACTTAGTATATGAGACTCCATAGCCCAATGAGAACCAGTTTGATATGTTTCCAACCAGCTTTTGCTTTCATGAATGAGTAAAGAGTTAGACATCTATTGCAGTGAAGGATTTTTATCAAGAGTTTGTGAGAGAGCCCTCTCTGATCAAAGAGGCTAATCTTTGATCTAAAGTTAGGTTGAAAGAGTTACATGAAATCTTGCTTGGTTGTAGCCCTCAGTAGTGATTTTGTGATAACATGTCGATTGCCCACCATGCTAGATTGGCATGAAAGAGAACACGAAGATGTCTATTTGGCCGCAATAGGTCATCAACCTTCCATTGATGCTTTAAAGGCATGCAGTCTCTACAAGTACTGGTCCATACCTGGCATGAGGGCCCAGGTGCCATTCTTAGAGTGGCTGGTTGAAAGGTGGAACATTCAGGATCAATGTTTTTACATCGGAGAACACCAGCTCGAGATAGAGTCCTCCAACATATATTTTCTCACTGGCTTGCCTAACAGGGGCAAGCAACTTTCTCTATTCGGGACTCGGCCGGGTGGCCAATCCCTTGCTAGTCTCCGGCTAGAGTGGTGCAACAATCAAAACCAGGAGAAGGGGATAGAAATCAAATACATATCCCGACCTGAACTTATGGTAATTACCTTTACAGTTACCAGACTTTGCGGTGCTAACGCTTTTCACATAGCCACTGGTTCCCAAATGCGGATGGCTATAGATTGCTTCCGAGGCACCATTTTCAACCGGTGCGATGCTGTGCTGGCCAATATGAAAGGCCAACTGACTAGGGAAAAGAACAGACAATTGAAGACCTTTGGATATGGGCCTTTAGTTGTGAGCTTTGCCCTAGAGAGAGTTCCAATGCTGATCCCCCAGCATCTTACTGTTCCAGTTGGGCCTCCTCGGGAGCCTAAGTTGATGTGATGGGTTTCGGTAATGGCCCGGCATCCTGATGAGGGAGCGGGGGTTGTCCGATTTCCTGCGGGTTACTTTCACTGGCTGGAGAGCCAGGTCTTTGCGATTCAGGATTTTCCTTATGCCGGAGTAGATTTTCGCAATGATCCGGGCATGGTTCTTCCACAGGGAGAACAATGGGACGACAGAGGTACTTCATTTTTCACAAGTTTTTAAATTATCTATTTTTTTTTTTTTTTATATATCGTCTCAAAACTGACAGCAAAAAATTTTCAAAATGCAGATGTAGGCCCACGGCGTCCGGCCAATCTCCAGGCTTTTGAGAGAAGAGTACCAGCTGTACCAGCACCAGCCCCACAGGATGCGGCCGCAGAGACCTTAACCGAGCTAGAACAGGACCTAGAGCGTCTCACGGCGGGCATACCAGAGACGACTATAGACGATATTCCTATCCGACTTCAGCGCTATGTGGTCGCAGTCCTAGGACCTTTCAGGAGGTTCCTGTGTAGGGTAGCGTGGGTAGTGGTCTCATATAGAGAGCACCACCAGTGATTGGCTAATCACTTTTTGTAGACACATGTGACATTTTGGTTTTTTTTGTACTTATCATTTTTGTCGATCATAAGGTGTTTTTCAACCTATGATCGAAGACGATGTATATTTTTTGACACACTCCTATCTATATATATCATTATTACCGGCTTATTTTGTTAAACATGTGTGATGAAATGTTTATAAATTGACATTTATGATTGTTACAAATGTCTATTTAACATTCGAGATGCCATTGCATCTGCTAATGTATTTAAAGACCTTGGAATATGCTGATATTCAATGTAATCAAATCCATGTTCCAAGAGACGCAACCTCAAAAACAATCTTAATAACACTGGATTTCTAATGGCATAGACTCTATTAAGCTGTAATACAACGAGTTCAGAATCTAACCTCACTATCAAACTCCGAATCCCAAATGAAATAGATTCAGATAATAATTCAATCACTGCACTGTATTCTGCAATGTTGTTTTTGTTTGATCGAGGCTCACCCCATGCATAGAAACTAACTCATCAGAGGGCGAATAGGTAACCCAGGCTGCGGAAGAGATATTCCGTGTACTACGACAAGCACCATCAGCAAATCCAATGTACGTTTGGAGAGGCGTCGACATCTGCAATATCAAGAGTAAAACCAAGATAAGCCAGAATAACGACGGAAAACACACTCTCTAAGCTAAGCACACTGTCTAAATTAACAAAACACACCAGCTAGAAAGAAAAATTAACCTAGCTAAACTAACTGAATCTCCATACCCACCATTTAAGCATAAAACCTCTTTAGGTAAAGTCCATTTCTGGGCTTACCCAAAGAGTCCCCATCAAAATCTACCAGCTCATAGGCCCCTTTTGCTAGCTTTCGCTTGACAATGTAGGGCCCATGCCACATGGGAACGAATTTTCCAGCACCTAATTTATCGTTAGTTTGATCATATAATAGCACTAGGTCTCCTTCCGAAAAATTACGAGGGGTCACGTTACGATCATACTAAGCTTTCATTCTTTTTGCGCGAGTCTCGATTGCCAAAGCAGCATCACGTCGAGTCTCATCTAATTTAGCTAAGTATAACAGATGCTTCTCCTCTTCGGAAGTAGCTGGGAGTAATTCGATAGCCATTTGAAGTGATGGGATTTCGTATTCAATGGGCAACATTGCTTCCAAACCATAAACTAGTTGGAAAGGAGTGAACCCTGTTGATGTTTTCACTGAGGTTCGGTACGCCCAAAGCGCTGAGAATAACATGTTATGCCAATTCGACCGATGAATACCAATGATTCGTCGGATCATGATAACTAGAACTTTGTTGATGGATTCAACCAAATCGTTTGCTTGAGGATAATAAGGAGTAGAACTATCATGGCATAAACCAAGCTGGCTTGTAAGTTCTGTCATCATAATGTTTCGAAAATGGTGCCCATGGTCAGTGATTATCACTTGTGGGACACCAAACCTAGCAATAATATGATTAAATACGAAAATCGCAGCTGTCTTGCTGTCTGCCTCGAATGTAGGCATCGCCTCGGCCCACTTAGTAAAATAATCAACCGCAAGGATGATATACGCATGCCCCCTGGCCGAGTGAGGGTTACATGTAATAAAATCGATACCCCATTTAGCAAAAGGACCAACGACAGTTATAGGGTGGAGAGGAGCAGGTGGTGCGCGCATCTTGCGATCAAACACTTGACAGTTGTGGCATTTTCAGACCGCAATGATACAATCTTTGGGAGGCGGCGAGATACAAAAAGTAGTCTTGGTTGTAGTTGGGAGGATGCAGCAACGATGCATGGGTCAACGCGTGCTTAAGTGCATCAAAAGATTTCTGAGCTATCTCATCCCAAGAGAATTGTGCATTTTGTTTCAACAACTGGGTGAAACCCTTTGTAACCTCGGCGTAGTTAGGAATGAATCGACGTAAAAAGTTTGCTTTCCCTTGCAAACTTTGGAGTTGGCGCAAACTCGAAGGAGGAGGCAATTTGATGATAGCTTCAACCTTCGAGGGATCGACGCAGATACCGGCTTTTGAAACGACAAATCCTAGAAATCGTCCCACTTCTATGCAGAAGAAACATTTGTGAGGGTTCAAACGAATTCGATAATGCCGACACCTCATAAAAATAGCGTGTAAATGAACAAGGTGATTAGCTCGATGTAAAGAATGAGCAGGCAAATCATCGAGATACGGTTGCAAATGTGCTTGATGTCGTGAAACGCGTAAGACATTGCCCGTTGGAAAGTGGTTCCGACGTTCTTAAGTCCAAAAGGTAATTTTTAGTAAGCAAATGTCCCCCAGGGACAAATGAAAGCCGTTTTTGGTTGATCGGCAGGTAGAATATTGATTTGGTTGTAATCAGAAAAACCGTCCATAAAGGAAAATATTTCACTACCGGCACAATCACCAATTATTTGATCGATATAGGGCATGGGATAGTTGTCTTTTGGACAAGCACGATTTATATCCCTATAGTCCATGCATATTCTTATTGTTCCTTGTTTCTTGTTAACCGGAACAATATTCGATACCCAATCTGTTAACGGGATCAGATAAATGAAACCTGCTTTCAACAACTTTTCGACTTCTGCTTTAATCGCAGCCACTTTCCTAGGGTGTATCTGACGCAAACGTTGCCGAACGGGTTTAGCGTCCGGGTAGGTCTTGATTTCATGAACAACAATGGAGGGATCAATTCCTGGCATTTCCTCATAGGACCAGGCAAACACGTTGCAGAATTCTTGAAATAGGACCTTGTATGTTTGAATTTCGTCATCTGTACACAAGGCACCTATATGAATGTTCTCAATAATTCCGGTTTTGACTGAAATGTCAATGGCAATAGTTTGGGAAATGTTTCCCAAATTCAACTCTGAATCAGGATGTTTCATGGGATTCTGAGCGTCCTTGACATATTCAGCTGTAAAAATTGATGAAAAATCTTTTTCAAAGTCATCAGCCTCAGGTAAAAACGAAGATCTATGATGAAGATCTTCCCATGGTAGATCGTCTACACTTAGGATTTCGCGAAGTTGTTCGTCAGATGACACAACTTCAGGAAACGTTATCCGTTCTGAGGTCGATGTGAAAAGTGATTCCTCACAGACCACATTCATTTGGTCGGAATGGGTTGAACTTGAGTCGGAAAAAGACTGCACGGCCTCATAAGCAATTTCATATGGACTCAAAGGCATTGCATTACCGAATGAGTCTATCTCAGATTCAGATGGGACAATCCAAGGATCATCATAGATAATAGTGTTTGAAGTAATCATATGAAAGGTTGCGAATGAAGGGTTGTGTTGATTGGAGGGAAAGGAAAAGTTCCCAGTAAACTAGAATCTTTAACTAATCCTACACCAACATCCTTGTAAGGGATAGTCGTTTTACCAACATGCTGGATACTCTCTGAAGAGGCTGGGTCGGATGAAAAGTAAGCCAGCTAGTCTATCGTCACGATCTTACCATTGTGTGGAAACTTTATAACTCTGAAGATCGATGACACGACCACTGTCATAGCGTAAGACCAACTGCGACCCAAAAGAAGGTTGTAGTCTAGAGGGGCATCAACCACCTCCACATCCAGACTAACGGTTTTTCCTTCAACCCCTATAGGAAAATCCTGTAGAATGCCAAACGGATGGAACCCACGGCCATCAAAGGCCTTAAGAATCGTCGGGGATTGGTTCAGTGAAGGAGAACCAAGCGATCTCCAACACTGAATCGACATAATACACGTAGAAGCTCCTTCATCAATTACAATCCGATGAATTGGCTTGTTTTTTACTATCACTGGAATCTGGAAAGCCATCTGATGAGGGAGACGCGGTGTACTATTTTCTAGATCAAATATTATCAGGTTCGGGTCCTGAACATCAACAGCTCCTATAGCCGACAAGAGTAATTTTCGTTGTGCTGGGCATGATTGCAGCACTTCCAAAGCCGACATTGCTGAGGGTGAAACAGCTAAATCCTCAACAATGTTGTAATTCTGGGCCACTCTCACATGTGGATTGAAAGCAGACCTTCGAAGTACACCCTTGGCGGGCGGTTTTATTACTAAGTCAGGGTTAGGTTTCTCGATCTGTAGTGGATCGGAACCGGGAGCTGAGGTTGATGGATTTGAACGAGAAGATTCTGCTTCTTTCGATCCATCAACAGGACTTTTACTACCATAATCTTGTGATCGAGTCGCAATCCGTACATGAGACATCATCAATATGGGTTATTCACTGGCATTCGAGCAAGAACCTATCATCTTACTCTCCTGCTTTGGAAATGGATCTTTCAAAACGGCAGGAGTTGGGGAACCTTTAACGATTTTCACAACCTCCGCCCGATGAGGGCAATCTCTTGTGAAATGATCTTCTTCACAAATTAAACAAGGACAACGAGGTTTGCGCTTTTCATCGTTAGACTCCAACTTCTCTTTTTTCTCCTTTGGAGCCTTGTCTGCTTTATCCTTCTTCTTGCCTTTCTTCTTACCACCGTTTTTTGATTTAGCCGTAGATGACTCTACAGTGTGAATGTCGGCAGTAATTTCAGGAGAAGATTCTCCTGTCGGGGAGTCAGGTAAGGTTATTATTGGAGAAGAATTCTTTGAGGATTTCTTCTTACTTTTAGTATTCACCGTACCAATCATGCCATCAGCAGCATGAGACCTCGAAGGAGCAGCAGCGATTTGATTCGACTTAGGAAGATCTGGGATCTTCTCATGCAACGTACCCGACTGAGTGTAAACTAAGTCAAGGTACTGAGCTTGAGCAATGACTTGCTCCTCAGTAACTACTCCGGCCTTAGCTACATCTTCAGTAATCTTCGGTAATAATGATTTTACAAACCATTCAGCTAATATTTGATCCGGGATAAAAACTTTCACTAATCGCCGTCGACGTCTCCATTCATGTATATGATCGGAAATATAAGTGGAGGTCGACTGTTTTAATGAAGTTAATAGCTCCGTGCCGTTATCGTATCTGACCGGCATCTGAAAATGAGTTAGGAACGAGGTAGCTAACTGGCTGAAATTGTAAAAAGAGGCCCGTGGTAACTCAATGTACGACTTGGCCGTGAGACCAATGAGCGTACGCTGGAAAAGACGTAAGCGGATCGAATCATCCGAGATGGAATTTGAAGCACACCAGAGGTGGTAAGTCATCACGTGATTGGACGGATCCTCTCTAGACTTACCTTCAAACTTGGGTATATCACTGGGCAACTTATTTGGCATTGGCGGCCAGAACGGAAGATATTGTATTGGATCGTTCGTTAGGCGCGTCAAGTCGGGTAAATCCAAAGTTGCGATAAACGGTAACTGCCGGTTAAGATCTCTAAAACTCTGGGTCACAAGACTAGTCCCAGGAGGAGGATATCCAGGTTAACTTGGAACAAGAATCGCATTCAGGATATTATATCCTCCTGGAAAACCAGGATTAACCGGACCGTACTGGGGTTTTTGAGGTTGTTGATAAGTGTACCCAGGATACGTTTGATACTAGTAAACCGGTTGTTGGACAGCAGGACCGAATTGGTATTTTCCCTCGTACTATTGGTAGGTAAATTAAGGTTGACTTGTTACAACAGTACTTAAACCAGGCTGCCCTACAGGCATCTGGACCATGGTTTGAATCGTAGATCCGGACAACGGTAAAGATGTCTGAGGAGTGGTTGCAGAGACAGTAGAAACCGGAGCTGTCGATACTCCAGAAGTAAGTGCGGTAGATGTTGCGGTAGTTGCAGAAGTCGTTTGAGATGGAGTACTAGGTGCAATTGGTGGCTGAGTAACTACTGAAGTTACAGAAGTTTGAATATTTGACTGGACAGGTTGCGGTTGCTGGGGTGAACCAGAAACTACGGGTTGTCCAGTTTGAGGTAACAACTGTATACTTGGCTGCAACACCTGTTGACCTTGTGAGGGATCCCACACTATCATTCTGGGGGTATTGACCCGTAACAGGTTGAGGATACTGAGATCCATAACCGGATTGAGGATAGGATTGATAACTGAAAGGCATAGTTCCCATACCTTGAACATATGACTGACCTTGAGGTGGTTGATAACCTTGACTCGAGTATTGACCTTGAGGTTGATAACCTTGGGGTAAATACTGATACTGGGGTTGACCTTGACCTTGAGGTTGATACCCTTGAGGTAAATATTGATACTAAGGTTGACCCTGGGGTACATATTGAGGCTGGGGTTGACCTTGAGGCATGTATTGTACTATGGGTACATACTGTCCTTGAGGTTGCCCCCCAGACACGATTTGTGTACCTTGAGCTTGCCCCTCGGGCATTAATTGAGGCTGCCCCCCAGGCGGTAATTGGCCACCTTGAGGTTGAGAAACGGGAACTGAACCTCACATCATGTAAATGTCCCCTACAACCAACGGTTTATTACCATTGTTTCCAGCTAATAACGCATGATCAATGGGTTGAAGAGATGCCCCCACAAAGGTACCAGAAAGTGATTGATACCCGGCGGGAACAGAAGGACCGCCGTGCAAGAAAGATTCAGGAGATTGAGTGAACAAAGACGACTGACCAGACATATTTACAGGAGTATAAATACCTCCAGGTGGAAAAGGAGTACGAGGTGGAGAAAAACTTATCCCTGAGTTGTCTAAATAATTGGTTAACGAAAGGTACCAAGTAGTACTTCTAGGAGGACTGTAAAAGATAGATTCATGCTCCCTTAGATCAATAGTAGGTTGATCTTCAAGGATAGATACGCCTAATTCTTCCTCTGGAGCAAGTTCTTCAATAGCTATCAAAACAGTAGGAAGATTTTCGGTGATGTCTCTTTCTACCCTAGGTGAATCTGGTGCACTAGAAGTTGGAGTAACAGGTTCAGATACTTCAGGTTCTTCGCCTATATCACTAGTAGATGAAAAACTACCAGCAAGCTCAGAAACTGCAACAGCTTCAGGATTATAACTTGTTTCTAGACCTTGGTAATCTGGATGGACTACCAATGACGACTCTCCTTCTTCAAGTGAACCTACTTTACTGCCACTAGGAGTTACAAGGACCTTTAAACCTTCGTAATGACTTGGGATGTCTTGAGGAGGTTCACCCCGAAGTCTACGGGATTTCCTCAACAATTCGGCCACAGAAACAACCTCAGGAGACTTGCCCCGAAGTCGACGGGACAGTCTCGGTAATTCCGCCACAGTTAAAAACTTTTAACTACTGCACACGCAAACAAAGTAAAATCTCAAAGCAAACCACCTAAAGTCTCTAAAGAACCAAACAAATTTGAATCACATGCCTAAAGAATCTAGGGCGTCAAACCAATCACAAACAGTAGCCTTCCGGACCAAAAACGCTAGTTGGAGATGAAACCCAACATCGCCGGATTCAGTACAGAAGTGGCGGGTGGAACAGTTACCCTGACAACCTGCTTAATGAATAGACTAGCACAAGTTCCTCCACTTTAACCGTCTCGAGTGAAGTGAACCCCTCGGAAAATCCAAGTGAGTCTAGCCGACGTCTGTTCCAGGTACAGTGGGATCTTCCCTCCACCGTCACCTCGGTAGAATCCTAAAGATAATGGTCACTAAGGTTACCAATAGCAACAAATGCACCTGGGGGAACAGTCTACACTCCGACAACACGCAAGGGAAGAGTATCAAGCTCAATCCCCTTGCCGGCTCCTTGACAATAATCCAAGGTTTACCGACAAGTGACCCCTGGCTCCTCGACAATGGTTAATCCAAGGTTTACCGTTTGTAATACGTGCGTGTCTGGTGTCATTCCCAACGAGGGAGGATTGATCCCCTCAGTGGTTCGGACACGAGTTCGTGCTTCTCCTTTAAGAGGAGCTTTCCTAGAGTACAAATGAAACAATTGGATTTATTCTATCACAAGATAAGCTACTTGTTTGGTTTTGTTGTCTTGGAGAGTTAATTACTCTCCTACTCCAAGACACTAGCCTGATCTAAATTGGTGTTTCAGAGCCCTAGTAAATAAAAGTTACTAAGTTGATTTTACTTTAAGCGTTAATTTTATGGTTTTTCTTAAAGACAAAAGGGTAGCGGAGATGAAACTGGTGGTGTGTAGACTCGACTCGCAACCACTACAAAGATGCACCTAAAATGATTTACACTACTTTTCTTTTTTCAATGAATCTCCTAACTAAGAGAGTTGGAAAATGCAAATTTTATAGAAAACAACTTTCTTAGTAAAGACAATCAAAGAAACAATCTCTTTACCTTTTCAAAACACACAACTCATGACAACTAATTACCTCACGAGATTTTCTTTTCTCTCCCAAAAGACTACAAATGCTACCAAAGAAACCTTTTCCAAAAGAATTTTTTGTGTTTTTTCTATATTAATAAAGCATGTAAAAACTATTTATCAAATCAAATTTAACAAATCTAAGACAATCAAATCAAATTCACTCAAAAGAAAATTAAAAGGAGATTTACCTAAAAGCAAAAAGTAATGAGGACAAAAGCCTACAAGGATAATTCCCGGATGTTTTACTCAGTCAAAATGCAACTAAGGATCAGTTCATGCAGAACCATAAACTAATCAAAAAACAAAATCGAAATCTTTTTGTTCTTTTTCTCAAGAATGAAATTCAAGGTTTTTAACAAACAAACTTTTCGAGATTTGCAAAGAGAAGACACAAAGGTAGGTCTCTCACAAGGGTAACTTCTATGGCAGGCCCGCCTCCTAAGAGGACTGACCAAAACCAAGGAGATCCAAAGTTTGACAACCTCTAACGCCAAAGTCACTACAGGACCAGTTAAAAATCAAACCCTAAGGCAAAATCCCTATGAATTCCACCAAAACCCTCGACACTAACGGGACAAGTTTAGGTGAAGATCTCTGACAGTAAACTAATGGATCTGGGCAGTAAAAACAAAATCTAAAGATCAAAAAGAGGAAAAATGAAATTTTCTCAAATTTGACAGGGGTACGCAGGTGATCTGTTGACACAGGCGCGGGGACGCCCTGTGCACAAAGACACAGTGCGTACAAGTACACACTGTGCCTAACTCAGAGACTGCGTACTACTGGCAAAGCTAAGAAAAATAAAAATCTAAATTGACTCTAAGCTAACCCACCCAAATACACAGTTAGACAGCCAAAAATCAGAAAACAAGCGATTTTTTTCAGACCAAAATATCGAATCAAAAAGAACTCAAACACATTCATGGAGTCTCCAGCGGAGTCGCCATTTTGTCACACGGAAAGAGTCGTTAGTGCGGACACAACCGAACTCCCTAGAAGCCTAAGACTTTCTAGTGACAAACAAGACAAATAAGAGCAATCCTTCTCTAAATATGCTTTTACAATATGAGAAATCAAGTGTTTAGATCCTACCTGTAACCCAACGCTGTTGTAGTAGTCCAGCTTCGTTGATCCGGATGAGCTCCTCCTTCCCTTCGAAACCTGCATTCACTAACAATCAAATGATTAAATAGCACCTGAATATCACATAAAATAAAACATATTTAACATATAGACCAAGGAGTATATGAAACAACTCATAAATAACAAATTGTTGAGAAGAATGGACTAATTTGTATTAAAAGGTAACAAAAGGAACCATTACAACCTGAGCCTTGGTGTTGTGCAAGTCCCTCCCAGGGTCCACAAGAGTCCTCCTTTACTCTGATCAGCTCACCCACTTCCAAATAGAACAAGCAAAGATGGTAATCTCTCCTCACAAGCTTCTACAAGGAAGTCCTAATTCCAGCAGCATCTACCCTTAGGAATGTTCAGCTTTCAACCTCCCCTCCCTTTGGCCCAATGCCTGTATTTATAGTGCTCTAGAGGAAGTTATTCAGGTCCACCATCAATGGGATAAGCCCCTCTTTGGATGGGATAGCTCCCCTCTTGATGGGATAAGTTCCTCTTTGGTAGGGATACATGAACCATCTGGAGGCGCTTCATACACGTCAAACAAGCTTCTAGAAGGCTCTAGAAATGACCACAAGTAACTTTTTTAGAGTGAAACTTGTGCCTTTTTACCTTTACAAGAGTACGCACCCACCCCTTTACATACAGAGCGTACAAGTACACAGGTATTGTGAACTTGGGTTGCGTACACGCAGGTAAGGCTAAGAGAAACTGCGTACCAGAGATAATTGACTTTAAATGACTTTTCTCTCTTTCTTGAAGTTTGACATGAAGAGCAGAGGCATGAGACTTGCCAAGGAGGATAGTATGATAGTGGATGGAGCCATACTAACTGCAAATAGTCATGGTGACATTTTTTAGTGTAACAGATTCCAAACCAGGTCAGGTGAGTCATTTGACTTTAAACAAGGCTATGACACAACTGTTTATGAAGTTCATAAGCAATACAAGCTAAGAAGCAGAACTATAAATGTAACACAGCCTGAAAAAACAAAGGATAGCCAGCAGCCCAAAAGAGTCATAGTCACAGAGCCAAATGACACAATTGATTCAGTTACAAATGAAGTAACCGTTCAAGAAGTCACTGAACCATTGCCTTCAAAACAACAGCCTATGGCTACATCACCCTTGCAGCCTAATCCAAGTAACACTCCTCAAGAGATGAGTAAAAAGGACAAGCTTCAAGATGAAGATAAGAATCAAGAAGAAAACTTAGTGAACAAGGAAAAGGCTGTCACCCACAACACCAAGATCCAATCTGAAAGACCCTTTGACTTAGAAGCTGAAATTGGGAAATTGAAGGTAGCTATTACTCTTTCAGAACTAGCCAAGCATGACATTTATAAACAAAAAATCAAGAATTCCCTTCAACTTACTCGTAATAAAGATAATGTCAATGTGTTGGATGACACCCCAGAATTACTTTTCGGTCCAGAGGTTGATGGAAAGACAACAGTTACAAGGATCTTACCTTTCTATGTCAGCCTGCATGTTCATGATAAGATACTACACAATGCAATGTTTGACTCAGGTGCCTCTCACAACCTGATGCCTAAATCAGTCATGGAAAGATTGAATCTAGATATTACAAGACCATATAAGGACCTATTCTCATTTGACTCCAGCCAAGTTAAGTGTTTAGGCTTAATAAAAGACTTATGTGTGTCCCTTGTTCAGTACCCAAATAAAACAATTCTAATGGATGTTGTAGTTGCTGATATCCCACCCAAATATGGGATGCTGTTATCAAGATCATGGGGGGCTAAACTCCAAGGTTCCCTACAATTAGACATGTCATATGCCGCCATCTCAGTCTTTGGTCAACCCAAGAGGTTATATAGAGAGTTACTTATGAAATACATGGTCAGCAGTGAAGAAAAACCTCAAAACTTTCCCATATATGCTGTCCATTCTGACATAGACTCCTATATTCTCTTCAATGATAATACAGGTCCCACAAATGATGAGGAAAACAAGACACTCAAACAAAGTCAGCATATAAATGAAGAAACTGTTGTTCAAGAAATAATGATTGAGAAATCAATTAACAAAACTGTTCAAGAAGGAAAACCAAATGTAAGCCAAGATCTCAAGTTGTTGATGCCAACTCCCATAACAGTTGGCAATTCTTCCCTTAACCAAGAAGTCCTCTGGTTTCTTGAATTCGATGGGTCAGTCAACAAATTAGGGGTAGGAGCAGGGGTTTGGATACATAATAAACAAAACAGTCATGCAGAAGGCCGAGCCTATAGGTTAAACTTCAGGTGCACCAACAATATGGCAGAATATGAAGCCCTCTTACTAGGCCTCAAGCTAGTAAAATCCTTACAAGCCATAAAAGTTTCAATCCTAGGAGACTCACACCTAGTTATCCAACAAGTAAAGGGTAATTTTGTCACCAATGACAAAAGACTGAGATCTTATAGATCTGCTGCTGCTGAACTACTAAAGTCCTTCACTGAATTTCAAATTACCAAAATTCCTAGAACCCATAACCTGCATGCTCATAGTTTGGCTACATTTGCAAGCACTTGTAAACTTCCTTTTGAACCCCAGCATTGCTTTACAGCCGAGGTAAAACACAGAACTTCTGTCCCAAACAATGTCAAGGACTGGCAAGTGTTTGAGGATGATACCCATATAAATCAATTTTTGACTTTGCAGCAAGAATTTTCAGGGCTAAACATTGATATGGAGGCTGCGAATGATTCACAAACACCAGGTGAACAGCACCAAACAAGTATTTCACCCAAAACAGCAAACCAAATGTTACATCCAACCATTTTTAACAAAGAAAACCTACAAGAACTTAAACAAATCAGTTGTGAGGAGATAGCTGACAATGAAGCTGAAATTATACAACTGAAAGACAATTTCCTCCCAACAGGCCTCACTCCCTTGGAAGAAATTTTCGACTCAAATGATATTCTCAGGAAGCCAAAATTGCAGCCCTCAATACTACCATAGAATAGTGTAACATTGGAACTGCAGAACAACCCAAGATAATTAAATTGTCTGCATCTTTACCACCTGATCAGAAGCCTAAATACATTGACCTCTTTAAAGAATTCCAAGATGTCTTTGCATGGAGTTATGAGGATTTAAAATCCTATGACACCTCTGTTATTCAACACACTATCCCTCTCAAGCCAAATCAAAAACCCTTTAAGCAAAAATTGAGGAGAATCAATCCTATGCTTCTCCCAGCAATGGAGCAAGAGGTACAAAAAATGTTTAAGGCTGGCATCATAGCACCAATCAAATTTTCTGATTAGGTTTCAAATTTGGTTCCTACCAGAAAGAAAACTGGTGAAATAAGGATTTGTGTTGATCTAAGGAACTTAAATCAAGTGTCCTTGAAAGATAATTACCCCTTACCCAAGATGGATCACATCTTGCAAAGAGTAGTGGGGGCCTCAAGAATTTCTCTTCTTGATGGATTCTCAGGTTTCAACCAGATCTTAGTTCACCCTGATGATCAGGACAAAACAACATTCACAACCCCATGGGGAACCTTCAAATATGTCAAAATGCCTTTTGGGTTAAAAAATGCAGGGGCTACATTTCAAAGAGCAATGGATATTGCTTTTGCCAAAGAGATTCATGACTTCCTTGTCATTTATTTAGATGACCTCACACCATTCTCAAAATCTGACCAAGAACACTTGAAACATCTAAGGCAGATATTCATAACTTGTAGGAAATATGGAATTTCCTTAAATCCCAAGAAATCCCTGTTTGGTTTGGAAGAAGGCAAGTTATTGGGTCATATTATTTCAAAGGATGGCATTAGGATTGACCCAGACAGAATACAGGCCATCTTGCAAATGCCCCACCCAAGAAACATTAAAGAACTACAAGCATTCTTGGGGAAGATCAACTTCCTAAGGAGATTTATCCCAAATTTGGCAGAATTGAGCAGATTACTCAATAACATGCTTAAAAAGGATTCAAAAGTAAAATGGACAGTAGAAGCAAATCAAGCTTTTGAAGGAATAAAATTGGCCCTTACCCAAACTCCAGTCTTAACAAATCCGCAATTTAACAAAGAGTTTATCATTTTCTCTTTTGCCTCCTAGCATACTGTTGCTGCTGTGTTATTACAGAAAGATGACCAAGGAAACGAGAGACCTATTGCTTTCTTTAGTAGAGCTCTCAGAGATGCACCCTTCAAATATCAGATCATGGAAAAGCAAGCATATGCTTTGGTCAAAGCCATCAAAGACTTTAGGATTTATATCCTATACTCCCATGTTATAGCTTATGTACCAAGTCCCATTGTAAAAGACATACTTACTCAAGAGAACTTAGAGGGCAGAAGAGGGAAATGGATTGCCAACATTTTAGAATTTGACATTGAAATAAAACCTACAAAACTGATAAAAGGACAAGGTTTGGCCAAATTAATGTCTGAAACAAATTTCCAAGCCCTCGACATCAACCAACTGGACAGTGAACCGGAGCTGGCGACTCCAAATATCAATGTAGCCTTTAAACAATCTCTATGGTATTCTGACATCTGTTATATATTGCAAAACCTATGTGCTCCCCCAGGATTGTCCAGTACTAAATGTAGGTTCCTAAAAATGAAAGCTTCAAGATTTTATGTCAAGGATGGCAATTTGCTTTGGAAAAACCATGAGGGTATATTGCTAAACTGCTTAATTGAGAATGAGACTAACAATGTCATGAAAGAATTCCATGCAAGTGACTGTGGTGGACACCTCTATTGGAAGTCCACTGTGGACAAAATACTGAGGGCTGGTTACTATTGGCCCACTGTGTTCTCTGATGTCAAGAAATTTACCACTTCATGTCATAAATGTCAAGTATTTGAGGGAAAGAGAAAGTTACTGCCACTTCCTTTGAGGCCTATTGCAACAGAAAGACCTTTTCAACAATGGGGCTTGGATTTCATTGGGGAAATTCATCCCTCATCTTCAGGCCAACATAGATGGATTCTAACAGCTACAGACTACTTTACTAAATGGATTGAAGCTGTTCCATGTAGACAAGCAAATGATACTACTATCATTCAGTTCCTTGAGACCAATATCCTTTCTAGATTTGGTTGTCCTAATAAGATAATAACAGACAATGCTGCTGCTTTCAGATCTAAGAAGATGGTGAATTTCTGCCACAAATTCCACATTACCTTGGGCCATTCTACTGCATACTATCCCCAAGGAAATGGCCTTGCTGAATCATCAAATAAAAGCCTTGTAAACATCATAAAGAAGGTGTTGGAAGAAAATAAGAAGAATTGGCACAAGAAGCTGGTCAATGCCTTATGGGCAGATAGACTAACAACCAAGAGATCTATTGGTGTCAGCCCATATGAGTTAGTCTATGGATTAGAAGCCAAATTTCCTTCATCACTAGGGGTTCCCGTTATGAAACTACTGCAAGAAAGTCAAGCTGAGCCCAATGACATGCAAAGAAGGATCAATCAAATAATATGTTTGCAGCAAACTAGAGACCAAGTTTATAGCAGAGTTCAAGTTTTACAAGAAAAGTTAAAGAAAGCTTTTGATAGAAGGACTAAGGCTGAAGATTTCAACATTGGTGACAAAGTCCTCAAGTGGGATTCAAGAAGGGAAGATAAAGGAAAACATGGAAAATTTGATTCCCTTTGGAGAGGACCATTTGCTGTTCAAGCAGTGCAAGGAAATAATACTTACTTTCTTAAAAGTCTTGATGAAACTGATTTGAATGAAGGTCCTGTGAATGGCAGGATGTTGAAGCACTATTTTGACCACTTTCCATGTATATAGCATGACTGTTCCCTTGTACATAATTTGTTGTATATAGTGTTTTCTTTCAGCATGTGAATAGCTCAGTTTGAAAGGTCTTGCAGAATCAGGAAAAGGCTTTAGGTCAGCAAGGTCCACAAGTATGACAGATTCCAATTTTGAGATTTCAAGGAAGAAAAACTCCAAGTTTGGGTAAAGAGAAGTCAAAGGGCCAAGGCATTCTGACCTGCTGTTCTTGGTCTTTCAAGAAGAAAAACCATCCCCATGTGGAGCCACTGTTAGATACCTATACCAATAGGTTTCATATTTCATGATGGGTAAATAAAAGTTCCAAATATGCTCTGCTTTGGTGATGCAAAGATCCCATATTTCCAAGAGAAGTCAATGTGTGTACATAAGCTTGATTTTGACTCAATTTTGGATGGGTGATCCAACAGCCTAATCTGGATAATTCCATGTTTCAATTTCTTGTCATAGAATAGAGAAAGAAGTCTGTCCAAACTGTCTAATCTTGGCAGACCACTAGTTAGGTAGAGAATTAAGGTTCCCAACTGCTTAATCTGGGGCCTTGGAAGCAATAAGGGTAGTTTTAGATAGAAAATCAAAAGAAAAAGCCAAAGGAAAAGAAAAGGCACATGAGGGTCTGCAAGTCTAAGTGCACCCTCCATGAAGAAACAAAAAATGCTAGGCAAGTAGATGGGGTTGCAGAAATGTCATTCCTTTCAACTGAATTTTGTTGGTCTAACATAAAGGAAGCATCAATGGATAAGAGAAGCTCCTCTTCCCTATCATTGTGCAGCAAAACAAAGGAGCATGTCTAACTTCTTGTTTTCCCTCCCCTCACATTCATTACTAACATCCCATTACCAGTTATGCTCATAAAAGAAAGTCAAGGTCTTATGGTGGTTCTTGTTTCTTTAAAAGCCACATTTCTTGTGTAAAATTCTTTTCATTTTGATCTACTCCCTAAACTAAGTTGATTCCATACAAAACTTAGTGTTTCCCCTCCTCATCCACCTCTTCCACTCATATTAACCCCTAACTTCTACTATTTAACTCCCTATACCCCCTTTTCCCCCTATTACTATGTAAAATATGCCAAAAAAACCCAAAAATACCTATGTATCCCTTTTCCCCGAGCATTATAGCTCTAAGTTTGGTTTCAAATGTTTTAAAGCGCTAAAACCATTGAGCGCAACCCAAAAGCGCTGATATATTAATCCAGGGATTAATCCAAAATCTGTTTGGATTAATAACCTTAAAACCCGGTTTTGTAAATAAGCCCGCGCATAATCCACATTTTTCCCGTAACACAGTTGAAAACCCACATTTCTAATGTTTCCGCCGGGCACGAATTTCACAAAAAACATTATTTTATTGGCCCCGTCTGACCGTATCGTCCAGCCACCTTTGCCTCCCGCCAGCCGTCGGATCTGGGTTTTCCCATCCGACGACCCTTATCAATTTCGGAGCGGCCCCGATGTACTGCAGTTAGCTTCCGAAATTTGTCAGAGGGTGACGTCAGCCCTCTGCCACGCGTCGCCCCCACATTGTATCAGGCCGCCCTCTAACAATCCCGCTTCCATATAAAGAGCGGTGCGATATTATACCGCTTAACATTTCCGGTTTTCCGCTGACCGGTCATGCCAGCGTCACGCCACCTCACCACCACGTCAGCACCCCCGTCCGCCATCACTCTGACATGTCCTCCACCTCTGCAGTCCCTGTGGACCACTCACAGGCCGCCACGTCAGCCGATGACGTCATGCTGACGTCACCCGACCTTGACCCCACCTGATGACGTCATGCTGACGTCATCCAAAAAAAGCGCCAAAATCCCAAAAAGTCCATATTTTCGCCGAAAGTCGTGTTTTTTGTCACTTTTGTTAAAACAAATATTGCTCTGCTTTGCATGCGTTTTACGACCAATCCATCGCCAACCTGCAGAAATCGACCCAGAGACCGTGGGCGCGTCCAATCCACCTGCATTAGTAGCCATTGCCGGCAAATTGAAGAGGTATTTATCGATATCATTCCCCCTGCGCCTGGTTTTCTCCATAATTCTCCAAAGCTAGTTAAAAATACTGAGAAAACACTGTATTGACCAGCAAACTCCAGCAATCAGTACCTATTTTCAATTGTTGGGTCGAAAACTCCCTGCAGAACCTGCATTTAGCTCAATTTACCTAAAAACACAGTTAGTTCGCGCATTCGTGAACTCAAAGACCCAGCTGCTCTAATTCACCGTGGAAAAAGCTTTTTAGGCGTGACATTTACTCTATCAGTCCTCTGGGCAGTATTTCAATTGTTGTCACTGCAATTTTCCCTCTGTTCCTCTGCAATTCACCTATCTATTCCAGAGATACTCCTCTGTGTTGCTCTGTTAGTAACACCAGTTCTAATACAAGTCATTCTACTACTTAACCATGGATGCACCAGTAGCACCTGTGGCCCTGAATATTGCTCCATTGAATGCCCCTCAGAGAGAGTTGGAGTGGAAAGCATTAGCAGATTTAGATTATCAAATATCAGAGGAAATGCTAATGCACAGCAAGTACCACATTCACTTGCTAAATGAATTGAAGATTAAACATGAGAGTGGAATGGATGTATTAGGCATTTGGGACTCTTTCCTCCCTATCTTCAAGCTCCCTCAGGTCAACCAGTTTCCTGACCTAATCCACCGATGTGCTGACTGCTATGACCCCACTCAGAGGGCTGTGCTTGACCCTTCAGGCTCAGTTGTTTTTTATATCACCCCTGAAGCCATCAGAGAGATGCTGCACTTCAATACTGACAAGAAACTAGTTCCTTTATCACTGGTAGATCTGATAAAGCAAGGAGCTAAGCTGACAGATGCTCAGGTCACCAAGCTGAATCAATTGTACATTGACTCTGAAACCGTGCACTACCCTCCCATTTCTCATGTATACCTCAACCAATTGGGCAGATACCTTTTAGACATGATTAGTCCCATATTGGGCTATAATTCAATAGAATTTGTTGATGAAACTGTGCTGGTGATGATGCTCATGTTTTCCCCTAGATGGTCCCCAATCTGTTATGACTATGCCACTTACATATCCGATAAAATACATGAGAAATTGATGAACTTAGCAAGGGAAAGGGTGTTCAGATACACCTCCTATATCTACCACTTAATTTTATATTATCAGCATGAAAAATTTCCTTTTCCTGTGAAAAGAGTGGATGCACAAGGCAATCCAAGGTCAGTGGTTTACTGGTCCTCTGCCTTCCACTGCAGATCTTGTTCTCCATACACTTATTGTGAGTTTATAGACCTCTTCATCCACCCAGCCATGTCTTTGCTTCTGAGCTCACCTCCTCCATGACTAACTGATGAGATGCAGAGGATTCTTCAGTTGTCTAAGGTATACAACATTGGGGATTGGTATTATTACCAAAACCACACAGTCATCAGAATATATGGGTGTGAGTTGCCCCCATACAGATTACCCAAATATGTGCCTATGAGATTGTTTGCCCTCGAGTACTTCAGGCAATTTGGGAATGCTGATGTACTCCATTTTTCAGGCAAGGGCAAGAAAGCACAGCTCAAAGTCAGAAACCAACTAGGCCACTTCATTTACAATAAAAGGGAGGAAGGTTGGCAAGAGGCAGATAGAATGCTAGAAGCCCTTGGCTTACAGACCAGCTTCCTTTGGAAACCATATGACCCCAATCATTTCATAAGTTTAAGAAGGGTCAGATATAGGCTGGCCAGTTATGACCACATAAGGTTGCCTCACATAGAAAAATATGCAAATCAACTAAAGTGGAGGGAAGGCACCTTAGAGGAGGCTGCCACACAAGAAGAACTAGGTCAAAGAGCAGTAAAAAATCTCCAAAAGTTGGTTGACTTAGAGCTTTGTTCACAAGTATTTTCTCTCCCAGGCATTCAAGTGGGAGCAACTGCCTCATCTTCTACCGCACATAAGCAAGCAGCCAAAGCTACCGATCAGGCTTCCAGAAAAGGAAAAGAGAAAGAGATGGAGCCAGAACAGCCACCTCATCAAGAAGTACAACACAAAAAGAACAGAAAAAAGAGGGGCAGCCAATACAGCAGCAAGAACAAACAGCTGAACCCCCAATATCCACCGAGCATGGAGGCATCTGCAAGTTCCTTTCAGCAGGAACAGGAAAGAACAGTTGGAGGAGAAGTCAGCTCCTCAAGCCAGCAAAGGGGAGTTGAAATAGGCATCAAACAACAGTTTATTGATATTAAAAAGAAGAATGAGCCAATAAGGATACAGCTGTACAACCACTTATTGAAGATGGCTCCTACAAACCAGCAGAGATTAATGTCTGCATATGATGTACATGAGGGAAAAATGGTAATGAGTCATTTCATGCCAACCATGTTGCAGCCACAGTCTGCAGCGGATTACATAAGGACCAACCTTGAGGTCCTTGCAAAGGACATCCACCCTATGGATCAAATAGAATTGCACAAGCAAACGGGTGAGATGGTATATGCTACCCTTGCAGACAAAACATTGGTGAATTATAGGCTGGAAAATAGCCTAAACAACACAGCTGCCCAACTTGAGTTGGAGAAAGCATCCTCCCAGGCAAAGGACAACAGAATCAAAGCACTGGAGGATATCATTATAGAGCTTGGGCATGATCCCAAGGACACCAAAGCTATACAAGCGTTGTTGAAACTAAGAGATGCAGATATGGCAGCGTTAAGAAAAATGGTTAAGATCCCAACAACTTTTCATCCCCAAACAGGAGAAATGGCCTAGCTAAGGCATGACCAAGATGCAGCAACTATGCTGGTATCATTATGCAAACAGCTGATCCAGACACAAGAGAAACTGGGAGAATCAGAGGCTGCACTGCAGGCAGCCCTGCAACAGAAGGAAGGAGGTCAAACATCTCAGCCCCCCCCACAAATAATCAACCTTGAGGAACCTCCTCAAACTACTGCTCCTCCTACAGAACATACAACGCCATCTACATCAGCACCATCACCAACAATAGAGCAGGCTCCAAGCCTTGATATGCAGAAGCTAAAGAATGAAATTCAGGCTTTAGAAGCCCAAATGGCAGAATTAAATGAAGCCAGGGACAATTTGGCTAAGCTCAATGAAAAATATGACAAGTCAAAACAAAGCATAGCTGAAAAGGGAAGAGAAGTGAAGGCTCTCAAAGAGAAGATAAAGGAGCTGGAGAAAGAGATTACACTTGAAAAAGTGGTGGCTCAGCTCAAGACAGTTTTATGGGCCAACATTGGCCAATCAATTACAAACCAGTGGCAGTACATTGAGACTATTCATGAGCAAACAGAGCTCATAGCCAAAGCACACAAGGAAGTGCAGAGATCAAGGGCATCTCTAGGCAATATGCCTGAGATAGCCAACAGAATGATCAATGTGCTCAATAACCGCACAGGTCCTCAGCTGGTAGCAATGGGAATCTCCAATAGAACTGAAACCATTCAGCTGATAAAGAGGGTCCTTACATTGAAAAGCCTGGTACAAACATTAGGCAGAAGAAGCCAGGACATGCAAACAGAAGTCAACATGTTCATGGACAAGTTTGCAACACTACAAAGTAGAGGTCTTCCTGGCTTGCTGAACAGTGCAAGGAGACTGCTATCACATGAGAATTATGCAAAAAGGGTGAACAAATTTGCCACCAATCAGATCACTCAAGGATCAAGTACCTCAGAGGTAGCAGGGCCAGCAACTGGGCAAAGTCTCTACGACAGAGTAGAGAACTTATTTTTCATTATGAATGAGATTAGACATTTATTTGAAGTGCCTCCAAACTTCTACAAATACACAGAGGCAGATGAAACTTTAGATGCAATTCTAAGGCATCAATTGCCTACACAGGAGTGGTGGACCAGAATGATACAGATGTTGCTGTAAACAGGGAGGTCTTTTCATCAAAGGACATAAGTCATCACCTTCAGAAAAAGTGATGCACACAGTATGATTAGAGAAGAGTGGACTGAGCCAACTCAGCAGAAGGATTCAGCCACTAAAGCAACACTGACAGCTGTAAATAACAGGGCCGAGAAAGCTACAGCATGACAAAGCATAAAGACACATCATTCAGCATTTATGCAGAACGCTCAAACCGACTCAGTGGCCTCCAAAGGTCAAAAGGATTTCTGACAGAATTAAAGAGCATTCATTTTGTATTTACAGCAGTAATAACTTCTTTATCTGCTATTTTGTAAAGTTGGTGAGCGTATTTAATTATCAGATGACTCAGCGGTTCAGATATTTTTTGTAGAACTGATTGTATATATTTCCCCTCGCATAAGCTTGCAGGGGTTGTTGTTACTTGTTCAGAAAGAGAACTCGGCTGGATTTCGAGAAAAAATAATACAAAGAAGCTTTGGGATCTCAGAGATTGTCTTTTTTGATGTATGCTGTGTTAGAACCATTGAATGCTGTGGAATTCTAGTGCTATAGTTTGATACAATAAGTTTCTCTATCTCTGTCTGTGTTAATTTTCTTTGTTTATTTTGTTTCTCATGTATGTGATCTAATATTAACAAGAAAGTAGAAGAATAACTCAGGATTTGTCCATGGAGACACCCTGAATTCAATCTTTCCTTGTATATGTTTTCTTGAAGTTTAAACATTGAATCTTATAAATGTTATAAATGTTTATTGATATATTTGTAAAATTATTCTTATAATAGCTCTATATAATTTTATATTCTAAAATTGAGCGAATCGTCTTAAAATTGGAAAAATCTTTTATCATGGAAAATTTCTTAGCCCTAAAATTTTCCATGGTTATAAATGTTTTCCTTAGGTTTATCTGTTAAATTGGAATTCTTAAATGCTCCAAATTGCTATAAATCTTTGACAGTTTCTGTGCAGTAATTCGTAGATGCTACTGAATAGAATCTGCTCTTTTCAACTTGCAGTCAGACTGTGTATAAGTTTCCATTTCGCTCTGTTTCATTTATAAACCAAAAATTGTATCATGAATAGCTGTCTAGCTCTGCAGTAAATCTTTCTCCATCACAGACATCAGGACCTACTCAATTTCTGACTCCATATGCCCAATGGACTAAAAAATCTCTCAAACATTTCATGCCCTTCTCAAAACAACAGTTCACAACCAAAACGTTAAAAACAAAAGCTGAATTCACAACTAGCCTAAAATCTTCACAAACAGAGTTAAAACTCAAAGAGAGAGCCCTCTCTGATTATAGGTAGGCTATGACCTATAATCCAAAGTTTGGTTAGTGGTTACCTCGGCCGTATTCCCTTGGGAGTCAAAGGGAACAACCTGGGTGTTAACACAATCCATGAATGTGATTAGATGTGTTGATGTCGAACATGTCACAAAATCCTTTGATCGAAGGTCAATGATGCAACCTGTCGTCGAAGGCAAGAAACCTGCCATTGAGGCATGCAAATCCCAAGGTACTGACGATTTCTAGATCATCTATCTAGATAATAAGCTGAAGTCGATAGAAAGCGATCCGTCGTAGGCAAGCCCACAACACGAAATCATAGATCAAGTTTGAAGAAATTTAGTTGCAAGGACTGACTCATGGATGGTCAAGATGGATGACAGATATTTTGCAGATGAATGGTTTATTTGCACTGACCTCTTGAACACATAATGACACAGCAGATGGTTTGGTGAAAATTGACCCAAAGTTAATACCCAGAAATCGGCTGAAGACTTTCAATGTGGTTTGATCAACTGTTAGGCAAAGTATTTCCCAACCCAGGTGAATAAAAGTGTCGTGTTCAAGAGTGGTTACAAAGTATGACAAACAGGCTCATTTTTCTCTCTTTTCCCCCACCATTTCTGGCAAGTACCTCTTTATTTTTAACAAGCTTGAGGAGGATAACATTTTCTTGATTATAAGCTCATCCTTAGGATGAGTCCAACTTAGTTTAAATTCGAACCCTAAGAAGGAGTGGTCCGTTCCTATTTGTAATTGAACAGGTCCTTTATTGTTAAATTTTAACGAGTCCAGTATAGGAGAAACTCGACGTTTTTCAATTTTAGAGAGTCTGAAAAAACTTAAGAAGACTCCAGGGTTGACCTTTTTCGTAAATTTGTGTCTCCCAAGCCCGAAAAAGTATAAAATAATACTTGAGAGAACCGCTTGATCATTACGACCAAGGAGTACTTTTCATATTAGTATCTTTGATCTGAAAAAGTAAAAAAGCGACCAAGGACACGTCGTTTTATGACCAATATCGAATTTGAAACGACAAAAGCCCGGTAATCTTTTCGTGTTTTTATGGTCAGAAAAGGGTTGTAAGAGGACCGTCTTTTTAGTTCCGTTTTAACGAGCTTAAAAAGAGAAAACTCGGCAATCTTTTCATGTTTTAGGAGTCAGAAAAGAGCTTAAAGGTGACTCTAATATTTTTTCGTTGAAAATGACCGATTTCACCTGAAAAATCCGTTATTCTGCACAAAAACTGAAACATTACTCATACCTATTTAATATGGATAAAAATGCTTCAAAAATACCTTTCCAAAAAACTTATAAAAAGGGTTTTTTACAATTCATTTTTACCATTTGAGATTTGGGTGAGAAAAGAGAGCTTTTGGTCAAAAACTTCCTGTGAAGATTGCGGAAAATCCGTCCGTCGAAATCGAACGCCGTCTCCTCCAGGTAATCCACATCATCTTACTCTTCAATTTCATCCGTTCCAAATTGTTTTTTAGGGTTTCATTTCATTTTTTGGGAGTTTTTAGGCCGAAAGACCCGCGTGCGGGGGCCCACAGGCATAACACAGGGGACCCGCGTACCCCGACTTTTTCGCAATGGGAAAAAATTCAGGGGACTGCACCTGCCGTGAAGGCAAGGTGCGGGCCCATGCACTGTCTCTAACAGAGAGGGTGCATACCCCGCGCAAAGGTTTTTAAAACCTAATAAATTCAAAATTCACCCAAAAATTTTCATTTTACATATTCTGATTCGCCTTTTTATTGAATGCAGGTAACACATCATGCTTGATTGGCAAGAATGGGAGCATGAGGATGTAGATCTTGCCGCAATAAATCATCAACCTTCGATTGATGCATTGAAGGCATGCGGCTTGTACAAATTCTGGGCCATACCTGGCATGAGGGCCCAGGTGGACTTCTTGCAGTGGCTGGTAGATAGGTGGAGCATACAGGACCAGTGCTTCTTCATTGGTGGCCACCAGCTTGAAATAGAGCCGACAGACATATACTTTTGGACTGGTTTGCCTAAGAGAGGTGAACATTTGACTCTATTCGGGACTAGGCCAGGTGGCCAGTCTGTCGATAACCTCCGGCTAGAGTGGTGCAATGTCCAGACCAGAGACAAAGGGATAGATATCAAGAACATATCCCGTCCTGAACTCATGGTGATCGCGTTTACTGTTACCAGACTTTTGGGAGCACCGCACTACATGTTGCCACTGGATCCCAGATGTGGATGGCAGTTGACTGCTTTCAAGGCACCATCTTCAACTGGTGCAACGCTGTGTTGGCTAATATAAAAGGCAAACTGACTAGAGCCAAAAACGGACAACTGAGGACCTTTGGATATGGGGCTTTAGTTGTGAGCTTTGGTCTGGAGAGGGTCCTAATGTTGGTCCCACAACACCTCACTGTTGGAGCTGGACTTCCTCGAGAGCCCAAACTGATGCGATTGGTTGCAGTTATGGCTCGTCATCCTAACGAGGGGACAGAGGTCGCTCGATTCAAACCTGAGTATTTCCATTGGTTGGAAAACCAGGTTTTTTCTATTCAGGACTTTCCTTATGCTAGGGTATATTTTCACGGTGACCCAGACATGGCTCTTCCACCAGGAGAGCAATGGGATGACTCAGGTAAAATCATTTTCAACATTTTCCTAATTTAATTTTTTTTATTTTTTCTCGTCCCAAAATTGACAGTAAAAGTTTCAAATACAGATGTAGGCCCACAGCGACCAGCCATTCTCCGGCCTTACGAGAGGAAATAACCAGCTGCAGTGGCACCATCCCCATAGGACGAATCAATAGATACCTTGGCCGAATTGGAGAGCCATCTAGAGCGCTTGACAGGAGACATTCCGGAGACCAGCATAGATGACATTCCTCGTCGAATTCAGCGCTATGTGATTGGGGTCCCAAGACCTTTTAGGAGGTTCCTTTGTAAGGTGGCCCGTGCAGTGGTTTCTTATCGAGATCATCACCAGTGATAGGATGATCGCCTATTGTAGACACATGTGACATTTTTTCTTTTTGTACTACCATTTTTGCCGATCATAAGGTGTTTTTCAACCTATGATCGAGGGCGATGTATATTTTGACACACTCCTATATTATGCTATATCACTATTACCGGATTATCTTTCAAAACATGTTATGGAATGTTTTTACATTTACTTGTACGATTATTGCAAATGTCTACTTAACATTCGAGAAGCAATTGCATCTACTAATGTATTTAAAGATCTCGGAATATGCTGATATTCAATATAATCAAATTCACGTTCCAAGAGACGCACTCTCAAAAATAATCTCAATAACACTGGATTTCTAATGGCATATACTCTATTAAGCTGTAATACAACGAGTTCAGAATCTAACCTCACTATCAAACTCCGAATCCCAAATGAAATAGATTCAGATAATAACTCAATCACTGCACTATACTCGGCAATGTTGTTTTTTGTTTGACCGAGGCTTACCCCATGCATAGATACCAACTCGTCAGAGGGCGAATAGATAACCCAAGCTGCGGAAGAAATATTCCGTGTACTACGACAAGCACCATCAGCGAAACCAATGTACGTTTGGAGAGGTGTCGACATCTGTAATATCAAGAGTAAAACCAGGATAAGCGGGAATAATGACGAAAAACACTCTCTAAGCTAAGCACACTTTTAATCTAAAACACACCAGCTAGAAAGAAAACTTACCTAACTAAATATCTCCACACCCATTTTAAGCATAATACCTCTTCAGGTAAAGACCATTTCTGGGTTTACCTAAAGAGTTCCCGTCAAAGTCTACCAATTCATAGGCCCATTTTGCTAGCTTTCGCTTGACAACATAGGGACCATGCCACATAGGCACGAATTTTCCAGCGCCTAATTTATCATTTGCTTGATCGTACAATAAGACTAGGTCTCCTTCCGAAAAATTTCGAGGGGTGACATTTCGATCATACTGAGCTTTAATACGCTTTGCATGAGTTTCGATCGCTAATGCAGCATCGCGTCGATTCTCATCTAGCTGAGCCAAGTATAAAAAACGTCTTTCCTCTTCGGAAGTGGCTGGAAGTAACTCGATGGCCATTTGCAATGACAGGATTTCGCATTCAATGGGTAACACAGCTTCTAGACCATAAACTAGTTGGAAAGGAGTGAACCCTGTTGACGTTTTTACTGAGGTTCGATACGCCCAAAGCGCTAAAAATAGCATGTTATGCCAATTCGACCAATGAATCCCAATGATTCGTCGGATCATGATAACTAGAACTTTGTTGATGGATTCAACTAGACCATTAGCTTGTGGATAATAAGGAGTTGAACTATCGCGATGCAAGCCAAGCTGGCCTGTAAGTTCAGTTATCATAACGTTTCGAAAATGACGCCCATGATCAGTGATAATCGCTTGTGGAACACCAAACCTAGCAATTATATGATTGAACATGAAAATCGCAGCTGTTTTGCTATCTGCCTCAAATGTAGGCATCGCCTCGGCCCACTTGGTAAAATAATCTACCGCAAGGATGATATACGCATGCCCCCCGGCCGAGTGAGGGTTACATGTAATAAAATCGATACCCCATTTGGCAAAAGGACCAACAACAATTATAGGGTGGAGAGGAGCAGGTGGAGCACACATCTTTCGATAAAACATTTGGCAGTTGTGGCATTTTCGGACCGCGTTAATACAATCTTTAAACATAGACGGCCAGAAGTAGCCAGCGCACAATATCTTTTGGGCTGTGGCATACCCAGACATATGACCGCCACACGCTCCAGAGTGACAGTCATTTAGAACCCTTTCAGCTTCCTCATGAGTTAAACAACGTCGAAAAACAGAGTCCGCCCCACGACGATAAAGAGTATCTCCAATAATTCTGAATTGTTGGGACTGGAAATGAATTTTTCGACGTTCTGACCTTGAAATTTCTGGCCGAAAGGATTAGGTCTGGAGATAAACGATGATATCCCCACACCACGGATCTAAAGTGCTGATTAGAAACAAGGATTCATCCGCAATGGGCTCTTCCGCCACAGTTTCCGTGTCAGCATGCGGGAAGTCACACGTTAACTCCGTAAAAACTAAAGATTTCTTCGACTTAGACTTTTCAAATTCCAAGTCGAACTCCTGCAGGATCACAATCCATTTGGAGTATTTTCCCCCTAGCAATTGTTTTGTCAAAATATAGAGCATAGGGTTGCAATCAAAAATTACTGTAGTTTTGCGTAGTAAAATGTAATGACGAAAACGTTGGACAGATTGAATGACTGCCAATGCCAATTTCTCCACATGTGAGTATTTTAAGTCAGTTGGATTTAAAGTGCGACTAAGGTAATATATCACATGTTCACTAGCGAATTCATCTTCCTGAACTAACACCATTCCGATGGTGGAATGCGAAGCGGTGAGATACAAGAAGTAGTCCTAGTTGTAGTTGGGAGGACGCAATAACGGTGCATGGGTCAACGCGTGTTTTAGTGCATCAAAAGATTTCTTAGCTATCTCATCCCAATAGAATGGAGTATTCTGTTTCAACAACCGGGTAAAACCCTTGGTGATCTCGGCGTAGTTAGGAATGAATCGACGTAAAAAGTTTGCTTTCCCCTGCAAACTTTGGAGTTGGCGAAGACTCGAAGGAGGAGGCAATTTGATGATAGCTTCAACCTTCGAGGGATCGACGCGAATGCCGGCTTTCGAAACAACAAACCCTAGTAACCGACCCGTTTCTATACAGAAAACACATTTTTGTGGATTCAACCTAATCCGATAATGCCTACACCTCATAAAGATTGCTCGTAAATGGATGAGATGATCAGCTCGATGTAATGAATGAGCAGGAAAATCATCGAGATAGGGTTGCACAATGTGTTTGATGTCATGAAATGCATAAGACATGCCCCATTGAAAAGTGGACCCAGTGTTCTTGAGCCCAAAAGGTAATTTGCAATAAGCAAATGTCCCCCATGGACAAATGAAAGCCGTTTTTGGTTGATCGGCAGGTAGAATATTGATTTGATTGTATCCGGAAAAACCATCCATGAAGGAGAATATTTCGCTGCCGGCACAATCATCAATGATTTGATCGATATAGGGAGTTGGGTAATTGTCCTTTGGAAAGGCTCGATTAATGTCCCTATAATCGATACATATTCTTATTATCCCTTGTTTTTTGTTAACAGGAACAATATTCGATACCCAATCCGTTAACGGAATCGAATAAATGAAACCTGCTTTGAGTAATTTTTCGACTTCTGCTTTAATAGCAGCAGCTTTTCTCGGGTGAATCTGACGCAAACGTTGTCGGACGGGTTTAGCGTCCAGGTAAGTTTTGATTTCATGAACAACAATTGCGGGGTTGATTCCTGGCATTTCCTCATATGACCAGGCAAACACGTCGCGGAATTCTTGAAATAGGGCCTTATATGTTTGAATTTCATCTTCCGTACAAGAGGCACCTATATGAACGTTTTCAACAATTCTAGGCTTAACCGAAATGTCAATAGGAACATTTCGAGAAATGTTTCCCAAATTTAACTCTGAATTAGGATTTTTCATTGGATTCTAAGCTTCCTTGACATATTCAGTCGTAAAAATAGATGAAAAATAATTTTCAAAACGATCACTCTCAGGTAAAAACGAAGATCTATGATGAAGATCTTCCCATGGTAAGTCATCGACACATAGGATTTCACGAATTTGCTCATCAGTCTGAACAAGTTCAGAAAACGTTGTTGAATCCGAGTTTGATGTTGAAAGTGATTCCTCATGGACCACATTCATTAAGTCGATTTTGGTTGAAGATGGGTCGGAAAGCGACTGCACGGCCTGATACGCAATTTCATATGGACTCAAAGGCATAACATCACCAAATGAGTCTATCTCAGATTCAGAAGGTACGATCCAAGGATCATCATAAACAATGGTGTCTGACGAAATCATATGAATTGTTGTAGTAGAAGACGATGCGTTGATAGGAGGAAAAGGAAAAGTTCCCAGTAAACCAGAATCTTTAACTATTCCTACTCCAACATCCTTATACGGGATAGTCGTTTTACCGACATGATGAATACTTTCAGCAGAGGCTGGGTCGGACGAAAAGTAAGTCAGCTGGTCTATTGTTACGATCTTTCTATTATGTGGGAACTTTATAAGCTGAAAGACCGATGAAACGACAGCTGTCATAGCGTATGACCAACTACGACCCAAGAGAAGGTTGTAATCTAGAGGGGCATCAACCACCTCCACATCTAGATTAACAGTTTTTCCTTCAACCCCTATAGGTAAATCCTGTAGAATGCCAAAAGGATGAAACCCATGACCATCAAAGGCCTTTAGAATCGTCGGGGATTGGTTTAGCGTAGGAGAACCAAGCGATCTCCAACACTGTATCGACATAATACACGTTGAGGCCCCCTCATCAATCACAGTCCTATGAACATGTCTGTTTTTGACTAACACTGGGATCTGGAAAGCCATTTGATGAGGTAACCAAGGTGTACTATTTTCTAGATCGAAAATTATTAGGTTCGAGTCCTGAACGTCAACTGCTCCTATAGCCGACAATAGTAATTTACGCTGTGCTGGACATGATTGCAGCACTTCATAAGCCGACATTGCTGAAGGTGAAATAGCTAAATCTTCAACAATGTTATAGTTCTGAGCCACTCTCGCATGTGGATTGAAAGCTGACTTTCGAATTATACCCTTGGCGGGCGGTTTTATTACTATGTCTGGGTTAGGTTTCTCGATCTATAGCGGATCAGAACCGGGAGCTGAGGTTGATGGGTTAGAATGAGAAGATTCTGCTTCTTTACCATCAACATGACTTTTACTTCCATAATCTTGTGATCGAGTCACAATCCTAACATGGGACATCATCATTATGGGTTCTTCGGAGGCATTTGATGAAGAACCTATCATCTTACTGTCTTGACTTGGAAATGGATCCTTCAAAACAACAAGAGTTTGGGAACCTTTGACAATTTTCGCAACCTCTGCACAATGAGGGCAGTCTCTTGTAAAATGCTCTTCTTCACAAATGAGACAAGGATAACGAGGTTTGCGTTTCTCATCATTGGATTCCGCTTTTTCTAGTTTCTCTTTCGAATTTTTGTCTATTTTATTTTTCTTCTTACCACCGGATTTTGATTTGGCTGTAGATGACTCTACAACATGAATATCGGTGGAAATTTCTGCGGAAGAATCTCCTGTTGGGGAATCTGGCAAGGTTATGATAGGAGAAGAAATCTTGGAAGACTTCTTCTTACTTTTGGTATTCACCGTACCAATCATACCATCAGCGGCATGAGACCCAGAAGGGGCTGCAACGATTTGATTTGATTTGGGAAGATCGGGGATTTTCTCGTGTAACGTACCTGACTGAGTATAAACTAAGTCAAGGTACTGTGCTTGAGCAATTACTTGCTCCTCAGTAACGACTCTGGCCTTAGCTACATCCTCAGTGATCTTCGGTAGTAAAGATTTTACAAACCATTCAGCTAAGATCTGATCTGGAATAAAAACCTTCACTAAACGTCGTCGACGTCTCCATTCATGAATGTGATCTAAAATGTAAGTGGACGTCGACTGCTTTAATGAAGTCAATAATTCCGTGCCATTGTCATATCTGACTGGCAACTGAAAATGCGTTAAAAACGAAGTAGCTAATTAACTAAAGTTATAAAAAGTGCCTCGCGGTAACTCAATGTACCACTTGGCCGCAAGACCAATTAGAGTGCGCTGGAAAAGCCTTAAACGGATTGAATCATATGAAATGGAGTTAGACGCACAACAGAGGTGATAAGTCATCACATGGTTCGACGGGTCCTCTCCTGATTTTCCTTCAAACTTGGGAATATCACTAGGCAACTTATTCGGCATTTGCGGCCAAAACGCAAGATAGTTAATTGGATCATTCGTTAGGCGCAACAAGTCAGGCAAGTCCAAAGTTGTGATAAACGGTAACTGACGATTAGGGTCCCTAAAACTCTGGGTCATGAGACCAGCGCCAGGAGGAGGATATCCAGGATAACTAGGAATTGGAATTGCATTTGAGATATTATATCCTCTCGGAAAACCAGGATTGACCGGACCATACTGGGGTTGTTGAGGTTGTTGATATGTATACCCAGGGTACGGTTGATACTGATAGACTGGCTGCTGCATAGCAGGACCGAATTGGTACTGTCCCTGGTACGGTTGATAAGTAAATTGAGGTTGACTTGTGACAACCATACTTGGACCAGGTTGTCCTACAGGCGTCTGAATCAAAGTTTGGATTGTGGGTCTAAACTGCGGTAAAGATGTCTGAGGAGTTGATACAGGAACAGTAGAAACCAGAGCTATCGATACTCTAGAAGTAGGTGGGGTAGATTGAACAGATGTTGCAGCAGTTGCAGCAGTCGTTTGAGGCGGAGTACAAGGCGTACTAGGCTCAGGCTGAGAAACTACAGAAGGTGCAGAAGTTTGAATGATAGACTGGACCGGTTGCTGGGGTGAACCAGAAACTAAGGGTTGTCCAGTTTGAGATGAAAACTGCACATTTGGTTGCAAGACCTGTTGACATTGAGATGGATCCCACACTAAATTCATTTCGGGGTACGGACCCATAACAGGTTGAGAATATTGAGGACCGTAACCAGGTTGAGGGTAGGGTTGATAATTCAACGGTACATTTCCATATCCTTGAACATATGACTGACCGGAAGGTGGTTGGTAACCTTGGGTTGGGTACTGACCTTGGGGTTGATAACCCTGAGGCACGTACTGATACTGGGGTTGACCTTGAGGTACATATTGATACTGGGGTTGGCCTTGAGGTACATATTGAGTCTGGGGTTGACCTTGAGGAATGTACTATCCCATAGGTATGTACTGTCCTTGAGGTTGCCCCCCAGGTGCAAATTGTGTACCTTGAGGTTGCCCCCCAAGCGATACTTGAGGACTTTGAGGCTGCCCCCCAGGTGGTAACTGGCCACCTTGAGGTTGAGGATTAGGAATAGTACCTGACATCATGAGAATATATTCTACACTCAAGGGCTTAGTACCGTTATTTCCAGTTAATAACCATTGTTCAATGGGTTGAGGAGATGCTCCCGCAAAAGTACCAGAAAGTGACTGATACCCATAGGGAACATAAGGACCGCCGTATAAAAAGGTTTCTGGCGATTGAGAAAACATGGATGACTGTCTTGACATATTTAATGGGGGATAGTAACCTCTAGGTGTTGGGTGATAAGGAATATGAGGTGGTGAAAAACTTAGACCCGGGTTTTCCAAAAAATTAGTCAATGAAAGATACCAAGCACTGCTCCTAGGTGGACTGTAAAAAATTGATTCACGCTCCTAAGCTCTATAACAGGTTGATTTTCAGGGATAGGGATGCCTACTTCTTCTTCCGGAGTAGCAAGTTCTTCAATAGCTATAAGTCCAGAAGGAAGATTTTGGGTAATTATTCTTTCTACCCTGGGTGAACCAGGACCACTAGAAGATGGAGAGGCAAAACCCGATGTCGGAGTAGCAGCAAATTCACTTTCAGGTTCAGATATTTCAGGTTCCTCACCTATATCACTAGTAGATGAAAAGCTACCAGTAATTTCGGAAACAGACACCGATTGTGGATTATAATCTGCTACTAAAGCTTGATAATCAGGATGTACCACCAAAGACGACTCTCCTTCTTCAGGTGACCCAACTCTACTGTCTCTAGGAGTTACTAGGGCTCGTAGCCCTTCAGGCTGGCTCGGTGAAAACTCAGGAGGTTGGCCCCGAAGTCTACAGGACTTCCTCGGTAATTCAACCACGATTAAATATTTTAACTACTTCACACGCAAACAAAGTAAAATCTCAATGAAAACCACCTAAAGTCTCTAAAGAACCAAACAAATTTGAATCACATGCCTAAAGAATCTAGGAGATCAAACCACACACAAATAGTAACTTTCCGTACTGAAAACACTAGTTGGTGATGAAATCCAACGTCGCAGAGTTCAATACAGAAATGGCGGTTGGAACAGTTACCCTGGCAACCTGCTTAATGAATAGACTGGCACAAGTTCCTCCACTAAAACCGTCTCGAGTGAAGAGAACCCCCTAGAAAATCCAAGTGAGTCTAGCCGACGTCTGCTCCAGGTACAGTGGGATCTTCCCTCCACTGTCACCTTAGGAAGAATCCTATAGAATATGGTCACTATGGTTACCAACGGAAACAAATATACCTGGGGGAACAGTCTACGATCCGATACGCACGCAAGGGCAAAGTAGCAATCTCAATCCCCTTGAAGGCTCCTTGACATAATCCAAGGTTTACCAACAAGTGACCCCAGGCTCCTCGAAAATGGTTAATCCGAGGTTTACCATTTTTAATACGCGAATATCTGGCGTCGTTCCCAATGAGGAAGGATTGATTCCCACACTGGTTCGGACACGATCTCATGCTTCTCCTTTAAGAGGAGCTTTCCCAGAGCATAGATGCAATAATTGGATTTGATCCTACCGCAAGATACAACTACTTGTTTGTTTTACTGTCTTGGAGAGTTAATTACAACCTATTCCAAGACACTAGCCTAAGCTATGTTGGTGTAGTAGAGCCCTAGAAACAAAAAGATTACTAGATTGATTTTACTTTAAGCATTATTTTTATTGGTTTTTCGTTAAGTCAAGAGGTGCGGAGATGAAACTCGTGGTGTGAAGACTCGACTCAAAATCACTAAAAAATGCACTTAAGATGATTAAGCAATCTTTTCCCTTCAATGAATTTCTAGCTAGGAAAGAGTTTGAGAATGCAAATGCTTGTAAGCACAAATCTTTCTTAACAAACAAATTAAAAGAAGAGCTTTTCGTCTTTTCCAATGCACTCAAAACGAGACAACTAGTTATATTCACAAAAATTTCCCTTTTCTTTTTCCAAACATTCAAATACTACAAAAACAAACTTTTTTCCAAAAGAGATTTTTATATTTTTATAAAACACTCAAAACTATTAACAAATCTAATCTTGAGATCTACAAACTATAAAAAACTAAAACTATTTGAAGTAAAAGCTTACAAGATTTTATTTTCAAGGATGTTTTACTTAGCAATAAGCACACTAAGGACTAATTTGTCCAGAATCACAAATCAGTCAAAAAACAACTAATATTTTGTTTTCTTTTCTAAAAATGAAATCCAAACTTTTAACACAAGCCTTTCGAAATTTTGCAAAGAGAAAAATCAAGATGGATTCTTCAAAAAAGGTAGATTTTGCAAATGGTCAGACTCATAAGAAGGCCAGTAAAAACCAAGGTGATCTGAGGTTTCTACAGCTTCTAAGCTCAGAGCTACTACAAGACCAAAAGAAAATCAAGCCCGATGTACAAAATTTCTAGGAATTTCACCTAAAACCCTAACACCAATGGAATCAACCTAAGGAAAGCTTCTGACAGGTCTGGGCAGTGGCTAAAAACATATAAACAAAAACTAAACTGACTAACAAAGAAAATCTTAGCTTTTCCAAAATTTTGACAGGGTCCGCAGGCCCACAGTTCACACAGGTGTGGTACCGCTCTGTGCGAAAAGCAAAAGTGCGGACAAGTCCGCACTGTGTTGCAAGCCTAGGGTGCGGTACTCTCCCAAAGTTATGAAAAACAAAAAATAATCTGAGATTAACTAAACCTGCCCAGTTCCACACACAACAAGCAAAAAACAGAAAGAAAAACATAGTTTCTCAGGTCAAATTAAAAACAAGGAAAACAATCAAGTTCCCCAGTGGAGTCGCCATTTTGTCACATGGAATGAGTCGATAATGCGGACACAAATGACCTCCCTAGTATCTAAAGATATCTAGTGACATGCAAGCCAATCAAAAACTATCTTTCTCTAAATATGCAATTATAAACAAAGGCAAACAAGTGTTTTAGGCCTACCTTGGGTCCAATGCAAGTTTGTGGAAGCCTCACTCCTTTGATCCAAATGAGCTCCCTTGTAGCGAATCTGCAAACACAAACAAGCAAACAAATTAAATAGCACCTGAAAAGCCAATATCATAAAGCATATCCATCATAATGATCAAGGAATTTATGAAACAAATCACATAAGACAATTTGTTGAGAAAAATGAATCTGATTGTATTAATTCAAATCAAAGAAGAACTTTACAACCTGTGCCTTGATGCTGTACAAGCTCCTCCCAGTGTCCAACAAGAAGTCTCCTCTACTTTGACAAGTTTCACTCACTTCCCAATGAAGCCAAAAAAGGTATGTGATCTCTCCTCTCAAGCTTAACTAGGAAGTCTTGATTTCACCAGCATTTACCCTAAAAATGTTCAGCTTCTAACCTCCCTAGCAACCAGCCCAATGCCTATATTTATAGTGCAATGGAGGGAAGTTACTAGGTCCTCCTTCAAAGGGTTAAAGCCCTCCTTCAAAGGAATAGCTCCTTTAGTCAAGGGATTAGCTCCTTCTCTTTTGGGATGCATGAACCACATCAGAGCGAACAATCCACGTCAAAATTCCTTCTAGAATCATCTAGAATTAACCCAAAGTGAGTTTTTTTATAATAAACTTGCGCCTTTTTGACTTTCACAGGGGTATACACCCACACCTTTACAGACAGAGCGGGCAGGTCTGCAGGTAACATGAACAAAGGGTGCGGGACCGCAGGTAACAGTGAGAGAAAGTGCGGAACCAGAGCTTTATTGATTTTTAATGTCTTTCTCTCATTTTCAAGGCTTGGCATGAAGAGCTGAGGTCTGAGACTTGCTTAGGAGGACAATATAAGTGATGATAGACCCATACTGACTGCAAATATTCATGGTGACGATATTTTTGTGTAACACATAGCTGATCAGGAAATGGCCTTAGAACAGGACACACAAAGGGAAAAGGAGACACAAGAACGCACGACCATCTTACAGAATCGACCCAAGTCAAGCGACTGCGCAGCCAGGAATCGCCGCACACACGCAAAAAGTCAAAAATAATGAAGGCTTTGGCGAAAGAGTTTATTGATAGCAGACAACCAGCGAGCAATTTCCCTACTGGCACATTGGCAGAGCTACTCATATAACAGACAACTGTGTTGGGGGAGATACGAGCACAGTTACAGGCATTACAGGTGCGACCCTCGGCAGGGTCACCCTAAATTTAACAGAGGACACAGCCCCAGCCGAGCAGATGGTGCGCACTCACACAATGAACACCTTAGCATTTCCAACAGACGCTGTCCTAGCAGAAGTCGCAGGCGAAGAGCGTAGTTTGGTTTTGAATCTGGCCACCCTTCCAAGAGAAACATTATACCAACTACAGGATGGGGTAACTAATGAGCTTTGTGCCAAGGAAGGCTGCACCCTCCAGGCCTTGACAGAGCACAAGGAAAATTTAGAGCAGGTCACTCTCTAGCACGATGACTTGGTCGCACATTACCAGGAAGTGGAACAGGCCATGACGAAGGCTTGCAACAAGGTACTAGAGCTAGCTATCCCAGCAGACCTTCCAACAACTGCCAAGATTCATCACATGGCTACAGGATTTCGTACGGCCCAAGAGGAGGCTGCGAAGGCTCAATGGGAATTAAATTTACAAATTTCAGAGCTAAGACTAAAGGCGCAGTCGCCCACACCTCCAGAAGTTCGAGAATGGCACCGCGTCAAAATTCAAGCTGGACTGGAAATGATAAGGCGCGTTGTCCAAGATTTCTCGGGAATGTTAGATCAGTCCCTCCTTACACTCACCTCCCTCCAGGAAG